>JBBGZY010000590.1:367500-950000 GCA_037952925.1 Lithobates clamitans | reverse complement strand
TCTAGATCCATGATATAGGCTCACTAGCAACTACTTCTCATGTCTTCTGGTTCTGTGGCGCACTCTGTAAGCTCCTGAAGTTTGAATCAAAGGGTTGTAGGTTCGATTCCCATGTGAGCAAAGATGCTTCCTCAAAGTAGCACCGAGTCTTTGGGGGTTGTGTAAAGGGCGGCTGAAATAGTAAAGACTGTGATGAAGTGGTCAGGACTTGACTAAGTTGGTGGTGCGGACCACCATCAGTGGGGCTTGAGTAAACCTGTGACCCTAAAACTGGGGCAGGAATACAGTGAAGGAGATGGGCATGTTGAGGAAAATTATGAGATTTCTTGGTAAAATGCCAAAAAAAACCACAAAAATGTTTCTTGACTTGGTGACTTCTTGCTCTTAGGGTTGCATTTATTGTATCCTGTGCTTTCATTCACCTGGTTTCATCTGCTTGTGGCTTTCATTAACCTGGTTTCTGGTTGGAGCTCAGTTCATTCACATGGTGTCTGGTTGCCCACTTGCTTGTCGTTTGCTTCATTGAGATTTCATTCACATGGTGCCAAGTTTACTCACTTGCTTCATTGAGGAATCATTTGCATTGTGCCAAGGTTACCCACTTGCTCGTTGCTTTGAGTGATTATTCACATGGTGCCAAGGATATCCACTTGTCTGTCACTTGCTTCATTCATATGATGCCAAGGTTACTCACCTGATGGTTACTTGGCTGGACCTTGCTTCATTGAGGGTTTATTCACACAGTGCCAAGGTTACTCACCTGAACCTTGCTGTATCAAGGGTTTATTCACACAGTGCCAAGGTTACTCACCTGATGATTACTTACTTGATGGTTTTTCTGCTGGACCTCACTTTATTGAGGGTTTATTCACATGGTGCCAAGGTTATCCACTTGCTTGGTGCCCCAAACGGCTTTGAGTAGGCACTTGGTCTGGTATGCTTGGGAACTGAACTCATGGTCATCCAACTCCATCTTCACCACCCTGCATGCTGCGCCACAGACCAAGATACTCAAACCTGACAGCAGTGCTTATACATACTAAATTCAAGCAAGATTCAAGTTGCAAAGTGTAGTAACCCGTAGCAACCAATATGAAGAGGTTTCAAAAGAGGATTAGTTGCTATTGGTTTCAGCAATTTGTACAACATTAATAAATAAATATGCAAAGGTGACCACCTGAGGATTCAAACTCACGACCAGCTGAATGCAAGTTCATCAACATATCCCCTAGGCTATAGTCTCAGATGGGGAGTTTGCCCAAAACCAGAGTTGTAATATCATGCTATACCATATGATCAATGGATTAATCAGTGAATTAATGTACTAAATTGCCATCATCTAACAAAAACTAGTCTCCCAGTTGACCTTCCAAAGGATGATCCTAATTGCTACTTGCAAAGTACATAAACCCCCAAGCAACCAGCAAACAAAAAGGTGGTCGCTTGAGGATTTGAACTTGCAAACTTATCGTTTGTGAGATCAGCGGCATACATGCAGGGCCACTGCCTTGGATGGTGGGCGGAGCTTAAAACTAAAGCTTTCATTTCATCAAATAACACGTGGCTTAATATTAATATTAAAATTAAAAAATATTAAATAAGTTGCTACCATCAGACCTTAGACTAGTCCACCTTTTGGCCTAGAGGAAATTCCCATTTAGTAAAACTGTACTTTCCATTCTCCATTGCCATGAGCCAATTAATAAGAAAGGCTAAATCTTTGCAATTTTAAGTCACTTGGGGATTCAAAATTGCAACTATGTCACTTGCTAGCCCTGTGTCTTACATACAAGACCACTACCTCAGACAGTGGATGGGGTTTCAAAACTAGACCTTTAATTTAATGGAATACCATATGACTAGTGCATTAATATTTGAATATTTTACTAAATTGCTACCATCACATCTTAGGCTAGTCTGCCACTTGGCCTAGAGGAAATTCACATTTTGTAAAACTGTACTTTTAAGAGTCCATTGCCATGAACCACAGGGCACTATCTCAACTGCTGCCTACACAGTGCAGTAATCCATATAAATGAATAAGAAAGGATAAGTCCTCTGAAAGTTGATTGGTTCCTTTAGGTTTTTGCAATTTTAATAAATGAATCTGAAAACGTGGTCACCTGGGGATTTGAACTCACCACCATTTTACTTGTTAGCCCAGTGTTTTACATACAAGACCACTGCCTCAGATGGTGGGTGGGGCTGAAAACTAGACCTTTAATTTAATGGCATACCATATGACTAGTGCATTAAAATTTGAATATTTTACTAAATTGCTACCATGAGACTCTAGACTACTTTTGTCACTTGCCCATTGATGTAGCACAAGGTGTAGAGTGCTTGTCTTGTAGGTTAAAGGTTGTGTGTTTAAATCTGCACGCAGAAAAGCCCAGTTTTGTGTTTTATGAGCCACCAAATGTTTTTCAATTGTTCTCATCATGTTGTATTTGGTATATACTTCTACAGAGAAGTGGAAAAGCCGGCTAGAACCTGTGGTGCATGCTGTTGTGCTGCTGTTGAATACTGTAAAGCCTTGGATTTCTTGCTTTGAACCTGATGTGGTAACAGTTAAGTGAAATAAGACATAGCAATTAATAATAAAGGATAAGCCCTTGCAATTTTAATAAATTAGTCACTTTGGGATTTGAACTTGCAATCATTTCACTTGCTAGCTCAGTGTCTTACATACAAGGCCACTGCCTCAGATGGTGGGTTAGGTTCAAAACTAGACCTTTAATTTAATGGAATACCACATGACTAGTGCATTAATATTTGAATAGTTTACTAAGTTGCTACCATCAGACCCTAGACTACTTTTGTCACTTGCCCATTGATGTAGCTCAAAGTGTAGAGTGCTTGTCTTTTAGCTTAAAGGTTGTGTGTTCAAATCTGCATGCAGAAAAGCCCAGTATTCTGTTTTATCAGCCACCAAATGTTTTTCAATTGTTCTCCTGATGTTATATTTGGTCTATAGTTCTACGGAGAAGTGAAAAGCTGGCTAGAACCTGTGGTGTGTGTTGTTGTTGTTGCGCTGCTGTTGAATGCTGTAAAGCCTTGGATTTCTTATTTTGAACCTGATGTGGTAACAATTAAGTGTTAAATGCGATAACACATAGCAATTATTAAGAAAGGATAAGCCCTTGCAATTTTAATAAATTAGGCACTTGGGGATTCAAACTTGCAATCATTTCACTTGCTAGCTCAGTGTCTTACATATAAGGCCACTGCCTCAGATGGTGGGGTGGGTTCAAAACTTTAATTTAATGGAATACCATATGACTAGTGCATTAATATTTTACTAAATTGCTACCATCAGACCCTAGACTACTTTTATCACTTGCCCATTGATGTAGCTCAAGGTGTAGAGTGCTTGTCTTGTAGCTTAAAGGTTGTTCAAATCTGCACGCAGAAAAGCCCAGTTTTGTGTTTTATGAGCCACCAAATGTTTTTTACTTGTTCTCATCATGTTGTATTTGGTATATAGTTCTACAGAGAAGTGGAAAAGCAGGCTAGCACCTGTGGTGCGTGTTGTTGTTGTTGTTGCGCTGCTGTTGAATGCTGTAAAGCCTTGGCTTTCTTAGTTTGAAGCTGATGAAAACTAGACCTTTAATTTATTGGAATACCATACGACTAGTGCATTAAAACTTGAATATTTTACTAAATTTCTACCATCAGACCCTAGACTACTGGTATCAATTGCCTGTTGATGTAGCTCAAGGTGTAGAGTGCTTATCTTGAACTTAAAGGTTGAGTGTTCAAAGCTGCACACAGAAAAGCCCAGTTTTGTTTTTTTATGAGCCACCAAATTTCAATTGTTCTCATCTTGTTGTATTTGGTATATAGTTCTACAGAGAAGTGGAAAAGGGGGAGAGAGACTGACTTTGGATTTCTTAGTTTGAATCTGATGTAGTAACAATTGTTTTGTAGGCCACTACATGCTTTTTAATTGTTCCCATCATTTCATCTACAGTATATAGTTATACAGAGAAGGAACATTGCTTGCTGTATTGTGCGTTGTTGGTGTGCTCTTGTTGAATGTAGAAAGCCAGGAATTTCTTAGTTCAAATCTCTGATGTGGCAATAGTTTTATGTTTCAAAAGCTTAGAGAGTCTAGATCCAAGATATAGGCGCACGAGCCACTGCTTCTGACGTCTTTTGGTTCTGTGACGTATCATGTAAGCTCCTGAAGTTTGAATCAGAGGGCTGTAGGATTGATTACTATGTGAAGAAAGTTCAAAGTGAACAAAGATGGCTCCAAGTAGCAATGAGACTTTGGTGGTTGTGTGAAGGATGGATGAAGTTGTAAACACTGTTCTAAATACCTTCCATCTTGCCCGCCTACATGCTTTTGAGGCTGTATGGATAGAGGTCCCCACCTACACATCAGGTGGAGCTGTCCAATAGCTCAAGCATTCTGGATTAAAATGTTTCATCTCTACCTTAGTAGGTGTAACTCTCAAGTCAGATACCTCTATTGCCTTAATCAACTTACTTCAGGAGGCTTTATCTCATTTTCAATTGAAATTACTCCTGCAGGTTACCACCACTGCGAAGCAAACGATCGCAAAGGCCTGCAAAACCCCCAGCCTGCACACCCCTGAAGTTAATCAAAGAGTGACCAGGGCAATAATTTACGCCAGGGTTGAAGCAGAGGTCCTTGATAAAGTTTCCAAATATGAACACATCTGGCAACCCTGGGTGGACCATTTCCTTCCACCAGGTTTCAACAATACCCTCCTTCCTTAACTCACCTCCATTTCAGTTCTAAGTGTCTGTAGACAACGAACCCCGCTCCCCCCCCCTCTCTGCTATCCCCTTCCCCCTTGGCGACCCCTCCTCCTATTCCCATTTCTTCTCCCTTCATCTCTTCTCGTTTTTATCTTTATTTTTTCTTGACACTTCCTCTCCACCTCTCTTTCCGATGATACCCTGGCATACTCCCTCATCCATGGAATTTGCCGCCTGAATCAAACCATAAGCAATCTCTTGACGGATTCAGTCCTCCACAGCTGAGGACTGTCGCTAGACGGTGAATCCCACCTACCACTGTTGTTTTTATGCTTCAACCACTGTCCCGAGGAGCTAACAGAATTCTCTAGCTTTTTGTTCCCTACAATCAATAATGCTTTTGACATCAGTTCTAATTCACACCCTGTATTGCTACACTGTTTTATTGACATTTCTCAAACTCTGACTCCACTCATCATTCCCTGTCATTGTTTTGAATATATTGTTATGGATATATTGCTTGTAACCCATCTTACTGTTCCGTGGGGCAGTTCCCCTTCATTTTGTTCCGTTGTATACGTTATGCCATTTGAACTGTTAAATTTTGGTATCTTCAATAAATTACTTGAACAAGGAAATTGTAAAGACTGCGACAAAGTGGTCAGGACCACCCCATGTTGGATTGAGTGACCCTAGAATTAGGGCAGGAATATAGTAAAGGAGAAGTAAATGAAATTCATTGGTAAAGTGCTTAAAACAAGAATTGCTTGTGATTTATTACAGACTTGTTTGTTACAGACACAGTATCCAGTGCTTGTGGTTTTCACTCACATGGTTTCAAGAACACCATCTTGATGGCTGGAGCTTGTTTCATTGAAGCTTCACTCACATGGTTCCAAGGTCATCCACATCATGGTTACACAGTGAGAAAGTCTGCTACCTAATCTCTCATTACTCATAGTTGCTGTTCTGCCCAAACAGCTCTGAGTAGACATTTGCTTTGGGAACTAAACGCATGACTTTTTGATTATACATTCACTGCCCTACATGCTGCGCCACAGACCTGAATGCGCAAGCTTAACAGAAGTGCCTCTACATCCAAGATTCAAGCTACAAAGTGTAGAAACCTACAGCAACCGATATGAAGAAGATTGGTTCATATTGGTTTTGGCAGTTTGTCCAAGGTTAATAAATAAATGAATCTGGAAAGGCGACTACCTGAAAATTTGAACTCTCAACCATTTCATTTGTGAGATCACCAACATATCCCCAAGGCTTTAGTCTCAGATAGTGGGTAATACTTCAAACCAGAGTTGTAATATCATGACATACCATATGATCAGTGGATTAATGTTCAAACATTATACTAAATAGCCATCATCTAATAAATACTAGTCTCCCAGTTGACCTTCCAAAGGACATTCCCATCCGGTAAAACTGTATTTTTAGGAATACGTTACCTTGAGCATTATCTTAATTTGCTGCTTGCAAAGAACAATAACCCAAAGCAACCATAATAAAATAATACCTAGTCTGAAAGTTAGTTATTATGGGCTTTTTTTTTTAACAGGTTGGAACTTTAATAAACAAATCATTAAAAGGTGGTTGCTTGAGGATTTGAACTTGCAAACTTTGGCTCCCCAAATCATCACGAACTGTGGAAAATTTTGCATTTAATTTGGAAATCAAGGTCCCAGAGTCTGTTGGAAGAGTGGAGAGGCACAAAATCCAAGTTGCATGAGGTCCAGTGTAAAGTTTCCACAGTCAGTGCCTCGGCCGTATGGGATTGGCTGAAACCATTGGCGCCATTGTCTCCCGCTGCTGTCAAAGTCATTTAGCCAATCAGGAGAGAGGGGGGAGGGGCTGAACCATGGCTCCATGTCTGAATGAACACATAGAGCAGAGGCTCGGCTCGGGTGCCCCAAAGCAAGCTGCTTGCTATAGGGGCACTTGGCAGGGGGGGAGATCAGGAGCGCCGGCGAGGGACCCGAGAAGAGGAGGATCACATCTGCACCATGCAAAATCATTTCACATAGCAGGCAAGTATATGTTTGTTATTTTTAAAGAAAAAAAAAAAAAACTTTAGTATTACTTTAAGTGGATAACAAATTTTATAACTTTAAAAAAGTTTTTTTTTTTCTTTTCAGGTTGCTTTATCAAACATCATATGGATTATGCATATAATTTTTCAAATATTTTTGCTACTTTGATCAGTGTCAGATTAGTGTAAAAAAATGTATTGTTACTATAGCTAAAAAGTAAAAAAATGTTATTCTATAATCACGTTTTCTGTTTATAATTACAATTCAAATATGATGCAAACTATTGTAAAGTTATGTACAAATGAAATAAAGGGTTTCTTTAATGAATTGTATGTTTTTTATACTTATTTATTTATATTGTCGTGCTTATGAGAATTATTTTTCCGCACGATAATTATGAATGAGTCATTTTAAACGATTATATTTTTTAAGATACAGGATCCATCAATATGAACACAAACTAAAAACAGGAGATTTGTTCACCAAACATGTAATCATACAAAATCGTATATATTATATATATATATATATATATATATATATATATATATATATTGGTTGACAGAAACAAATGTTACATAAAATATTGAAAACCAATTGAAACACCTGCTAATGGGAGTGTTGTACTTTTTAAATGACACAGAAATGATAAAACTTCCCTGTAAAGTCAAAAACTGTGTGTATATGACGATCAGACAGAACATCTGTATTTCACAAATTCAACCGTTACTATACTTGGACTTGATGGACTTGTGTCTTTTTTCGACCTCACCTACTATGTAACTATATATGTAATATATATGTATATGTAATATAAAGCGCTACGTAAACTGTTGGCGCTATATAAATACTGTATAATAATATACTGCAGATAAGTGATCAACAGTGTGAAATGAAATAGACACCATATCTAAAATAGCCACTATGTCAACAAAAATAAAGATTACAAAAATTGTAAGGTAAAAATGAAGCTACAGAACTCAAGGTGGTTATTGCCTTGAGAGAAATAGTTATCCAATTGTTTATAATAATCAATAAATCCATATTTTCAAATAAAACAATTGAATATAAGGTATGAATAATACAATATAACTACCCTTTCCAAAATGACTGCTGGCCTTAAAAAGGTGGTTACCAGAGTTCCAAGAAGGTGTCTGCTTAAAGTGGAGTTCCACCCAAAAGTGGATCTTCCACTCATCAGATTCCTCTCCCCCTCCGGTGACACAGTTGGCACCTTTCAGGGGGGAGGGGAGTACAGATACCTGTATATTACAGGTATCTGTACTCACTTCCGGCATAGATAGCCGCAGAATCTGCGGTTATTTACGCCACTTCCTGCTCCCTCCCCACTGCCTGCTGGGAAACACACGGGTCCCAGAGGCAGCAGGGAACATCCGTATTGCGCTGCGCGACTCGCGCATGCGCAGTAGGGAACCGGGAAGTGAAGCCGCACGGCTTCACTTCCTGATTCCCTTACTGAAGATGGAGGCGGCAGCACCCGAGGACGGAGAGACGGTTCGGCCTCGGGTGCCGACATCGCGGGCGCCCTGGACAGGTAAGTGTCCATGTTTTAAAAGTCAGCAGCTGCAGTATTTGTAGCTGCTGACTTTTAAAATAAAAAATTTTCGGCGGCGCTCCGCTTTAAGGCGGAGCTGCATGTTGCGTCCTTAAAGTTTTTAGAGTATAAGGCGTCAATGAATCTTCATGAATGTGGGTGGGGTTACGAGTATGTTGAGTTTATGAATGTATGAAGTTGATGGATGAAGTGTGTGTGTGTCTGTTTGAGTGTCTTTTGGATAATGGTCAGTGGTCTTAAATACCACTTTGAACAATGTACTCATAACATTTTCATAACCCTAGAGCAGCAGGTGGAACTTTATTTCCATTGGCTGAGGTAGATGATTTCTTCCTGGAAATCCTTTTATTTTAATTGTCACTGCCTCTTTTAACCAACAAGGGTCATCATAGAGCAGATATATTTAAAGCGGAGTTCCGCCTGAAAAAGAATAATTAAATGCCAGCAGCTACAAATACTACAGCTGCTAACTTTTAAAATAAGGACACTTACCTGTCCAGGGCTCCCGCGCTGTCCTCACCGGAAGCCGACTCATCCCTTGGCTCTGGGTGGAGGCGCCGGCATCTTCAGTAAGGGAATCAGGAAGTGAAGCTTTGTGGCTTCACAGCCTGGTTCCCTACTGCGCATGCGCGAGTTGCGCCGTGCATTCTGAGTGGTCCCTGCTGTCTTTTGGGACCTGTGTGCCTCCTCGGAGATCTCCGGAGATCTTTTGCTGGAAGTAGGAGCAAATACCTGGATTAGACAGGTATATGCTCCCCCCTCCCCCCTGAAAGGTGCCAAATGTACCACTGGAGGGTGGGAGGAAACGGATCAGTGGAAGTTCCATTTCTGGGTTGAACTCCGCTTTAACTTGGGATATCTATAAGTTGTATATTGTATAAATATATCTTCATAATGTGTATCTGACTGTATAGTGTTGTTAGTATATCTATAATATTGAGGAGTTCTGGTAACCAGTACAAGATGAGTGCACAATCTTTACACATTAATATCACGCAAAATTATTTAATATGAATATGTTTTTTACCCCTGTAGATACTATAATTACTTATGCATCTAGGTAAACACATGGATATATATTTCTATATACATGGTTAAGATAGAAATATGTCATTCACAACAATAATAGGTATACTTGAAGCTATTTTTTACTTCTAATATGCTCTACATAAATATAATATATTTTTATTTTATAACAGAATTACTATTGTGCCAGTAGACACTGAAATCATAACTGTATCATGAAACATGGAACATGAACACCCATATACTTTTAAAATACTACTAAGTGAAAAGAGTTCATATATTTCTTTGAGTTGTCTAAAATTAACTTTGAACAGTTTTTTTTTATTCAAATACTTTTTTTATTTTTTGTTGCAAAAACATATAAACAAATGTAACAAATTAGTCCATATCATATCATAAAGTAAAAAGTCCAATAAAAAACAAAGACATAAACCAAACATACTTTGTACCTCTTGGAGAAATTTAGCATATAATGAATATAACATACTAAAATTATAAGTACACTCTGCCTGAATTCCCCCAGTGTCAATCATCAAATTATAGCCATTTCCTCAAAGTAGCAACAAGTTATCTTTCTTTTACACCCTCTATGGCTCTCTCTTCTACCACTAATCCTTACTTCCATCTATCTACCTTCACTCCTCTTTACTAGAAAAACCATCATATAATTCATTAGTACGTTTTATCCATATTTTATTAAATCTTTGGGGTGTACCTCTATGTTTGTATGTTAATTTTTCTCTTTTAAGTATATAATTGAGTTTCTCAACCCATTGTTTATGGATTGGGGAGTCAGTAGAAGTCCATTTTTGTGGAATAACTTTATGGGCTAAATATAGGGATCTTATCCACATAAAATGCATTTCTACTGCTAATGCTCCATCAGGTATTATACCCAGTAGTACCAGTTTGGGCGTCCTTATTATCTTAATTGAGCATACTAAGTTTAAGGTTATAAATACTTTTTCCCAATAACAATGAAGCTTTGGACATCGCCAAGAGCATATGGGTAAGGGAACCATTGAATAGAGAGCATCGCGGACATAGTGGTGTTATATATTATCCCCAGGCTTAACGGTTTTGTGGAGTATAATGAGCCCTATGTATAATCCTCATCTAAACCCTCTATATCTTCTTGCCACCGAACAAAGCTATTTTCGTGTTTTTCAGTAGTCTGCATTATTTGTAAATTAGCATAAAGATATCCTATTAATCCTCTTTTCATGCAGCCGAGGTTGCCTTTGTTAATATTTTAGAGTGTTCATACTGAAATTGACTTTTTGAGCTTTGGATTTGTAATGGATGACGTATTTGAAGGTATTGATAAAAGTGTTTATTTGTTAGCTAATACCGATCTTTCAATATATTAAAAGGAAGGAAAACGTCCCTTTCATATAACTGATACAGGAATATTATGCCCGCCTTTTTCCAGTCTAAATATTCTAATAGTTTATTTAATTCATAGAGGCAGTAATTATCCCATATAGGGATCTGTTTCTTATATTCCTTATGTTGAGTAATATTTTGCACTGCTTCCCATACTCTGTGAATCAAATGGAAAGTAGGGAACCTTTTTTTTATTATAGAAATGATGTGCTACTATGAATTGAACTATCAAAAATCAAACCTATAACAATAAATGAAAATAGGAAGAAATAAGTGATGCTGATAAATGTGGTAAATAACCGTGAATCAAAAATACTGAAACAATGATTCTATAGTTATATATAATGAATATCACCCAGTGACAAGTGAAAAAAAAAAAATATAATGTCCATAAAGTCCATAAATATATAAGATGAAAACTAGATGAAAAAGAGACTTCATTCTTCTTAAACGCGTAATCTTCCACCACACCAACATGCTTGTGACACCTCTCCCTCTGAAAAATGCACTCACCAGCTTGTATTGCCTCCCACTCTCGTGTTTGGCTAAAATAGTGATTGAACCACACCTGGGTTACAAACTACCATCTATAGTAATCCGTGACTCAAGTCAAAATAGCTCCATATGTGAAAAATAAAACGAACAAAGTGCCCCACATAGCGTGATAACGTTTCAACCAGTTTAATTAAAATCACACCAAAAACACTTCAATGTTTACACTCACATTTCAAAAGAAAAAAAATAAGCCTCAAATGAATATCCACAGCAAACAAACAAACGATGGCTTAGCGGTGCACTGCGGTCACGCCGGACCTGAAGTGTGTGCTTGTGACCCCAC
This sequence comes from Lithobates clamitans, assembly GCA_037952925.1. Taxonomy (NCBI): domain Eukaryota; kingdom Metazoa; phylum Chordata; class Amphibia; order Anura; family Ranidae; genus Lithobates; species Lithobates clamitans. The sequence continues at coordinate 938,401 of JBBGZY010000590.1, read as the reverse complement.
TCCAAAGGTCCTGCTTTCGGTGTCAGTGTATAGTTCCTATACCAACAGATCCTTATGAATTGAACTAATGCAGGGGTCTCAAACTGGCGGCTCTCCAGCTGTTGCAAAACTACAAGTCCCATCATGCCTCTGCCTGTGGGAGTCATGCTTGTAACTGTCAGCCATGCAATGCCTCATGGGACTTGTAGTTTTGCAACAGCTGGAGGGCCACCAGTTTGAGACCCCTGAACTAAAGGGTCATTTTTAAATTGGGATGCTATTATGTTCTGTATAGTGTCCTCCATGTCCACTGCATCCCAGCCAATCTTACATTAAGTATCGCAATTCCCCTTTATCAATGGGCTGTTGTAATATTTCAAATCTAATCCTGGGTTTTCCTCCCCTCCACACAAAGCCTCTAAAGACCGCGTCAATGGTCTTAAATAATCGTAACGTCAACCATATGGGGCAATTATGCCATACGTATAACATCTGTGGCATCCACACCATCTTCACCAAATTTGCCCTCCCTACCATAGATATTGGGAGTTTACTCCATATTTTACTCTGTTGTCTAAATTTAACATTAAGAGTATATTCCTATCTGTATAATCTATAACATTTGGTGTAATTACCACTCCCAAGTATTTAAATGATGTGACCAGGGCCATCCGCCGAGTCTGGCGCAGATGTCCCGTACACTCAGAGTCCACAAGCATTATTACAGATTTGTCCTAATTAATATTAAATCCTGAGAAGGATCCATACAACTTTAATAAGGACATAACTGCAGATATGGATGGACCTGTTATCTACCAGGAAACATAAGAGCATCATCCGCATAGAGTGCTATCTTGTTTTCACCTGTAGATCTGCGGAATCCCATAATATCCACAGATGAACGAATAGCCTCAGCCAATGGTTCAATGGCCAGAGCAAAGAGCAGTGGGGATAAGGGACATCCCTGCCTCGTCCCTCTGGTCAACGAGAAAGGGGTCGATACACATCCGTTCACCTGTACCCTTGCTCTTGGGGAGTCATACTAAAGCTGTATCCATTTAATAAACCTAGGACCAAACCCGTATCGTTTTAAGCAATTCCACAAGAAGACCCACTCTATACTATCAAATGCTTTAGCTGCATCAAGTGACATTATAGCTCTATTTCCCATATTATCTGTTGGGATTTGTAAATTCAAGAATAACCATCTAATATTATTAGCTGTAGATCTATTGGGGATAAAACCTGATTGATCACGATGGATTCATTTGTATATATATCTGGATAATCTAGTCGCCTATACCTTTGCCAGCAACTTAATATCTGATGTTAGCAAAGATATTGGACGATATGAATCAGGGTTACTTGGGTCCTTATCGGGTTTCAATAGAACAATAATTACTGCTTCATTCATTAATGGGGAAAGTGAACCCACCTCCATGGCATCGTTAAAAACATCAAGCAGTTCTGGCAATAGTGCGCCCCCATATTTTTGATATATCTCCTCTGGAAGGCCATCTGGTCCTGGTGCTTTATTATTAGGTAAATTACCTGCTGCTTTTTTTAGTTCATCCAAATTTAATGGACCCTTCAAAGCCCCCCTTTCATCCTTTGAGATATTTGGAAATTGAATAGTATCAAAGATTCCATTCAAGGACTCTTCCGGGAAGGATACCCTTTTATATAATGCCTGATAATATTCCCTAAATACACCCAGTATCTCTGGAGTAGTATCAACCCCTTTTATATAAGGATGATTGTATTTCAGTTATATATGTTGCTGCCCGCTGAGCTTTTACAATAGTTGCCAATAGGTGTCCTGTCCCCTCTCCCTCCTCAAAGTATGGTTGTTGTAGAAAGAATCTTTTATTTTCTGCCTTCTTCTTAGCCACTGCTGCATAGTGTATTTGACTCTGAAGCCATTCTTTTTTTGTGTCTTCATTTGGGTTAGTTATAAATAGAAGTTCGGCCCTCACCATATCATCAGCTAAAGTTTTTTCCCATTGCCTAAATTGTTTCTTAATTTATGAGCTTTGTGCAATAAGGATACCTCGAAGATACACTTTCATTGCATCCCAATATATTAAGGGTGAGGCCGAGGTTCTATTTAAATTCTGATAAGTAATTCCATCATAATATCTTCCGATGAAGGGAATAATGACAACCAATATGGGTTCACTTTGGACAGTCTTACTGACTATTTAGATAGTGCCCATCTGAATAAACATCTCTAAAAGCCTTCACAATAATTTCTGTCTAAAGAGAGTATTTCATCTTGAGAACAATCAGTCGAGTATTTGTGTCAACTTTTATTAGAGATATCAGGCTTCCTCCATCCTTTTATTTAACAAACCAGAGAATTTAAATATCTTTGGTTCTTTGGTTTCAGCTCTGCAAACAGTTTGTTTGGAATGTTCAAGGACTGATAAGTCTCTAAAAGTTTGGAAATACCTGAAATGACTGTGCTCTTTTTAGCTTTTACATCATGGGGCGTGTTCCATATTAAAATAAAAGAAGAGGGTTTTATTTCTTCTCAAAAAGTCTAACATGATACAAAAATATTAACAAACAAAACAGGTTAAACAAAAAAAGGTAAATATTATTGACTAGAAAAATAGAACTAAAAAACAGGAAAATAATAACGTGTAAAAATCCCCTCTGGGTGATGAATGTACATTTCAAGGATAACAGCCTTTGTAGCAGATTCCGACCTTTTCTGTTCCGAAGAAATATCTGTTTCACCATCACCTTTGCAGAGGGTCTGGTTTATTATATTTACCTGGTGCGCTCAGTGTTCCAGCGAGGGCTGTTCTTACCCGTACGGGGATAAACGGGTTGAAACGTACCTGGTAGGTGAGCCTGACACTATGAGCAAGGCCTCTCTTACACCTCTGACTCGGAGTCCCTGATAGAGCAGACAGGTGTGCTGGAGTGACAAGTGCTTATTTGTCTTGCTAGCAGCAGGGCTGGACGGACTATGTGGATCAAGCAGGGAAAGACTGTCAGTGGACCACAGCGGAGCTGGAGTGTCAGATGGACACCAGTGAGAAGGAGGCAACAGCAGACTGGTGGCAGAAAGTCGGTGAGCTGACACCAGTGTAATGTGGGCAAAGGCTCGCAGCAGGCAGTCCAGCAGCGATTGGGACAGGGGCCTCTTCCCCACAATCCTGGGCAGTGGTTGTGGGGATCTGCGGGCAGGGGGCTTATCGGAATCTGAAAGTCCCCTTTAACCACTTCAGCCCCGGAATATTTGGCTACTCAATGACCAAGTCATTTTTTGCGATATGGCACTGCGTCGCTTTAACTGACAATTGCCCGGTGGTGCGACGTTGTACCCAAACAAAATTGACGTCCTTTTATTCCCACAAATGGAGCTTTCTTTTGGTGGTATTTGATAATCTCTGTGGTTTTTATTTTTTACGCTATAAATAAAAAAAGAGTGACAATTTTGAAAGAAAAAAACACAGTATTTAGTTTAGTTTAGTTCAGTTTAGGCCGATATGTATTCTTCTACATATTTTTGGTAATAAAAATCACAATAAGCGTATATTGATTGTTTTGCGCAAAAGTTATAGCGTCTACAAAATAGGGGATAGACTCATGGCATTTTTATTATTTTTATTTTTTTACTAGTAATGGCGGTGATCTGCGATTTTTATCGGGACTGCGACATTATGGCAAACACATCGGGCACTTTTGACACATTTTTGGGACCATTGACAATTATACAGCGATCAGTGCTATAAAAATGCACTGATTACTGTGTAAATGTCACTGGCAGGGAAAGGGTTAACACTAGGGGGCGATCAAAGGGTTAACTGTGTTCCCTAGTGTGTGTTCTAACTGTAGGGGGATGGGAGTGAATGGAGGAAATAACAGATCTTGGTTCCTAGCTAGTAGGAAGCTAGTAGTTCTCCTCACAGAACTGGAACGCGTGTGTTTACATATACTTCGCTTTTCTGGCTCTTGTGCCCAACCGCGTGTGGCCGGCGGTCATCCCTGCAGTGCAGCGCGCGCCTGCTATTCCGCTTAAAGGAGCCGACGTATAACTACGACGTCTCTCTGGATCATACTGACCTGCCGCAGTATAATGATGGTGGCTGGTCGGTAAGTGGTTAAAAAGGGGGCCCCCAGATCCTGGCCCCCACTATGTAAATGAGTCTGGGGTATATAGTACCCCTACTCATTCACCAAAAAAAGCGTCAAAAAGAAATAAAACCACACACAGTTTTTGACAATTTCTTTATTAAAAATAAAAAATGGCCCCGATCCTTTGTCAATAACGACGCCCTAACAAAGAAAAAAGCTACTGCCATCTGCCAGTTCTTAGATAGGTAAGGGGCGGAGCCACCTGGTGATGTTACCTGGTGGCACCATCCCCATGTGACATCATTGACCAGCTTCCTTGCCTGCTCCTTAAAAAACAATTATTCACTGTGCCCTGATTCGGCAAAGCCTTGCACCTGACCAACCATGCACTGTGTGGCTGCATAATACAAATACAAAAATTTGAAAAACGTGTGGGGGGCCCAAAATCCATACCAGACCCATATCTGAGCATGCATCCTGGCAAGCCAGGAAGGGGGGGGGGGGGGAGTTGTGCCCGATTTCATCTTAGGTTAAAAGAATTGGTCACTGATTTCTATCCAGCTTCAAGAAAGGTGTCCCAGCCCAGATAGCTACAGGGTTATCCGTTTTAGAAACATTTATGTGAATGGCCTGGAGCAGGAGGGAAGGAAGGGGTGTGTTTGTCCTTGGCTGCGTCCGGGGTTATTGATTGTGTAACATGCTGATATCAAAAGGTCTATCCAGTCGCTATTCTCTCAGCTTTTTTTTGGGGATGTAAGGATATGGATTATTTGGTGCCTTGCTTTACTTAATCCTGAACTTTCTGTATTACTTAATCATGAGACATGAACTCTGTGCATTAAGAAGTCCCGACCCCTAAACCTTGTGCATTACCTAGTCCTGACCCCTAAACCTTGTGCGTTACCTAGTCCCGACCCCTAAACCTTGTGCGTTACCTAGTCCCGACCCCTAAACCTTGTGCGCTACCTAGTCCCGACCTCCTAAACCCTGTGCGTTACCTAGTCCCGACCCCTAAACCCTGTGCGTTACCTAGTCCCGACCCCTAAACCTTGTGCGTTACCTGGTCCCGACCCATAAACCTTGTGCGTTACCTAGTCCGGACTCCTAAACCTTGTGCGCTACCTAGTTCCGAGCCCCTAAACCCTGTACGTTACCTAGTCCCGACCCACTAAACCTTGTGTGTTACCTAGTGCCGACCCCTAAACTTTGTGCGTTACCTAGTTTCGACCCCTAAACTTTGTACACTACCTAGTCCTGACCCACGAACTCTGTGCGCTACTTAATCCCAACCCCTGATCTCTGTGCGCTACTTAATCCCAACCCCTGATCTCTGTGCTCTACTTAATCCCAACCCCTGAACTCTGTGCATTACCTAGTCCTGACCCCTAAACATCCGTGCATTACTTAGTCCTGAACCCTAAACTTTGTGCATTACTGAAACCTGACTCCTAAACTTTATGCGTTACTGAATCCTGACCCCTGAAATCTGTACGTTACTCACTCCCAACCCCTAAACTGTATGCATTACCTAACCCTGAGCTTTGTGCATTACTTAATTCTGACCACTGAATTTCGTGTGTTACTTATAGTGTTGGGCAAACAGTTCAAGCAGAGCAAAAGTTCAGCTCAAACATTGGCTGTTCATCGAACACCCGAATTGGCAGGGTGTTTGACCGTTTGTTCCGTCCGCCGAACACCCCACAATGCACTGCGCACGGCACAGCGCATTCTAAGCCATTGATTGGCTGAAGCAATGAAACCGCTGTGATAGCCATGATTGGAGAAAGTCATGACGACTTTGCACAATCAAGGCACATTGCTCATGGACCCACAAAACACTATAAAAGGTTCCTTCCCAGAGGAGCCATTTGCATTGTGTTGTTGGAGTGGAAAAAAATAGAGCAGAGCTCTTTTCAGGGCTACTAGAGAGATTCTATGCTATAGTGATTCTATTGTGAGTGTAGATTTTCAGTGTAGTGTGAATATAATGATACTGCAGTGTCAGTGTAGTATGTCAGTGCAGTTGTAGTGTAATGTGTCCATATATTGTAGAATGTCAGTGCAGTTTTACTGCAGTATCATGTCGTGTGTCAGGGCAGTTTTACTACAGTATATTGTTGTTTGTCAATGCTGATCTACTATGGTGTCAGTATAGTGCAATGTAGTGTGTCTGTGTAATGTAGGGTTTACCACCGCATTACATGACAATTAGTGCGGTATACCCCCCCTTTTTTTTTTTTGGTTGCTGCGTGTTATTTATTTTTTTGTCCAGTGCCTGTCTCCTTTTTTGCGGTGCTGTTGTTCCTGGGTTTTTTTTCCTACATTTCTGTCAGCGGCAGTCCTTAAAGTGGAGTTCCACTCCTAAAATTATTTTAGCATTTTTCAGCTGGATTAAAAACGATTAATAAAATTTGGGAAAAAAAACTTCTGTACTCACCTCTTAATGCCTGTTGCTAGGGGGTTCCTCGTAATCTGCCTCCTTACTCACCTCGGCTCCTTACGTCACTTCCCTTGGTGCCGGAAGGAATATCACCTCTCCCCCCTCCCTCTAGGCAAACATCTGGGACACGTCACACGTCCCAGATGATTGCGCGGCTAGTCACGGCGTGCGGCGCGGCTCGCGCATGCGTAGTGGGTGCCCGGCTGTAAAGCCACAGCCGGGCGCCCACAGTTACAATGCCGGGGGAGACGAGCGGGGCTTCGATCCCCCGCATTGCTGGACCCTGGGACAGGTAAGTGTCCGATTATTAAAAGTCAGTAGCTGCAGTATTTGTAGCTGCTGACTTTAATTTTTTTTTTAAGCGGAACTCTGCTTTAAGTTAAAGTTTCCCCATCTCTATTACATTTCGGTAATTAGGCACCCCAACATGTCTAGGGGGCCAACAAGGAGAGGCAGACATTGCCATGTCACTGTGGGGGGGGGCAGCAGCAAATGTGTCCACAGGCAAAAGTGGACGTAGTCCGTCCTCAGATAGGGCACCATTTTTTCTGTTTAGTGATGTTGCCCATGCTATTTAGCCACAGCATGCGGAGGTGGTGGTGGAGTGGCTTACTAAACCATCCTCATCCTCCATCATTCAAGCAGGGACTAGTGTGCAGTCCACTGCAGTTGCCAGTGTGGCTTATTCTGCCTCCTTGTCCACAGCTACTCCTGCCATAGCCCCAGCATCATACATAGAGGAGTCAGCTGAATTATTTGAAAACAGCATCAGCCACTTGCTCCTTGATGATGCACAGGCATTAACTTGATTTTGTTGTTGGTTCTGAGGCTGAGGAAGGTATAAACATGAGCCTACAGCGAGAGGAGAACACTGATAAACAAATTGGCAGTCATGTTCCCCCAGCCACAGCGTATTGCCAAGTTGGCTCCAGTGATGAGGATGGAGAGGATGATAATGAGGTCACTGACTCAACTTTGGTGCGAGATAGAGCAGAGAAGGAAAGTGAGAAGGGAGGTACAACCCCAATGAGGCAGGATGTCCTCCAGAGGCAGCTATCATGGAAGAGTACAGATCAGCCACACTATTCCATAAGATTTTGGAGCTGTTATCTCCCGACCCACTTCACACAGCTAAACTGTGTGGGCCTTTTTTTTTAGCACAAGTGCAGCCAATTGTAATTTTCAAACATTGCCTCAAGCAGATCAAGCGTGGAAAAAACACCAGCCATTTGGGTACCACATGCTTGACAAGGCATTTAACCTCCCACCACTCAGCCCATTGGCAAGAGCACCTGAAAGCCACACAAAAGGGATGCAATTCATCTTCTCATTCCTCACCACTGACAGGGATGATGGTATAGTAGAGTGTCACAGGTACTCGCAGCACGTCTGCCAGCAGAACACCACCAGCTGTAGAGTATAGCAGGCAAATTTCTCTGCCCCAGCTGCTGTATCGAGAAAAAAAAAAAAAAACACTCCCGACACCCACATGCCCAATGTCTAAATTCCAGCTTGTCCAAATTGCTGGCTTTACAACTCCTGTCTTTCCATCTGGTGGATTCTGCCCCCTTCTGTGAATTTGCACTATGTGCTATACCACAATCGCAGGTTCTCAGTCGTGATTTTTTTGCACATAAGGCCATTCCATCAGCTGACACGTGGTCCAGCAAGCATGGTCAGGGAATGTATATTTAGTTCCCAGCAGACTGGGTAACTCTGCTTGCAACCAGGAAGAATGAAGGACAGGGCTCAGTGCTGGAGCTTGTTTTGCCACCACGTCTTCATACAGCTGGTGGTGATGATGCAAGATTTTTCAGCTCCACCCCCTCCCTCTGCTGAATTGTCCTATGAACCACCAGTACCCCTTAAGCGTTCAAGGAGTTACTCAATGAGTCAGGATAAAAGATGCCACGCAGGCCCTGAGGTGGTTCACACCATGGCAGCCTGAGCCAGGAATGGTGGTGTATGATAATTACACTAACCCCGTCTGCCCTTCGACAGGGAAAGTTGACACATAGGCCATGCCTGGCATATGTCCTCAATTTGGTGGTGCAGCAGTTCTTAAACAGGTACCCAAGGTTGGGAGATCTTCTAAAGCAGGCCAGAAGAGTCTGTAGCAATTTCAGCCGGTCATACACAGCCAGTGTTCGGTTGGCTGATATTCAGCAGGAATTCCACCTGCCCGTAAACAGCCTGATTTGTGACATGCCCACCAGTTGAAACTCAACTTTCCTGCATGTGCTGCCACTGCAGCATTGCCAGAGGACCATCAATGAGTACCTGTGTGAGTATTGCACACGGACAGGCTCAGGAGAGCTTGGCTTTTTTTATCCACCCCAATGGCTGCTGATGGAGGATGCATGCGCTATACTGTCACCATATGAGGAGGTGACAAGAATGGTGAGCTGTGACAAAGCATGCATTAGTGACGCCATACCTAGTGTGCCTGCTGGAGCATACTCTGCGTGGCATTATGGACAGGGCACTCATAGCAAAGAAGCAGGAGGAAGAGGACTTCCTTTTCTCTCAAGGCCTGATTTATGCAGATGCCATTCTTGCAACACCTCAGAACACCTAAGAAGAGAGGGGGAGGAGGAGCATTCTGGCAATTTTGGAGTCATTGAAGCAGAAGAAGACATACGTCAAACCATAAGAAATGGTTTTCAGGCCCCAGAAACCTTGGGAATAGTACATGGCTGGGAGGAAGCAGTTCCAGATACTGTAATCCTCAGTGACCCCCAGGACTCTGCTTCTCATGCCTCCAAAAAACTTGCTGTGCATGGGCTCCCTCATTCTTCAAAGCCTGCGAAGTACCCAAGAATTTTTGGCATCAAGGTGAGGGATCACTATTGGTTGGCAACCCTTCTTGACCACCGTTACAAGGGGAAAGTCTCGGAACCCATACTGGCCGTGCAGGAGCACAGGATGAAATATATTGACACCTTAAAGAAGTGTTTATGTAACACCTTTGCAGACTCTGGTAAAGTTACAGTCTCATGGAAAAGGTAGTTTGGAGGCTTCTGTTTGTCAAAGGAGGAGCGTGGAAAAGAGGGGCAGCCTAAGTGATGCATTTAATTTTTTTTTTTAGTTCTACACAGAAAGGAAAAAGAGGGAGAGAAGAGCACACAGCCGCCCTAGTATAGTTTTTTTTTTTTAAGATATTTTTAATTAGTTTTATGACAAACAGACGAACCAAAAAAAAAAAGAGAACAAAAAAACAAAACAAAAAAACAATATGCTTTACAAAAACAAAACTTGGGCATACAGGTATATATATAGGTATACAGCATCAAATACTAGGCTTGTGCATTTGGGAGACTTACGATAATACATTGTTTAAGCATCATACATTCGTATGTAGCATACAATCAAGGTGTTGGTTACTTGGGCACCTGTAAAATTCTATATATACAGTATATAGAGTGGCACGACCTACAGGCAACCTGCAATCTATTTCTATTGTGAGGGGAGGGTCAGGGGGCTAGCCAGCAACCTGTCCCATATTTTGTGGAATGTTTTGCTTAGTTTCCGAAGTTCAAAGGTAAGTTTGTACATTGGGATAGCATCGTTGATTAGCTTCAGCCATAAGGTTTTTAAAGAGGTCTGTGTTCCTTCCATGACAATATAACTTTTCTAACATGAAAGTAGAGAATGCGGAGTAGCCTTTTGGCAGGCGTCGATATTTTCAGGTCACCAAAGATGCCCAGCAGACAATTCTTGGGGTGAATAATGTTAGGTATGCCTAGGGCTGTGGAGATAAAGGAGCCCACTTCTGCCCAGAGGTCCTGAAGCATTGGGCATGTCCAAAAACAGAGTAGGAAGTCGGGTTCTTGGCCGCAGCCACGGAAACATTCAGCCATGGGCGACAAACCCATCTTTTTCAACCTAGTTGGGGTGAGGTGAGATTGATGAAAATTTTTTACCTGTATAATGCGGTCTCTTGATGAAATAACTGATGTTTTGTACGTGTCACTAAACTCCGTGCAGTCCTCCTCTGCAAGGGAGATGTCCATGGAGCTCCATTTTTCCTGGGCCCTACTAAATCTGGGGTTAAAGTCAGTCATTAGGGCAGCGTAATAAGTAGATATAAGTTTGGTAGGGTCAGGTTGTCTCAGCAGTTTCTCTGGTGGTGGTAGGTTAGTCGGGTCATCTAAGGAGCCGAACTGTGCTCTGATAGCATGTCTGAGCTGATAGTAGTAAAACAGGTATGAGTGCGGCAAGTCAAAGTCAAGTCTGAGCTGATGGAAGGATTTAAAGCCTTGTGCAGTGTATAGGTGACAAAGGTATTTAATCCCTTTAGAGCACCAACGTTTAGGGTCAGGTAAAGAGTAAAGTTCCTGCAAGGTGGAGTTGAACCATAGAGGGTTATTCGGGGATACCAACCATGTGTGCCGTGTTATTTTGGTGGTGATGTATTTGAACAATGAAAGGGATGTCGCCAGCATGGAGGTGCCGGGGCGGGGTGGGACTTTGCCCCTATAAACAATATTGTGAAGGGTTTCCATGGAGGACGCAATGGCCCCTCAGTGCTAGTACATGCATTTGCTGCTATCGGTTGTAGCCAGTAATGGATATGCACCAGTTGAGATGCTAGGTAGTATAGAAAGAAGTTTGGGAATGCCAATCCTACCAGGTGTGTCGGTAACCTTAGTGTCTCAAGCGCCACTCTGGGGGATCTGCCATTCCACAGGAACGTTGTACAGATTGTGTCTATACGTTTGAAAATAGATTTAGGTATTTTGCATGGGGAGTTGGCCAGGATGTATAGCAGTCTTGGTAAATAGAACATTTTGAGGGTATTTGCCCTCTCCATGAGATCCAGGGGCAGGTCCATCCACTGTTTAGTTTGCTCCTTTAAGTGAGTTAGTAGTGGGTCTAAGTTATTGACAATGTAAGTGGACAGAGGTGTCTACACCAGAGCCCCTAGATACCTAAAGGAGGAACACCACCTGCAGATTAGAGTCTGGGTGAATATGAGAAGTTGCGTCTGGGTCCAAGGGGAAAAGACTGGATTTTTCCAGATTCACCCTGAATCCGGAGTAGTCTCCAAATGTATTGATCTCGGATAACAATATTTACACCAATACACCAATGTGTCATCCGCATAGAGCGAGATTCTTTCCTCAATGCTGGGAATTGGGAGACCTTTTGCTGATGGAGAGGAGTGGATACGTACCGCTAGTGGCTCCATGGCCAGGGCAAAGAGGAGGGGGGACAGTGGACACCCCTGTCTTGTGCCCCTATTGATTGAGAAGGACTCAGTGACTGTGGAGTTAACCCGAATACGGGCCCTCTGTGAAGCATAGAGAAGTTTTATCCATGCCACCATTCTGGGGCCAAAGCCAAACATTTTCAACACCTGGAAGAGGTACGGCCATTCCACACTGTCGAACGCTTTACACGCATCTAGGGATACTATGGCCCTTGTAGGAGGACAGTCGTGTGGGTATTGCAGATTATGGAATAGTCTGCGTATATTTATTCTGGTGGACCTTCCAGGTAAAAATCCCCCCTGGTCACTGTGTACCAGGGTCGTCACTACAGTGTTTAAATGATTTGCCAACACTTTGGCCAGGATCTTAACATCCACATTTATGAGTGATATCGGGCGGTATGATTCGCATTAAGTGGGTCCTTGTGGGGTTTTAGTAAAAGTATAATCAAGGCTTCTCGCATAGTAGGGGGGAGGACTCCTATATCTAAAACCTTGTTGTATGTGTGCAAAAGAAATGGGGATAGTATGTCTTTAAATTGTGTGTACCATTCGGTTGGATAGCCATCCAAACCGGGAGTTTTATGAGCAGGCACTTTTTCGATAGCTACTGCGATTTCTTCAACTGAAATAGGTGCCTCTAGCTCATCTTTCTCTTCAGTCGTGAGGGAGAGGAGAGGTATGTCGGATAAGTATTCAGTTAGTTGGGCTTCGTTGTAGTCAGCTCTGGAGGTATATAGGTCTTTGTAGATATTTAAAAAGGTTTCCATGTCCCCAGGGGTGTCGCTAATTTGACCCTGTGTGCTAAGTATACGTGGAATGGATATGTGGGGGGGGGGGGGGGGGGATATGCAGATCTGGTCAGGTATGCCAAGAGATGTCCAGCTTTGTTACAGTGCTCAAATGATTTTTGAGTAGCATGTAACATGCGTTTCTGCGTAAGGTCTAACGGAGTTCAGACTCCCTGCGTCTCTGCAGCCACTTGTCTCGTGTTGGGGGTCAGGTTAGAGGCATAAACAGAGTCTGCTTGTACCATGGCAGTTTCCAGTTCCCCCGTAAGTTGCCTTTTATTTTTCTGTAGGACTCCCGTGATGGACATAAAGGTGTTCCTCAATGTGGACTCAAATACTTTCCATTCCATGGAGGGGTCTAATGTTCCCAAGTTGTCCTTCCAATAGCCCGTAATACCCTTTCTGCACTCTCCCTGCACCACCTCATCCTCATCAGATGTCAGATAGCAGGGCCTGAACCTGGGAGGAGAGCGAGGTGCGTGGTCAGAGATTCCTTTTGGGTAGGTACGAGACTGCAGTGACAACGGGAAGGGTATCTGCCGTGGTAAATGCCATGTCAATCCGAGACATGGTGTGGAAGGAATCCGAGTGGCAAGAATACTAGCTCACGTCCGGATGCTTCCAGCGCCATATCTCTGTAAAATCATATACCTGCATCCAATTCAGAAGGGAGGGAAAAGATCTACCACCACCTCCCAAGCGGTCCATGGCTGGGTCTAATAGGGCATTAAAGTCCCCTATATAAAGTATCGGTCTAGGGGGTCTAGTCAGCAGCTTAAGTGACAATTTAGATAGTACCTCCACCGAAAATGGGGGAGGAATATAAACGTTTACAAGAGTAAACGTCACAGAAAATTTGTAAGGTTAGTATAATAAATCTTCCCTCTGGGTCTGTGCTTACTTGTAAGGTTTCAGCGGGAAGGGATTTAGCTAGTAGAATAGATACTCCCCTGGAATAGTTTGTGTGGGTAGAGTAATAAGATTTTGACAGCCATGGACGCCCAAGGGTTCTCACTTTAGTGCCGGTGAGGTGAGTTATAATATAGGGATGGCATTTTTTTTTTTAAATCAAAATGACTAGGGATCTCTTTTGGGGTGCATTCATTCCTCTAGTGTTCCATGACACTATCTTTAAGGGCTTTGCCATTCTAAGTCATACATCATATCACAGTCACATAGAAATGTAAATGCGCTCACACTTAATACCTGGAAGGCCGTGCCACTCTGAGCATATCTAAAAATATCTTCAAGATACTGCATATAACTGCCTCTGAGGGTGGTGCGATGTGCCCGCTCAATCACATTTCCCTTAGCCAGTTATAGAGGAACTTTTCAGGGCGAGGGAACTCTGCACGTTCAGGGAGGCCCACGAATCGCAGGTTGTACCTTCGGGAACGATTTTCCAGGTCATCAATTTTGGCGCAAAGGGCCGCCATTTCCCCTGTATGATCCCTCACTGTGACAGATAGGGGATGGACAACATCCTCAAGGGAGCTGATGCGTTCCTCTGCTTCCCCTGCCCTATCCCTTAAGTTTTGTACGTCTGGCTTCAGGAGAGAAAAGTCCTTAACATACTGACGCTATCTGAGCAGTGAGAGAGGCTTTAGTCCTGAATAGCAAGCATAATGGAGGCTAGGGTAGGTTCTGTGGAGGGGTGGCCTGGGCTGGAGCTATCTTCACTGTCCATGTGGAGGCTCTGGGACTGCAGTGGGTCAGGCTGTGTGTCTCTAGTAGCAGGAGCAAAGCCACTCACCATTGCAGCCTGTTTGTGGAGAGCAGAGACTGACGGCTGCAGCAGCAGGTCATGCTGCTCTGCCTGTGATACTGTCGCAGGGGGCCTGTATTTTACCATGGATGCCAGCCTGGAACGTTCCCACAGCCGTGGGGAACAATTTAAGACCTTTCTGGAGCAAATCGGGCTGAGGATGACTGCAGGATGCGGCTCGGAAGCTGACACTGTGGCTTTACACTTCTGCTCTCTCTGCCATCTGGACACGCCCCCCCCCGCCCTAGTATAGTTTTATTAAAAAACACAGGAAGTTAACAATTGTTGCCCTCACATTTAAAGAGTCCCCTCTCCTCTCTCCTGGATCACCGCTGTAAGATGTTGTAACCAGCAAAATATAGAAATATGTTTCTGAACATGGTAGGATCATAAAAATGCAAACTAAGCAGGTGCAAGGCCTTTAGGTTTTTTTTTGTGTCATGGGACCCTGGAGGGATGGGCCGTCCTTTAACATCCAGCAATTCATTTGTTGTAGCACCCAATTTGTGGTATACGGACTGAGGTGCCCATGTGGTTTTCTCTATATAGGGAGAACGGTGGGAGCCATGCACACCAGGTTTGGCGAGCATCATCGCTTCATAGAGCAAAAAAAAAAAAGGACAGTGTCCCTCTGTACTTCGGTCAGGTCCATGGAGGTAACACGGAGAGCTTAGGGCTCTTCAGTATTGAGGCTATATCCATGTCACTCCCTGAGATGGGAGAGGTTCTCTCGGTTATGCATGCGAGAGACCTTTTGAATATTTACGCTCAACATGATGTCCCCCGAGGGGTTAAACGAGGAATTAGAAGTCAGTACTTTAATCTAAGTTGTGGTAAGTGCTTTCGTGGTCCCTTTTGATTGTAGTTAGAGAATTGCCTTATCTAAGGGGTATGGTGGAATATCCAGTGTGTATAGGGTTAGTCTTGTGGAATAAAAATGTCGTAACCCATCAGCCAGGGTCACAAACTATGTTTATTTCAGAAGTGAGTTACCGCACAGAACTATCCCATATATACCCGTTTCATGCTGTAGCTGTTGTCTGACAACCTGAGCAAATTTGTAGACAATCAGTTAAGACCATTGGTTGTTGAACTCCCCTCTCATACCAAGGATACTAATCCACTTTCTTGAAATGCTGAAAGGCCTCCACGTTGATGGCCAGACCATTTTGGTGGCCATCAATGTGGAACCACTCTACAGCTCGATCCCTCATGATAAGGGCCTCTGTGCCCTTAGACATGTATTTTGCGACAGTCATTTTGAATATGTTCGAGTGCAATTTGTGCTGGCAGCTTTAAAGTTTATACTCAAAACATAACGTTTTCTCCTTTCTTGATTCCCACTACCTCCAGGTACAGGACGTAGCTATGGGCACTTCCTGTGCTCCATCCTATGCCAACCTATACCTGGAGAAGTGGGAACATCATCTTTTTATGGATGAAGCAGCATCAATGTATATGAGCCATGCGTTAGCACGGTATCGATACATTGATGACATTTTGTCATCTGGGATGGTTCAGTCACACTTCTTGACCAATTTCTGATGCATATCAACTTTGGGAATGAATTCAACCTTAATTTTACTATGAATTATAGCTGTTCATCTATTACCTTTGTAGACTTAATTATAAGCAAACACCCTGATGGACACCTATTTAGTGACCTGTATCGCAATCAAACAGCAGGTGATACCATCTTGGTAGCTTCCAGCTTCCACCCCAAACCCCTGTTAGCCTCTATCCTTTATGGCCAATACGTTCGTGCCAAACGTAATTGTTCGAGTGATGCCCTCTTCGAGAAGGAGGCGGCAGTCCTCAGAGCAAGGATTACAGGCCTGAGGTTTTTCAAAAAGCTTAAAAAAAAACAAAAAAACACGATCTGAATTACTTTTTTCACACAAGAAAATTGAGAGTAATAACCCAACCAGAGCTTTTACTTTATAACTCCCAACACAGACAGATAAGAAACATCTTGCACAAACACTGGCACCTGCTTTACTCTGATACCACCTTGGCACCCTTGATTAATGACTGCCCCCTTATTACATTTAAACATGCTCCTTCACTCCAGAATAGAACTAGTATATAGTGAATTTACAATGAAGAAAACTAAAAACAAATATTGTGGTACATACCCATGTGGCCATCGCAAATACATGGATACACGCAAAAACATCATCATGCCCAATAGGGATGACTTTAAACCAAAACACTACGTGAATTGCCACACAGCAGGGGTAGTTTATCCGCTTACCTGTGGCAGTTTTTACGTGGGGAAGACCAAATTAGAACTGTGGCGCTGTATATATCGACACGTGGTTAGTATTGAAAAACAAGATCCTTCTCTCCCCTTGGGAAGGCACAGTGCATTGGTACATGGGGATAGTACTCCCAAAGTAAAATTTTTAGCATTGGATCACATCGGTGCTACCCCACAGGGTGGTGACTATAATAAATCTCTACTGCAGAATGAACTCAAATGGGTATTCCACCTTAAAGCTACCACAGCCCCTGGTCTCAATGAGGCCTTCAATTTTATGCCCCATCTTGCTGGTTTTGAGTCAAGAGTTTGTGAGCTAGACCTTTAGGGTGGAATATAATATTTTTTCCAATTTAATTTTTTGGCTCACCTTCAACTGTGGACACTAGGGTGCAATATTAAGCAATTTCTGTCAACTTCCAACTTTGGACACTAGGGTGCACCATACTATTTCGCATCAGCCTATCAATAAGGCTGCAATCTTGCTTGGTTGTCCTCTTTTTGTTTGTCTCTATTCCTCACTATATATGCTGTATATGTTGTAATCTAATTCAGTATATCGTTACAAAACGTCGTACCAATTGAGGAAAAACTGTCTAGATGAATCGCGTGTGTGTGTGTGTGTGTGTGTGTGTGGCGGGAGGGGGACAACCTGGGACACCTTCCTGGCTATGGAATCCCGTTTTCCTCATGAAATATCTTGAGAGAGAGAGAGAGGTTACCCTCCCAACATTCATTATGGAGTTATTAAAATTGGCTGCAACATATTTTTGGTTCAATAAGAATTTTTTTCTTCAAAATAGGGATGTGGCAATGGGGGCTAAATGTGCCCCCAGCCTAGCCAGTCTATGGGAAAATGGGGGGACATCATCTATCCCCAGATAGACCTGAATTGGTCTTATGGGCTAGGTACATTGATGATGTCCTCCTCTTTTGGAATGGTTCCCGTGGATCTTTGGGAACCTTCATGAAATTCCCGAATACCCATGATAGGGGGATTGAATTCAAAAATGAGGCTGACCAACACCCAATAATTTCTTAGATCTTAAGATTTGGCAGAAGGAGATCAACCTCTACTTATTTTAAACCAACTGATTCCTTTATCCCTAGGGACAGTTGTCATCACAAGTCCTGGCTAGATTCAGTCTCCAAAAGCCAATATATACATTTAACATGTAATTGGAATAAAATTCAAGATTTTGAAACACAGGCTGCGGTTTTAACGGATAGATTCATTAACAAGGGTTATTTGGTTGAGACCCTTGACCAGACAGTATCAAATACTTAGCTAATTGATAGAGATGTATTGCTGTCTGAGAAACCAAAGAATGATAGTGGAGCAAACAATTTCTTTATGCCATTTATTACATCCTATTCTCTTTAGCACTACCAAACAAAAAAGTTTGTACGTAAACACTGGCATATACTTAAAAATGACATTGTTTTGGGTAAAGCCCTTTCAAACCAACCTCAGGTAGTATTTAGGGGAGTTCCATCGCTCAGAGATTTAGTGGCCCCTGGTGTATGTGACCCACTTAAATATAAACCGATGTTTTTTCAGAATATGGTAGGATTTTACAAGTGTAAGAAATGTGCAGTGTGTTCTATTAATGGAGTCAGCAATAAAAAGACAATCCATTTCAGTTCACACAGTACAGCTCAGGCATTTCAGATTAAAACCTTTATCACGTGTTCCACTCCGAATGTGGTCTACCTTCTTACCTGCCCTTGCGGATTCCAATATATTGGGCGTAATGTACGCCCATTACAAGTTAGG
Source organism: Lithobates clamitans (assembly GCA_037952925.1). NCBI lineage: Eukaryota > Metazoa > Chordata > Amphibia > Anura > Ranidae > Lithobates > Lithobates clamitans. The sequence goes on along the minus strand of JBBGZY010000590.1, from coordinate 920,088 downwards.
CTCAACGAGCACATTGGTAACATCAAAAGAGGTTTCAAAGGCCATCCGCTCTCTAGACATTACTTGGAGGTCCATGCCAAAAACCCGTCTGGGACCTGTTTTTTGGGCATAGACTAGCTTAATTTGCACTGGAGGGGGATCTAAGCGATGTGAAATCTCTGAATTAGAGATGAGCTGGATCTATAGGGTCAAATGTCTTTGTGATGATTATTTGTTAGGTAGGATGCAGATGTTATTAATAATTTTTCAGGGGGCAAACCATTTTTCCATTTCATGATCAACGACCTTCATGTTTTTTTTTTTGGAATATGGGGATCGATTAAATTTACATTTTTTTGGTTTGTATTATTAACTTGTCAATACCAGAGATCTCCTCTAGTGGTCTTATGTGTTGACTCAAGTCATTCTGGCGAGATATCCAATTTTAATATATTATTACTTGCTTTTTAATATATTACTAATATATTATGCTAGATTCAGTGGATTAATACGTGATATGTCTGTACGGTTTAAATATGAACTCATAGATGGTGTGAAATGGGAAGGAGGCTTGGTTCTGTTGCATACTATTGCCGTTGCATGAAAGCGAAGCTTGGTTTCCTAAAGTTCTATTTATGGCGATAGCTCAGTGTGTCGCCCCTGCCCCAGGAAGACGGCACATATGACGAAACATGTCAGGCAGTGCTACGTGCTGACGCCATCACGCCCCACGTGATCCTGAAAGTTTGGGTGTATGCTTTGTTCGTTTGTCGGCAATGGCTTTTATCCAATGCGCATCTTGTCATGATCTCTTGTAAGTAGCCAATCTGCGTTTTTTTCAATAAATTTAGCCTTACGATATTACACTATTGCAGCTTTTGTTTTATACGATTACCTCCTACCCCTGGATATTTTGGATGTCCTGCCATGAGGGGAGGGTACTACCCCAATATCCCAGATGCTTGGTTGTCATCATAACCTGCCTGATTGACCATCCTAGAGATAGGTGGTCCTGACAATTCGGTAAGTGTCCCAGACTACCGTGGATGGTGTATCACAAACGTTTCATCAAAACTCTTGGTAGTGGAGAATTCATATCTGCTGTTTGGACTTTATTATTTTTAAAGGACTCAGTCACTGCTTTTTTTTTTAATTTAAACTAATTATGTGTTAAGTGTCACTTTTGTTGTTTTAAACACATATGACTATTAGTGTGTCACAAGACTGCAGGCATATTGTTTAATATATTTCACAATATACTTTTGATTAGCACGATTTTATATATTATGTTTGCTGCTACTTGGATTATATCTCCTAGTTAATCATTGCAGTCTCTACCATTTTTTTTTTTTCACTGTCACGTAATTTAGCACGGTATATCCCTCCTTTTTATGTCCTGAAAGGAGATTTGATAAAAAGGACAAAAATTTCATATGGGTGGAGTGTTGCATGAGACCCCATAACTTTTGTTGTCTGACTTCCTTTAGATTTACCAAAACCATGCAGTTCAAGTGCCTGCCTGATTGCATAGAAATGGAAACTTTTAAGGTTTGACCTCATATTATATGAAAATTCTATAGTGTGTATCCAGCTTAAATTGTCATCAGTGGCGGAACTACCGCCATAGCAACCCATGCGGTTGCTATGGGGCCCGCGATCGCTATGGGGCCCCGGCCCGCTGCCGAGTGGGGCCCTCCAGCAGGGCCCTCGGCATCGGCAAGCTCCTGTGCAGGGACAGAATAAGCGGCGCCATCCCCGTCCCAGCGGCGTGACGTCACTCGGCCTAAGCCGCGATGGGAGGAGAGGCGAGAACTACTGCAGCCTGCAAGCACAGGCAGCGCCGCTGAGGAGGAACCTCATACACCGGTCCGTGACCCACTGTTGCAGAGAGCCAGAGAGTCAGCGAAGCGATCACTCACATTTCCAGGTAGGGAAGCAGCACAACTAAATTAAGCTGATGCAGCCACCCAGTGATGCCATGCAGTCTGAAGAATACGAACTGTCTTTAGACTGCGACTTTGATTTTTGTAAAATGCAGCATGGCGGGGGGAGGGGGGTAAATGTCCTGCAGGCTGCACTGGTCACAGTCACTAATGAATGGATTTACTGGTCACTGAGGAATGAATCTACTGGTCGCGGTCATAGATGATTGAATCTACTGGTCGCGGTCATAGATGATTGAATCTACTGGTCACGGTCATAGATGATTGAATCTACTGGTCACGGTCATAGATGATTGAATCTACTGGTCACGGTCATAGATGATTGAATCTACTGGTCACGGTCATAGATGATTGAATCTACTGGTCACGGTCATAGATGATTGAATCTACTGGTCACGGTCATAGATGATTGAATCTACTGGTCACGGTCATAGATGATTGAATCTACTGGTCACGGTCATAGATGATTGAATCTACTGGTCACGGTCATAGATGATTGAATCTACTGGTCACGGTCATAGATGATTGAATCTACTGGTCACGGTCATAGATGATTGAATCTACTGGTCACGGTCATAGATGATTGAATCTACTGGTCACGGTCATAGATGATTGAATCTACTGGTCACGGTCATAGATGATTGAATCTACTGGTCACGGTCATAGATGATTGAATCTACTGGTCACGGTCATAGATGATTGAATCTACTGGTCACGGTCATAGATGATTGAATCTACTGGTCACGGTCATAGATGATTGAATCTACTGGTCACGGTCATAGATGATTGAATCTACTGGTCACGGTCATAGATGATTGAATCTACTGGTCACGGTCATAGATGATTGAATCTACTGGTCACGGTCATAGGTGATTGAATCTACTGGTCACGGTCATAGATGAATGAATTTACTGGTCACAGTCATAGATGATTGATCCTACTGGTCACGGTCATAGATGATTGAATTTACTGGTCACAGTCATAGATGAATGAATTTACTGGTCACAGTCACTGATGAATGAATTTACTGGTCACTAATGAATGAATTTACTGGTCACGGTCACTGAGGAATGAATTTACTGGTCACGGTCACAGATGAATGAATCTACTGGTCACAGTCACTGATGAATGAATTTACTGGTCACTAATGAATGAATTTACTGGTCACGGTCACTGAGGAATGAATTTACTGGTCACTGATGAATGAATTTACTGGTCACGGTCACTGAATGAATTTACTGGTTACGGTCACTGAATGAATTTACTGGTCACTGATGAATGAATTTACTGGTCACGGTCACTGAGGAATGAATTTACTGGTCATGGTCATAGATGAATGAATCTACTGGTCACAGTCACTGATGAATGAATTTACTGGTCACAGTCATAGATGAATGAATTTACTGGTCACGGCCATAGATCAATGAATTTACTGGTCACGGCCATAGATCAATGAATTTACTGGTCACAGTCACTGATGAATGAATTTACTGGTTACGGTCACTGAATGAATTTACTGGTCACTGATGAATGAATTTACTGGTCACTGATGAATGAATTTACTGGTCACTGATGAATGATTTAACTGGTCATGGTCACTGATGAATGAATTTACTGGTCACAGACACTGATGAATTAGAAATACTGTGCCTCATGAGTGTGATAATCTGTTGTTCAATGGAATTAGTTTTTTTTTTTTTCGTGGGGGGGGGGGGCTGTTTGCAGGGGGGGCCCCATACAACATTTTGCTATGGGGCCCTGTGATTTCTAGTTACGCCCCTGATTGTCATTTCAAAATATGAGAACAAAAGCTGAAAAATTGGTCTGGGTAGGAAGAGGGTTTAGGTGCCCAGCAGGCAAGCAGTTAAATAATTTTGACCAGCTTGCTCTGGTGGTTCTACAGGCACACCCAGCTTTGCACTTTGGCAGGCCAAATAATCCCCTTTCAACTGGGTCTCAGAGGATGGGTAGTCTGCACTACACAGACACAAACAGTTCCTGACATGCAAAGTCCATGCCAGTCCAAACTGTTTAACCACTTGCCGACCAGCAGACGCAGTTAAATGTAGCAAGCTAGCTCAGCTGCGCGAATCACCGTAGGTATAAGTCGGGCTCGCTCATGGCCCTGTGTGGGCGCATGCTGATTGGCCAGCGGGGGAGCCAATCAGTGACTTAATCTCCACCGGCGGCCTGCCCAGGGAACACATTTAACCCCTTGATCACCCCTGATGTTAACCCCTTCCCTGCCAGTGGCATTAGTACAATGTCAGTGCATATTTTTAGAACTGAACACTGCAATAATGTCACTGGTTCCCAAAAGTGCCGATCTGTCCATCACAATGTTGCAGTCTCGCATAAAAAAAAAAAAAAAAAAAAAAAAGGACAAACAATAAAAATGCCATAAATCTATCCCGTTTTGTAGACGGTCAGGCTCAGTTTTCCCTGGTCTCTTTTAGTTTGCTGCAAAGTGGATAATTCTGTTGGCAGGACACAACTTACTCTCTCAAAGGTTAACTTTACAGCCAGGTAAAAGTTTGGTGCCTAATTCAAATAATAGATGGCCAATTAAACTTGTGAGTGTAGCGCATACTGATTTATATTGATAATGGAGGTAAAGACTCTTGAAGCATGTTGGTCAAGGAGGGATGGATGGGATGCCAACTACCCTGTGTAGGCATCCGACCCTATACATATACTCTGAGTAGTCTACATGCGATTGTATGAGTAGGACAACGCTACTGTAGGGTTGGAAGTCTGTCTGTACAATGTATGTAAAAGCATGGGAATTACCAGTTGGTGTACTATACACCGTTATCTTTGTTTTTTATTTTCATTTCGTGTGTTTGGTTGTACATAGAGCTGGGCGATTTTCTAAAAAAAAAAAAAAAAAAAAAAAAAAAAAAAAAAAAAAAAAAATCGATTCACGATTCAATTTTTTTTTTTTTGACACCGCGCCGGTCCTGAGGAGCTGCGGGCAGGTGTTTTTATTCGAGGCCGCGGCTTCGGCCTAGTCAGCGGTCTCCGGCCTCACCTAAAAAAACTCCTGCCCGCAGCTATTCAGGACCGGCTTGGTAAAAAAAAAAAAAATCTATAAAAAATAGATGTGCTTAAATTTTGAAATAGATTTGACCTCTCAACTCGATTCAAGATTTAAATAGACTTTTTTCCCCAGCCCTAGTTGTACGTAAAAAAAATTTCTATAAAAATTAGGGTAAAAAACAAAAACAAAAAACTGCTAAGTCGCAATTTTGCAATTTTTGGCATTGGGTTCAACTACTTACAGACCGGAAGATTTGGCTGCTTAATGACCAGGCCATTTTTTTGCGATACGGCGCTGCGTCGCGTTAACTGACAAACTGTGTCCCACGATGTATGAAAAATAAAAATAAAAATCAACTTCAAACTATCAAAAGTACCTGAATAATAGTAACAAATTAACACCGAGCTTTCAAAGATTAATGGAAAGTGGTAAAATAAATGGTAACTTACCCTTGTTCAGCCCCAATTCCTTCATCTTCACCCCAATATCTGAACCTTCACACCTCAGATCATTCTGCATTCCTGTACACATCTGATTGCTCCAATTCCTTCACACAGAACAGCTCCATTTAACCCCTTTACCTTCACACCTAAGATCACCCCAATTTCTGCAGCTACACACCTCAGATTAGCTCTGAAGCTTCACACCCCAGGTCAGACCCAGTCGCTGCACCTTCACACCTTAACTCAGCCCCAATGTATCTAGTTTCAAACTACAGATCAGCCCCAATTCCTGCATCTTCAGGCCACAGATCAGTCTCAATTCCCGAACCGTCAGATCAGCCCCAAAGCATGCAGAGTCAGACTGCAGATCAGCCTCAATTCCTCCACCTTCAGACCCCAGATGAGCCCCATATGATATGATTTTATGAAACCTTAAATAATCCTCAATACATACCTACACACACTTTAAAGCTCAGATTAGTTCAGTGCTTGAATGCATGAGCCTCAGACCACAGATCAGCTTTAATCACATACAATAATGCATTTCAGGCACACTACTCTTAACTTAAAGCTGAACAGCAGAAACATTTAGTTTACATATTGGTAACTTAACTACATGTCCAGTGGGAACATTATGGCTTCTTTATTTTGGAGCCTGTAAAAAAAACATTCTCTCTCAAAGAAAATGACCCATGGGACTACTGAAAAGCTGCACGCAACATCAACTTTTTTTTGTCTTCCTCTGGATCAACTGTGGTTATAGGATTGGGTATATGGGATTGTATATTTTTTATTTTTTTTTTTTTATGATTGAACAAGATGGACCTGTAACTAAATCAACAATTCTATAAAATTCTGATTTTTAGTTACATACAAGTTAAAACCATGAAGAAAATGCCATAAAGTCTTGAGTGTCAGGATACCAACTGGTTAACTTGGCATTATGTAATTGTTTACTACGTCCTGTTATGCTTCATGGAATTTTCTTCATGGTTTTAACTTTTGTATTTGAATAAAAAATCTGATTTTTTTGTTAGAATTGTTGATTTGTTAGCATTTGGTGTAGATTTTCAAAAGTTCCATGGGCAATTTCTTTGGTTGAGAGATCCCATTTTTTGGGGACTGCACAGCACCCTCATTCAATTACCAGGGCCTTATTATTCTATGTATTCTGTTTGCCCAGGGGTTAATACAAAGTGTCCTGTGAGTGAAGCATGAGAGGGGTGTTGATGCAACACGATCTCTATTCTTTCATTTATAGAGCACTTTGTATTCTATTGGAAAAAAAAAAAAAAGTACAAAGCCTTTTGTGAATTGGCAAGGAGGAAAGGGATGCTACTATCACAACGGCTGTTCTCATCTCCGCAACACCTGAAAATACAGCGCTCTGTGTAGGATATAGCTTGCATCTAGGTATGAATTGCCAACTTATTAGCCAAACACACTGCTTGTACTCAATAGTGTCAAGTTATTGCCCTTGTGCCTTTAAAATAAATTTTCACAGATTGCAAAAAAATAAGCCATAATTTTCCCACTGTAAATGTCAGGAGTTAGTGATTTTTTTTTCTAAAAGCTGTAGTTGCCAATCGAAGTTCTAAATAGTACTTAAATCTATATAGTTCTAAAGTAGTAATTAAAAACTATTGTAAAGTAGTAGTTCCCAACAAAAGTTCCAAAGTAGTAGTTACCAAACCCTGTTCTACAGTAATAGTACATTCTTTTTGGAACTACTACTTTATAACAGGGTTTGTAACTACTATTTTAGAACTTTTTAACAAATGAGATTTTCTAAAGCAGCACCAAACCTTTTTAAAAAAGTACTAATTTCCAAACCCTGTTCTAAGGCTACATTCATATTGGTGTTATATGAATGGCAGCGGCAGAAATATGCGGATTCCTGCTGCTGTTTTTGCCAGCATTTACCTGTGGTGATTGCTGCTGGATGCAGAGCCAGGCACAGCGGCTGCACTCACAGAGCCAGGCACAAAACACCAAGTATAACTAGCTTTGTAAGACTGCTCAGTAGTACTTACAAAGTCTGTAATAAAGTACAGTCTTTGTAAGTCTTTCTATTTAACTGGATTACAAATCCAGTTAAATAGAAAGCCTCAACTTTTCTGGTCTCCACACCAGTCTGAGCCAGGTGCACAGCTGCTGAGGGAGCAGAGCATGTGAACACCGATCCGAAAAACCTGGCCACAAGCTGGCTCAGGCTAAGAGACTGCTTAATTAGCATCACAATAGCAATTCCCATTTCAAAGGGAGAGCTGCCTGGGGGAACCTGACTGCTTCTGTGAACATTGAGAGGAGCAGATCAAACGCCGGCAGGAAAAGAAGTGGGTGGGAGGAAAGGTGGGCGTGAACCAGCCACACTTCTTTGCCTGTCAGCAGCAGCGGCTTCTGTGCACATTGAAATGGGCAGAACTGATGCCAGCGGAAAGAAGTGGGCGTGAACCACCCGCACTTGCCTTCCCTGTCAGAAGCCGCAGCTGCTGGCCTGCTTTGTGGGAGATGGGTCTCTCAGGATTTCTCTTGCATGCAACCTCTGAGTTAGGTTACACTGGCAATCCATACCATACAGTAGATATAAAAAGTCTACCACACCCTTGTTAAAATATCAGGTTTTTGTTCGTAAAAAAAAAATGAGACCAAGATAAATAATTTTAGAACTTTTTCCACCTTTAATGTGTCTTATAAACTGTACAACTCAATTGAACAACAAACTGAAATCTTTTTAGGTGAAGGGAAGTAAAAAACACTAAGATATGGTTGCATAAGTGTGCAAGACCTTAAACTAATACTTTGTTGAAGCACCTTTTGATTTTATTACAGCGCTCAGTCTTTTTTGGGTACGAGTCTATCAGCGTGGCACATCTTGACTTGACAATATCTGCCCACTCTTGTGAGGGCATCTCCTGTGCACACCCCTCTTCAGATCACCCCACAGATTTTCAAATCGGATTCAGGTCTGGCCTCTGGCTGGGCCATTTCAAAACTTTAACCCCTTCCCGCCCAACGACGTCATATGACATCGTCGACTGAGTGGGGATATCTGAATGATGCCTGCAGCTATAGGCATCATCCAGATATCTTCTTTTAAAGCCAGCGATTTCCCGCACCGTAAGATCAATCATAGTGGCTGTTCAGTTGCTTGATTGTTCTTACAGGCAGCGGGAGGGGACGTCACCCCCCTCCCTCCGGTGCTTCTCCCGGCTCGCCTGTACGATCGACGAGAGGGAGAAGAAATTGGTCCATGCCGGAAGTTGACCATAGAGAATCTGGTGGGCCAGATGGCCCCCGGACGTCTCTATGATCTTTCGGAGGCCAGTCGCGAGGTTATGATGTCACGCCCGGCCTCTGCATTTGAAAAATAGCCGCCGCCCCGGCTGGGAAGCCAGGATCGTTTTTTTTTTCCGTCAGGCTTCCCAGCCAAGAGGCGAGGTGTGGGGACTTATCGACCCCAGATCACGCTGTAAAGAGGACCTGTCACGAACTACTCCTATTAAAGTAAATATCCCTTGTAAAAGTGATAAAAAAAAACAAAAAAAACACAAAAGTAATTACTGTGCAAATACCGTGCAAGATAAAAAGTTGCAACGACCACCATTATATTCCCGAAGGTCTCCACTAAAAAACATAATATTTGGGGGTTGTAATTTTCTAGCAAAAAAAATATGATTTTTACATGTAGGAGCGAAGTGTCAGAATTGGACTGGGTAGCATGTAGTTACTTTTGGTGAAGCCAATCTATTTTTTATTTGGATGTATGCTTTGGGTCAATGTCATGCTGAAAGATGAAGTTCCTCTTCATGTTCAGCTTTCTAACAGAAGCCTGAAGGTTTTGAGTCAATATTGAATGGTATTTGGAAACTGTTCATAATTCCCTCTACCTTGACTAAGGCCCCTGTTCCAGCTTCACAGTGGGTATGGTGTTCTTTTGGTGATGTGCAGTTTTTGAACCAAACATATCTTTTGGAATTATTGCCAAAAAGTTCTACCACGTTTAATCAGACTATAACACATTTTCCCACATGCTTTTGGGAGACTTCAGATGTGTTTTTGCAAAATTTAGCCAGGCTTGGATGTTTTTCTTCGTAAGAAAAAAGGCTTCCGGCTTGCCATTTTACCCTACGGCCCAGACATATGAAGAAAACAGGAGATTGTGGTCACATGTACCACACAGCCAGATATTCCTGCAGCTCTTTTAAATGTTGCTGCAGGCCTCTTTGCAGCCTCCCTGACCAGTTTGCTTCTCATCTTTTCATGGACGAGAAGGGACGTCCAGTTCTTGGTAATGTCAGTGTTGTGCCATATTTTCTCCACTTGATGACTGTCTTTACTGTGTTCCATGGTATATCTAATGCCTTGGAAATTCTTTTGTACCCTTCTCTGACCGATATCTTTCAACAATGAGAACCCTCTGCTGATTTGGAAGCTCTCTGCAGACCATGGCTTTTGCTGTAGGATGCGACTAAGAAAATGCCAGGTAAGACCTACTAAAAGAGCTGAACTTTATTTGGGGTTAATCAGAGGCACTTTAAATGATAGCCGGTGTGTACTGACTACTTAATATGAGTTTTAATGCGATTGCTTAATTCTGAACACTGCTACATGCCCAGTTATAAGAGGGTGTGCAAACTTATGCAACCACATTATTTTAGGTTTTTTATTTTCACTCCCCCAAAAGATTTCAGTATGCTTTTCAATTAAGAGAAAGGAGATAACTAATGTGCAAACCTATACTACACTAAAGAATTATGGAAGAGTAGCTGCCAACAAGCAAATGTGTTCACACACAAATAAATTTGAAAACAAGAAAGGTATGCGGAGCTAACTCAGCTCTATAATAAAATGTAAATACTAACTATATAAATGTGCAATCAATCCTATAATAAATAAAATTGCTTGTAAGGTGCTTCAAAGATGTAAGTGCAGAACATATATTCCAAGGGGAAGGAACCTTCCCAGTGACAGTTCAGATAAAACGTGATAAAAATAAACATAAAAGTGAAAATCCAATGACAAAAAAAAAACAAACAAAAAAACAAACCTCCTAGTGCCAGTTCATATGAAGAAGAAAGTGCAAAAAAGTCGACAGAATTTCCACTTCGTCCAATATATTTCATCATCCGATGTGCGCCACTCATTTGCCCCAGCCTCTCACCTCACAGGAAGACCCCTACAGGTCTAGTCAAGCTCCTAAAATGGGTAGACGCTGGATCCTCAGCGATCGATCCGCTCTCACAAGCATCCACAAGGATCCCAGACCACGGAGGATTTCAGGCTCATCCAATGTGGTAATACCACGTAATAAAGTGAGGCTCCATAGCGTAGTATTCAAATACACTTTAGTATAAATGAGTACTAACTTACAGTTCAGCAAGATCAATACAGCATAAGACAGTAACTTCCGTTCCCGGCCGCGACCGGAAGTGACGACACCCGACTCCTTCTGACGCGTTGCGTCACTAAACATGTGACTTCATCAAAAGGGTAATGGAGTCGGATGTCAGATGCCGGTTTATATATTTAGTTCCGCTGCCATAGCTACAGCGCAAAATTGGTAAACTACCCATTTTGATTTGGATTTAACAAAAACAGAGTAACAACAATCATCCTATATAATTCATATAACATTATTACATGGTAATATCACATTGGATGAGCCTGAAACCCTCTGTGGTCTAGGATCGTTGTGGATACTTGTGGGAGCGGATCGATAGCTGAGGATCCAGTGTCTACCCATTTTAGGAGCTGGACTAGACCTGTAGGGGTCTTCCTGTGAGGTGAGAGGCTGGGGGCAAATGAGTGGCGCACATCGGATGGTGAAATATATTGAAGTGGAAATTGTCGACTTTATGCACTTTCTTCTTCATGTGAACTGGCACTAGGAGTTTTTTTTGTCATTGGATTTTTACTTTTCATTTTTATCACGTTTTATATGAACTGTCACTGGGAAGGTTCCTACAATTGTATGTTCTGCACTTATATCACTTTGAAGTACCTTACAAGCAATTGTGCATTATTTGCACTGTGAAAAGTATGATTGCAACGTATTATTGTTATGCATATTGAATTATTTTATTGTTACTTTAGCACAGCTACAGTTCGTGCCATTTACTATAGGATTGAGTACACATTTATATAGTTCGTATTTACATTTTATTATTGAGCTGAGTTAGCGCCACATACCCTTCCTGTTTTTCAATTAAGTTGTACAGTTTATAGGTCACATTAAAAGGTGGAAAAAGTTCTGAAATGATTTATCTTTGTCCATTTTATTTATATCACATAAACCTCACATTTAACATGGGCGTGTAGACTTTGTATATCCATTGTAATATGCTTGGAACTATTATATTTTGCAGCTTTGTTCCAAAGCACTATAATACTAGTTAAAAAAAAAAAAAAAAAACAGACCAAAGGTGCACAATATCAAAGATTTAATCCATCACACACAAAGACACCAAGGCTTGTTGGCTTTCAAACTAAACCTTTATTTAACCACTTTCTTTATTCCTCCTGAACGGTCTAGTTGACACAAGTGCATTATTCCGTGCACAGCATGTGAGGAGTGAGCTAGGAAAACCAGGCCGAAATTTAACACTTTTCCAGCAGAATGACAAGTTGTCCGACCAAAACAGCCCCTGCCCGACCTCCCTCCTGCGCTTCTACTTATCATGGTAGCCACACCTCTCCCAGTGTTTCAAAACTTGCAGCAAAAAACTCTTCCGATAAGTCTTTTCTTCATTGTCTCAATTTTGCATTTTTAAAAGAAATTAAAAAAAAAAATCCTAGCAATCCAAACCTCAAAAAAATGAACAGGGATGGGGAAAAAGAAAAAAAAATAAATATGGGGTGGGGGATTAAACCTTGGCTAGATTGTGTTTACATTCTGCTCTCCCATTGCTCATCTGAATCTGCAATTTAACTGCCCCTCTGCATCTCGTGTCCCATCACGTCACACGCTCACAAAGAATAGATCTAATAGAGGATGGGAAATGTCTTTGCAAGGTCTAAAGGCCACACTAGTCAATGGCTGTCAGCCCTTCTCAACCCAGTGGTCTTTCAGCCTTCATAGGCTCGGTCGTTTGATCCTACCACTTACACCTTTCATCCAACTCGCCTTCTCAAACCTTCCCCCCCAAATCCATCCAACCACCACCAGAAACGGGGCATGAAGAAATAAAAAAACTGTATTGATCAGGTAAATCCATTCAGTGGTTTATTTACAGGTAAACACCTCCGAATTTTTATTTGAAGCTGAAAAAATAGCGTAGGGAATAGTGGCTATTTCATAATGAGTGCTCTAGGTTTCTCCTCTTCCAAAAGGTTCTTGTGTTATTTTTATTTTTTTTTTCACATATTTGCAGAATTTACGTTACCATTTTCACCAGCTTCTCTACCCTGCGTTCAGAGGTTTTTTTTTTCTTTTTTTTTTTTCTTTTTGAAGAGTTGAGCATGTCAACTCATCCTTAGGCAAAACTGAAGAAAAGCAAAACAGAAAAATATATATATTTATATACTTATATATAATTTTCCCCCTGCTCCTCTCCGTTCTCTACATTCCCCAGAGCAGTGATTTCAAGTCTCAGTACAGCCAGTTCGCCATTGGAAGGGAACCGGAGACAGGCGGCAGCTTTAGAAGGTAAGTCCCTCTTCTTGGTGCCAGCAGGGTGAGCAAGATAGATGCATGGCTTGGTTTTGCTTTTTTCCTCTTTAAAGTCCAACAGTAGAAAACATTATACAGCGGGGTGTTCCTAGGCCAGGCCAAACCCCTCAGAGCACTCCTGGATGGCCAAAAGCAGCATGTGACGTAGCTTCTCATAACTCTCATAGGCTGGCAAATCCAACTGGTTAAAACTGAACAAACAAGATGTGTTAATATACAGAAGTAATGGGTTTATCAACTTGTCAAATGTAAACTGTATGTTTAAAGAATACCTGTATTCTGAAAAGTGAATTATGGAAGTTAGACACTGGTCTGGCTTACTCAATATCAAAATATGTTTGCATTTTCAAGGGGTAATCAAAATTTGTGACCACCTCAAGGTTTTGTTATGCAGTTTACTCAAAGTTTTGCATTCCAACAAAGATTTTTACATATGGAACCTTAATATCTTAAAAAAAAGACCCTGCATATTATATTATAGCAGATAAATTGGATTATTGGTTTACCTGTAAAATCATTTTTCTTGGAGTACACAGGGCATTTTCATAACAGTTAGCACAGGTTATGCTACCACCTTCAGGTTACTGGACACAAACAGAAAAAACAAAAACAAAAAACAAAACAAAAAAACACCAACACAGGTATTACCCTCCCAGCTAGGCAAGGCTTCAGTTCTTTAAGCCAGCCATGAGCCACAAGAGAGGGGTGGGGGATCCCGGTGTGCTGCGATGTACTACAGAAAATAACTTTACAGATAAAAATTAGGGCTGTGGAAATTAAATATTAATTCCTCTATTAATAGCTTAATTTTTTTGATCGATCAAAATTCTTTTGATCGGTACTCACCTCTCCGTCGGCTTCCGGGTCTTCAGGTAGTTCCGTCAGAGATCCGGTGACGTCACGGACATAGACCTCACCGGACTCCTCCCCCCTTCCCCAAGTGCCTCCATCTGCTAACAAAGGGAAGTGGGAAGAGTCCGGTGACGTTGAAGTTCTGATTGAACGTAACGTGTACGGGGGAGGAGCTACGCATGATGTCACCCGTTGCTGCCCTATGGAACTAACACGATTGTCGGCTTTACATGCTGTGTTTTTATCATGTTTATGTGAGTAGTTTGTGTTTGAACACAAAAATTAAATCTTATACTTAAGCGCTGAGCACTTAGATCTTTTCTTTCTACCCATGACCTGGCGTCCTTGTGAGATGTAAGGAGACGTGAGAGAAGTTTATGGTCCGTGTTAACCCTTTTGATACCCGCTTGCATGACCACCTGTTTGCACTGTTGTCATAAGGTGAGAGTGATTAGTGAGACCGGAGGTGGAGGGATTGTCACGCTACTGTGGAAAAAAAAAAATTACTTATGTCAGTGCTACAGTTTGAATTTAAAACGTATTTGTGTGAACTGTAAAGTTAAGTCATAGATTATGGAAACTAACTAGTGTCAGGTGATTGTATATAGTGTATACCACATTTACCACTGACTAATGCAATGCAAGGAGATCAGCTAAAAGTAGTTGGATCTGTATGTGCGTTATAGTCTAAAAAAAAAAAAAATCAAACTTGCATGAAAATTTTAATCCGTAACAGCCCTAATAAAAATCACATATTATTCTACATCCCAGGCCATAGGGTATCCGTAGGGTATGAGGGGGAAGGCAAAAAAGTAAAAAAAAAGCCCCAAACAACGAAACAAAAACAGAAAACCTTCTGACATAGCAGCCCGCACCAACATTGCTGGTAGAAGGAGCCATCACTGAAATTGTGGAACTCTGCACTTTAGGCCATAAGCTTGAGAAACATGCTGACAGATCAACCGAGCAATGGTAGTGTGACCAAGCCTGGGCCTTTAGGAAGCATAAAGAAGGAGACTGACAAATTGCAACAGTCAACTTCAACACACACCTGAAAGCACAAACCACACACATCCAAGGTGAGAAAAGCCTTTTTCCCCCCAGCATCTGAGGCTTGGGACTGAATGTAGGTAACAATGTCCTTGTTTAGATGAACCAAAGAGATCATCTTAGAAAGGATGGCTGAGGTGCCAGAACCGCATTATGATTAATCACCAGAATGGTTCCTTATAGGAAAGAGCGGGCTATTCTGAGACTATGAACCACATGAATGGACAAAAAGAAAACCTTCCAAATCAGAAGGACTAAGGGACTATCCCTCAAAAGGTGATTTCTGTAACACAGAAAGAACCCAGTTTAGGTCCCATGGAGTCAGAGTCTTGAGGAACAAGACACGTGACCCCTTACACAAAGGCACCAGAGAATGTGAGGTCATTGGTCCCAGGATCACCAAAGCCAAAATCTAATCTTTTGAGTGGGAACAGATTGGAGAAAAGCCAGAACGCGATCCAAGACCTTGACCTTCAAACCAGGCAAAAATAGGATTTTTATAACAGCTTACCTTTACAATCCTTTTCTTTGAAGTACATCATGGGACACAGAGCCATAGTAGTAACTATATGGGTTAAAGGCCACCTTCAGGTGATGAACACTGGCACGGCCTAAATTAAAAAGTGCACTCCCTATTTAACCCCTCCCTTTTGTAGCAAAGCAATACACATGTATACCAAAGAAGGGAACTGCCAACTGAAGGGAGGGAGACACAACAAATGTAGGGCACCAAGAGACTAGAGGACTTATACTGCAGCCTGCAGTACACTGCGCCCAAAGGCGATATCCTCATGATCTTTTACATCTACTTGATAGAATCTGGTAAATGTATGGACTGAAGACCAAGTTGCGGCCTTGCAGATCTGAGCCATGGAGGCTTGGTGATGCACTGCCCAAGAAGCACTAACAGCCCTGGTTGAGTGCGCTTTAATATGAAAAGGAGGAATTCTCCTCTTTAAACCGTAAGCTTGAACAATCACTCGACGAAGCCATTTAGAAATAGTAGATTTCGACGCTGCCTGTCCTCTTTTAGGACCGTCTGGCAACACAAACAAAACATCTGTTTTACGAATCTGAGCGGTCCCTTTCAAATAGACCTTGACCGCTTTCACGACATCAAGAGAATGTAGTGACCTCTCTTCCACAGAACGAGATTCTGGAAAAAATGAAGGTAGAACAATATCCTGGTTTAAATGAAAACCTGACACTACCGTCGGGAAGGAATTTAGTATGAGGCCGCAATTCATCCTTAGCCTTATGAATAATCAAATATGGCTCTTTACAAGAAAGAGCAGCCAACTCTGATACTCTTCCTGCAGAAGATATGGTAACCAAGAAAATTATTTTTCCTCGTCAAGAGGACCAAGGGAATATCTCGTATTGGCTCAAAAGGCTGCTTCTGTAAAGACGACAGGACTAAATTTAAGTCCCAAGGGTTCAGGGGTGACCTGACTGGAGGATTATTTCTGCGTTACCCCCTGAATAAAGTTATGAACCAGAGAGTGTGAAGCAAGTGGTTGTTGAAAAAACATAGATAAAGCCGACATCTGGCCTTGACAGTACTCAAGGCCAGCTTCATTTGTAATCCTATCTGTAGAAATTCAAGGATCCCACCTATAACATATTTCCTGGGGTGCCAACCCCTGGATTTACACCAGGAGACATATGCCTTCCAGACTCTATAGTATATGACTCTGGAGGCCGGCTTCCTAGCATTAACCCAGTAGAAACCACTGAAGCTAACAGCGCACAATCTTTTAGAATGTGGGTCTCAATAGTCCAACAGCTAAATTTAGCGCCTTGTAAGGTAGGATGGAATACTGGACCTTGCGACAGAAGGTCTGGCCATAGCGGTAGGGTCCAAGGGTCCTGTACCGCCATTTTTACTATCTCGGCGAACCAAGATCTCCTGGGCCACAAGAATCACCTCCTTCCCTTCTTGCTTGATCCTGCGAGAAAGCACGGAAGCAGAAAAGGAGGGAACGCATAGATCAGTGAAAAACTGATCCCACGGGAAAAACCAAGGCGTCTGTTCCGTATGCCATCGGATCCCTTGTCCTTGACACAAAGTTGTTGATTTTGTTGTTGAACCTGGACGCAAACAGATCCACGTCCGATGATGTCGAGGTGAAGGGACCATTCTCCCGGTAACAATTGTTGGCGACTCAAGTAGTCCACCCTCCAACTCTCTCTTCCTGGAATGAAAATTGCTGATAGGCAAGGAATGCTGTTTTCCCAAAGAGAATATGATTAACCTCTCTCTGGGCTGCAAGACTTCTCATGCCCCCTTGGTAATCACCAATATGGGCCACAGCTGTGGCATTGTCGGATTGGACCCTGACAGGACAAAACCGCAGTCTGAGCGTCCAGGCCTCCAGGGCCAGGCGTACTGCCCGAATCTCTAAAATATTGATGGGAAAGGTCATCTCTGAATTGGACTATTTCCCTTGGACAGACGCTTCTTCCAGGACTGCTCCCCAGTCCAGAAGGCTGGTATCTGTTACCACTTTCCAGGTAACTGGTAAAAAGGATTTTTTTTTTGAAGATTCTTGAATATTAACCACTAATTGAGGCTCTGACGCACCTTGGGAATTCCAGAGCCTGGAACTTATTGTTCCAAGTTGACAGGCTACTGTTTTGCAGCAGTCTTGAATGAAACTGCGCATAAGGAATGGCCTTGAAAGAAGCCACCATCTTTACAAACAATTTCATGCAAAGTCGAATAGGATTCTTCTTTGTTTTGATCAACTGAATCAGTTCCCTTATGAAACTGATCCTTTCCTGGGGCAAAAACACCCTTTTCTGAGCTGTATCTATGATCAGTCCCAAGTACTGCAATCTTCTTAATGGTTGTAGCCTCCTTGGCGGTTTTCCCGAGTGTGGCTCGGGGTTAAAATTCAGGACCATTAGCGGTAACCCCGAGCCACACTCGGGATTACATCGCAGGATCCTGGTGTGCCTTTACTTACCTTGTCCCCGGGATCCTGCGATGTCCCCCGCAGTGTCCGAGGGCTCCGTCCTCCTCCGAAGCCTCTCCGTGCCAGGCTCCGTTCCCTGCGAGCGTCGCGACGCACGGGGGCAGAGCCTGGCGGCAAATTAAAAAAAAAGTCAAAATCATAACACATACAGTACTATAATCTTACAGATTACAGTACTGTATGAAAGGATTTCACATCCCTTTTGTCCCCGGTGCTTTGGCCCATGCCCTGCATGCAGTTTTATATGATATATACTGTTCTTTCTGCCTGGAAACTGGAGATTGTCCATAGCAACCAAAAAGTGTCCCTTTACGTCAAAAGTGGCTTTAGACCAGCTAGAAAACAGCGATAGTAAATTAGAACACTTGCAGAATTGAGCGATAGTGAATCGTGGGGAAATTTATTTTATTACTATTTATTTTTATTTTTTTTAATTATTTATTTTTATTATATTATAATTTATGTTTTTGTGTTTCAAACTTTATCATACCCGGGATATCTACTAGACTCTGGTTTGGACAGATTTAAGTGTGTTATTGTTAAGAATTACAGGCCTACAATATAAAACGCCAAATTTCCATGCAAAATAATTGTACCTCTTTCAGCACCTAAAATCTGAAATAATCATACCGCCAGGGAGGTTAAGGAGGATTTTTCTAGGTTGAGAATCCAACCTAGGTATTCCAGGTAGCTGACTGGAATAAAGCTTCTCCCTCGCGGGTTCTGATCCTATGGGATCAACAGAGAAAAATGGCGGAGGGGGGGCCTGGAAGCCGCTGAGCGGTGTGCTGTTTTTTTTTTTTTTTTTTTTTAGAAGCGCTCCTTCCCTGAATAAACAAACAGTACAGGGGGGAGTCTGGTGGGGAGGCAAAACCCCCCACACTCACCGGAGGTCTGCTGCCGGACAAAGAGAAAACTGCTGTTTCCTGGACACAACATGGGCTCTCTGAGAAAAATGAGAAGTGCTCTATACAGCCCCCAGTGGTGACACATAGGCATGACAACATTTACTAACTAAAAGAGAGATTCATAAGAAAAGTTTGAAAATTTCTTAGAAAAACTTTACCTACCTTTCCCACCACAGGGTTTTCTGTGGTAAACCAACAGACCCAAACTTCACCCTTCACGGTGGGTTCTGTTAAACCTTCAGGAGCTGGGGATCCTCGATGAAACCCACAATCTTGGACCTGTAATAGCACCACCGCCAGTAAAACTTAATGGCCTTAACACCAAAAAGTACTTGATCCTGGGGTCCAGCTCTATAAAGAGAAGCGTTACAGGCAAAACCTTGTTTCTTCCGCCACGAGGCCTGGGTACCTTTCAATTCGGCCTAAAAAGACAGTTTGAATGGATCCGGCTCCATAGCTAGCCCCAGCAAGGATTGCTCCAGTAGAGCTTAGCACAGCACATCTTTACTCGTGACCAACACCTTAGACACTGGCGAAAAAACTGAGGTACTCCCACCAGTGGGAGGGGTTATATAGGAGTGCACTTTTTAATTTAGGGCGTGCCAGTGTCCAACACCTGAAGATGGCCTATAACTCACTAGTAACTACTATTGAGTCCCATGATGTACGATAAGAAATACGATTTCCAAGTCCTGCGGTAAATCTTCAAAGAAGTCCCCTTCCTTGCCTTTAAAAGGGTAGAAACATCCGCATCAGGGACTCCCATGTCTCTCAAGCCCCTGGATTCAACAGCTTGCCCGTAAAGAAAGATGGAAGATCAGACCTTGTGACAAGAGGTTGAGTCTGCCTGACAATTTTCCACGCTTGGCATGTGGACAGTGCAGGAACATAGATGAGATCTACTTCCTCCTGAGCAGCTGGATTAAGTAGGCCACTGCTGTAGAGTTGCGTGACTGAACCCTTACAGGGCAGGCAGCCCATACGTGTAAATTTTTTACATTCAACCCAATCCCTATTTGAGGAGGATGGGTAAATCTCCCCCCCCACGTGCCTTTGTATTCTGAAAGCGGGGAGACTACGAGCATATTTTTGATGCATCTGTTTTATGGTCTCTGTACTTTACCGAGTGATGCATTAAAAAAACAAAAAACAAACAGCGGCTTGCTGGATTTCGATCTGTGTATATGGGCAGCTTCAAGCTGCACCAACTAATGCAGCAGGGCAAGGTTATTTACCCTTAAAATGGCTGTAAAGGTAAACTCCAAAAAAAAAATTGAATTGCACAATGCGGCCCAGAACCTCCTCTTCGTGGATCCCCTGCCGCAGCTACTGGCCAGCGCCTCCATAGGAAGCCGCTTCCTACAGGGGCCCTCGTAGGGGCTCACTCCCCAGCCTCGCTGTCTGCTTCTATAGACACAGATCAATTGAGGGCTCAGGTAAGTGTTAGGGGAGATACTAGTACCTAAACATTTTTAACCCTAACACAAGGAATGCATTAAGGTAAAAAATGTTTAGGCTACATAACCCACTTGAAGTCCAGGATGTTGATAGGTAATACCCTTTCCTGTGAAGACCCCTGGACCGATAGTTTGTCCAACACCACCCCAGCCCACCAGGTTGGTGTCCATCGTCTGGACAGAGGAACTAATGATTACCTACCCCCCCCCCCCCATCTCTTTCATCCGTGAACAGACCCACCAGTCCAGGAACAATCTCGTATTGAGGTGCAACTAATGTGACGTCCTGTCCAAGGTCATCAAAACATTCAGCTGGAGGAGCCTAGAAAGAAAACTGAATGAAAAAAAAAAACCTCTCAAAAATAAGGATACTACCATCTTTACTATGCATCCTCATGCAAAAATCAAGGGGATTGACTGAGTTATCAGAGAAAGACATTTGGCTTGAGGGAAGATCACTCCCAGTATAGACCGCGTCCAGCATCAGACCTAAATGTTATAACCTTTGTTTTGGGACAAAGGCCGACTTTTGCCATTTCAAAACCCATCCAAACCATTCCAGAGTTTGCACCGTTCGAGTCACATTGATATCCAGAAGCGGATAAGAAAGTCGATCAAGTATCCCATGACAGAATTACCCAAAGTTCCTACGATCCCAGGACCAGGGCTAACACCGTGGTGAAGTACTGAACAGGCTGAACGGCAGAGCCACAAAACAAAGTGTCTGACTTCCACTGTAAAGCAAGAAATAGCGAGATAAAAAGACAGACGTGCAGATAAGCATCCTTGATGTCCACAGATTCCAGAAAAATCTCCCTTCTAGAGAGAAGCAACCAATGACCACACAGATTACATTTGGAATTTTCGCACTCAAACTTCAGTCTCTCGAAATCAAGGAACTGAAAGGCGATCACCACCATTTGGGATGATTACTCAGACAACAGGTGATAGAGTGCCCATTTAGCACCAGGAGCTTCCCAGATCGTTCCTTAACACCTGGGAAAAAAGTAAACCATGTTCAAAACAGGTAATGTGTAAAAAAGAAAGCCAATTAAAAAGGAGAAGCTCACAGTACAGCCCTTGCCCCACCACAGGGGGGGCTGTGATGCACAAATGTAAGGAGAAAGTGCCAGGGCACTCACCATTACTCAACTCCGGACCCCCTCAAGGGGGGGGGTCCAATCTTCCCCATCCGTGGCGGAATTACCAGGGTTGCAATAGTCGCACTTGCGTCTGGGCCCTAGCATTCCCCTAGTATGCCCCCCCAAGACCGCGCACCTCTCCCTGTACCTCCGGCTGGCATCTAACTATACAGGTGAGGGGGTGATCAGCAGCTATTTGATGTCCGCGGGACATCCTGAGTGTCAGTGTATACAATGGAGAGGGGTGGGGCCTCTGACTCGAGCAGGTACCTAATTCAGTGCACAAGTTTATCCCTCTGCTTGTACACTCTGAGTCTTGCCGATACATGCTCGGGTCAGAGGCCCCTCTCCATTGTATACACTGACACTTGGGAAGTGAACTGTGCTGGCTGGAGAGACATCCCGCGGACATCGCAAGGAAGCATGCTGCTTCTTGCATTTGGGCTTCTCATGTAAGGTAAGCGCGACACTGGCCGCCCCCATCTTCCTGTAACACTGCCCCCTTCATCATTCTGCCGCCTCATCACACTGCCCCCTTCTGTCATATTTACCCCCCTCCTGTTACACAGCCCTCCCTCATTACACTGCCCCCCCTCTTGCCATACTTCCCAGGTATCCTTTTCCTGTCACACTGCCCCCCCCGTCACAATATCCCCGTCATACTGCCCCCATTGTACTACACCCTCTTATCACACTCCCCCCCCTCCGGTCACACTTTCTAGATACCCTTCTTTGGTCACACTGCCCCCCTCCTGTCAAAATACCCAGTCATACTGCCCCTCATCCTTTCACAATACACCTCCCCCCAATCATACTACGGGTCAGGGTGCCCTTCATGGTTTCTTGCACTGGGGCCCTGAAGGTTATAGTTACGCCTCTGTTCCGCATCATGACGGTCCATAACACAAGGGTCTTCAGGGATTTGACCACCCTGGACTTTTATAGCACCCTGCCGGTTTACAAGGCAATATATCTTGCAGAGGATACCTGTACGCAGAGTCTGGTGACGACCAGCAACATTGCAGGCCATCCTTGTGTGTCCAGGTACCATTATACTGGAAGTACTAAGCCATGGGCAGTGGAGAGAGAGAGATTGCACGGGGATGATAATAATGGATGGGACTATACTCTGTATCCTGGGATGTACGATAAAGAAATGTACGAAAAGTAAAAACAAATGCAGTTTAAATTTGTGCAATGTATAGCTGTCTGTATAGTAGACAGAATCTGGAACAGGTTATAACTTCAGCTCATGTTATGAAAATGAAATCTAGAAGCTGACTGCACATCCACTCCAGATTCTTGTAAATTTGCCTCAATGTATTTTGTATAAATAATACCATTTCAAATACTGTGACAGCATTTTTCTATTTACCCTAAGTACAGGGACACTACATTAAATGTACACGAGGGCCATTTTGAATGGCTTTCATAAAAAAGGTGAGACGGCAGCTCGAAAAATGAACAAATATTACTAGAACATAAAGCATGTGCACTTGTGAAATGGCAATAAAAGCAAAGATACACAGTACTGTAAATGGCAATGCAATGGCAATGTAGACGGCACACTGAACCAATGGCGGGACATTGAATCAGTGTGAAGTGATCACAGGAAGTGGGACATTGTTACTGCGGCCCGGGCAATTCAAACCCTGCTCCTTGACACACGGATATCGCCACTCTGATACGGGGACAGGAATATCTGCAATTTCTGACCATCTCCAGTATCATGTCTGCAATCTCTGACCATCTCCAGTATCATGTCTGCAGTCTCTGACCATCTCCAGTATCATGTCTGCAGTCTCTGACCATCTCCAGTATCATGTCTGCAGTCTCTGACCATCTCCAGTATCATGTCTGCAGTCTCTGACCATCTCCAGTATCACGTCTGCAGTCTCTGACCATCTCCAGTATCACGTCTGCAGTCTCTGACCATCTCCAGTATCACATCTGGTAGAGGTGCATCGTGCAATGTGTAAGTAAGATTTCAGACATGATACAAGAGATGGTTAGAGACTGCAGACTGCATTTTTCTTGACCTTTCTTCCACTAAAATGTGCCAATAATGGCAAACAAATTTATATTAATTTAAATTGATATTAATTAAAAAGTTGAATATAATACAATTATATATAAAAATATACATTTTCTTTAAAAGCTGTCATTTTCGGTATCGGTTTTCGGCCTGGTGCATCCTTCATTTTCGGTATCGGCACCAAAATTTCCATTCGGTGCACCCTTAAAATAAACCCACCAAGTTTTCATCCCTTCATGGTTCTCAGCTACAATGGTGGCAGTGAGGGGATTAATCAAGCCCATGATTTGATCTAAGAGCACTCAAAGTGGTTATCGAGCCAGCTTTCCTACTGCAGATCTGCGCAATCTCTAGAGGGTGTTGCAAATAGGGTTGTCCCGATACTAGTATCGGTATCGGCAGCGATACCGAGCATTTGCCCAAGTACTTGTACTCGGGCAAATGCTCCCGATGCTTCCGCCGATACTATGACAGTCAGCGGTGATCGGCGTGTGGGGGAGTTATAAGCTTCCCCCCCGCGGCTTTCAGTGACATACAGCGGTGATCGGTGCTTGTAACTTCCCCACACGATCACCGCTGACTGTCACCTCATCCTCCTCCATGCCTACTCCGTTTCTCTGTCCCCCTCCGTTCCATTCCTCCGTTCCTCTGTCCCCCTCTCCTTCTGTCGCCCTCCGTTCCTCTGTCCCCCTCTCCTTCTGTCCCCCTCTCCTTCTGTCCCCCTCCGTTCCGTTCCTCTGTCCCCCTCTCCTTCTCTGTCCCCCTCTCCTTCTCTGTCCCCCTCTCCTTCTCTGTCCCCCTCTCGTTCCTCTGTCCCCCTCTCGTTCCTCTGTCCCCCTCTCGTTCCTCTGTCCCCCTCTCGTTCCTCTGTCCCCCTCTCGTTCCTCTGTCCACCTCCGTTCCTCTGTCCACCTCCGTTCCTCTGTCCACCTCCGTTCCTCTGTCCACCTCCGTTCCTCTGTCCACCTCCGTTCCTCTGTCCACCTCTCCTTCTCTGTCCACCTCCGTTCCGTTCCTCTATCCCCCTCTCCTTCTGTCCCCCTCCGTTCCTCTGTCCCCCTCTCCTTCTGTCCCCCTCCGTTCCGTTCCTCTGTCCCCCTCTCGTTCCTCTGTCCCCCTCTCGTTCCTCTGTCCACCTCCGTTCCTCTGTCCACCTCCGTTCCTCTGTCCACCTCCGTTCCTCTGTCCACCTCCGTTCCTCTGTCCACCTCCGTTCCTCTGTCCACCTCTCCTTCTCTGTCCACCTCCGTTCCGTTCCTCTATCCCCCTCTCCTTCTGTCCCCCTCCGTTCCTCTGTCCCCCTCTCCTTCTGTCCCCCTCCGTTCCGTTCCTCTGTCCCCCTCCGTTCCTCTGTCCCCCTCTCCTTCTCTGTCCACCTCCGTTCTGCCCTGCCTCTCCGCTGTCCCCTCCGTTCCGCCGTCCTCCTCCTCCTTCCTTTGTGAATGGACAGAGTCAGCTGACTCTGTCCATTCACATAACTGAAACATTGTAATCTCCTGTGATTACTATGTGTCAGTTTATGAATGGAGAGGAGCCGCTGTCTTCTCTCCATTCATTCTCAGTGCAGCTGTGGCTGCAGAGAAAGGGACTGGGGAATCTCTATCCTCTGTCTCTTTCTCTGTCTCGAGGGGGAGATATCAGGGGTGTGTTAACAACCCTGATATCTCACCAAAGCCCCCCAACCGGGCTGATTAAAAAAAAACAAAAAAACAACATATTGCAAAAATGAATAAAAAAAATATTGTAAAAAATAAAAATTGTAAAAAAAAAAAAAAAAAAAAAAAAACCAGAGACATACACCGTTCACCCCCCCACCCCCCCGAAAAAAAAGAAAGCATTGTTAAAAAAAAAAAAAAAAAACTGTCACGTGACATTAAAAAAAAAAAAGTATCGGTAATCGGTATCGGCGAGTACTTGAAAAAAAGTATCGGTACTTGTACTCGGTCCTAAAAAAGTGGTATCGGGACAACCCTAATTGCAAACATAACCTATATTGACAAATCCTCTATGCATGGGGCGTCATTCAGTGGAATGTTTAGATGCAGAAGGGCAAGAAGGGCTTAGGGTATTTTTGAAGCATATTCCACCCACAAATTACTTGTAAAAACATCTTTTGTATAGCAGCTATAAGGTCTTGTACATGCATGCTTTGCAGATGGCTACTTGTTTCGCCCCCCAACACATTTTATTTAATAAATCACGGAAGTAATAAATTACCAAGGATTTCCTCTTATCTGTGAAATCTGCTACTACGCCGCCACCTCTGCTCTATATTCTCCAGTGCTGCATGAATTGAGATTGTATGCACATCCTGGAGTACCTGAATGTGTATTAGATTGCTTTTCTTTGTTACTTACCACGTGTGAGCAGAAGGAAGCCTGTCTGTGGACCGGTCGTCTCGATGTATCTGGAATTTTTGAATGCCGTTCATCCCCTCAAGCGCTGCAAAGCCCTGAAGAGGTACCTTGGAGGTTCCAGTGACAAATTGAAGAAATTTGGCTCTATCTGCTTGGTCAAAAGAGCGCAGTGCCCTCCAGAACCATTGAATCTAAAAAATAAATAAAAAACAGACGTATAGAGTTTGTTCATAAGTTATATGCAACCTAGCCTGCTTTTTATGAAGAACCAAAATGTTCTTAAATTTTGGAAATTAAAAACCTTTAAAGTATAGATTAGACAAAGTTTCTTAAATGGTTATTGAGAATGTAGTTTTTTTTATTATGTTCTATTTTACACAGAAAATATGACATTGCTTAGCCATTCACGTTAAGCCTTGTATTTCATGACTGGATTATAGTAGGGGTGCAACGGATCGTTGCCGATCCGTGATCCGTACGGATCGGCACACCCGCGATCCGCGGAGCACTTTTCGGGCCTCAGCCATAGGAAAGGCCCCGGCTTCGGCCTAGCTCCGGAGCGGCGGCCATCTTGGTACACCCGGAAGTGGCCGCTGTCTCGACAGGAAGTGACATTTCGTCACCGCCATCTTGCTACACCCCACACTCCTGCACACTACAATAATGATAGAGTGAGAAGGGGGCAAGCGGACATCTTGTTACACCCTCCGGAGTTTTAAATTTAAAAGCCATTTTCAACACAAAACTGAGCTTATATGCACAAATACTGTATTTATGCATATAAGCTCGGTTTTGTGTTGAAAATGGCTTTTAAATCTAAAACTCCGGTGGGTGTAACAAGATTTGTGTGTTTTGTTTTTTTTTTGGTTTTTTTGTTTTTTTTTTTTGTTTTTTATGCTGATCCGAGGATCGATCCGATCCGTGACTCTGATCCGAGGATCGATCCGATCCGTGAGATTTTTGATCCGTTGCACCCCTAGATTATAGGGCTTCCTCTGACTGGAGAGGTGGGCAGAGGTGGTTTCAATCTCCATCTCTGCCAGTCACAGGAAGCCTTGTATTCCATTAATGAAATTTAAGGCTTCCTGTGAATGACTGAGCATCTCTTAACCCGATTTGATTTATGAACGGGAAGTCCCTATCCTGCTACCAGAACAGTGCTGAATACTACAGTGCCTTGAAAAAGTATTCATACCCCTTGAAATTTTCCACATTTTGTCATGTTACCACCAAAGATGTAAATGTATTTTATTGAGATTTTATGTGATAGACCAACACTAATTGGCACATAATTGTGAAGTGGAAGGATAATGATAAATGGTTTTCAATTTTTAGAAATAAACATCTAAAAAGTGTGGTGCGCATTTTTATTCAGTCCCCTTTATTCTGATACCCCTAACTAAAATCTAGTGGAACAAATTGCCTTCAGAAGTCATCTAATTAGTAAATAGAGTCCACCTGTGCATAATTTAAGCTCAGTATAAACACAGCGGTTCTGTGAAGCCTTCAGGTTTGTTAGCGAACCTAAGTGAGCAAACAGCATTATGAATGTCAAGGAACACATTAGACAGGTCAGGGATAAAGTTGGAGAAGTTTAAAGCAGGGTTAGGTTATAAAAAAAAAAAAATCACAAGCTTTGAACATCTCACGGAGCACCTTTCAATCCATCATTTGAAAATGGAAAGAGTATGGCACAACTGCAAACCTACCAAGACATGGCCGTCCACCTAAACTGACAGGCTGGGCAAGGAAAGCATTAATCAGAGAAGCAGCCAAAAGCCCCATGGTAGCTCTGGAGGAGCTGCAGAGATTTACAGCTCAGGTGGGAGAATCTGTCCACAGGACAACTATTAGTCGTGCACTCCAAAGAGTGGCAAGAAGAAAGCCATTGTTGAAAGAAAGCCATAAGAAGTCCTGTTTGCACTTTGCGAGAAGCCATGTGGGGGAAACCGCAAACATGTGAAAGAAGGTGCTCTGGTCAGATGGGACCAAACATGAACTTTTTGGCCTAAAAGCAAAATGCTATGTGTGCTGGAAAACTAACACTGCATATCATCCCCACTGTAAAACATGGTGGTGGCAGCAACATGTTGTGGGGATGCTTTTCTTCAGCAGGGGCAGGGAAGCTGGTCAGAGTTGATGGGAAGCTGGTCAGAGTTGATGGGAACATGGATGAAGTCAAATACTGGGCAATCTTATGCCGCGTACACACGAGCGGACTTCACGGCAGACTTTGCCCGGCGGACTTTTCGACGTACTTTACGACGGACTTTCCGAATGAACGGACTTGCCTACACACAATCCACCAAAGTCCGTCGAATTCGTACGTGATGACGTACGACCGGACTAAAACAAGGAAGTTCATAGCCAGTAGCCAAAAGCTTCCCTAGCGTGGCTTTTTGTCCGAACTAGCATACAGACGGCAGACTTTTCGACCGGACTCTATTTCAACGGATTAATTTAAAACATGTTTCAAATCTAAGTCCGTCCAACTTTTGAGAAAACAAAGTCCGCTGGAGCCCACACACGATCGAATTGTCTGACGAAATCCAGTCCGCCGGGCAAAGTCCGCCGTAAAGTCCGCTCGTGTGTACGCGGCATTATTAGAAGACCTGTTAAGAGTATGCAAGACTTGAGACTGGGACGGAGGTTCACCTTCCAGCAGGACAAAAACTCTAAAACATACAGCCAGAGCTACAATGGAATGGTTTCAGGGATCTCCAAACTACGGCCCTCCAGCTGTTGTGGAACTACACATCCCATGAGGCATTGTAAAACTGACATTCACAGACATGACTGGGCATGATGGGAATTATAGATCCCGAACAACTGGAGGGCCATAGTTTAGATCAAAGCATAGTCATGTGTTACAATGGCCCAGTGAAAGTCCAGACCTAAATCCAATTAAGAATCTGTGGGAAGACATGAAAATTGCTGTTCACAGACACTCTCCATTCAATCTGATAGAGCTTGAGCTATTTTGCAAAAAAGAATGAGCAAAAATTTAGCTCTGTAGATGTGCAAAGCTGGTAGAGACATCCCCAAAAAGACCTGCAGCTGCAATTGCAGTGAAAGGTGGTTCTACAAAGTATTGACTCAGGGGGGCTGAATACAAATGCACGCCACACTTTTGACATCTTTGTAAAAAAATTTTGAAAACCATTTATCATTTTCCTCCCACTTCACAATTATATGCAACTTTGTGTTGGTCTACCACAAAATCCCAGTAAAACACACTTACATTTTTGGTTGTAACATGACAAAATGTGTAAAATGTCAGGGGGTTTGAATACTTTTTCAAGGCACTGTATATGTAGCTGATGATACATACAGTTTACACAGTGCTCCCAGCAAAGGCATATGTGGGCGGAACAACTACCGTATTTTCTGCACCATAAGACGCACATTTTTCCTCCAGAAATATGGGGGACAGTGTCTCTGCGTCTTATGGAGCGAATGCATGCTAGGCACCGCCCACCCGCCGCCGATGGCAACTCCCCCCCCCCCCCCCCCCCCACAAGGGAGGCAGGAGAGCAGACATCTGAAGCCCCTGTGAGCAGGGCTGGACTACCGGCAACTGCAGCCTCTGTGCCCATGGCAGCCTCTCTTCCCACCAATTGCAGCCTCACCATTTTCTTAACACAGCGCTCTCCTCCCTCTGTCCTCCGGTGTCCTGCCGCCCCCCTAGACCGACTCGTGTGATAGTAGATTGAATCAGTGTTCAGCCTATCACACGAGTCGGTCTAGGGGGGGGCGGGACCTTGCACACAGACCCAGCTCCATGACATACGAGCGCCGGTGTTCTGCCGAGTGGCAAGACACCGGAGGACAAAGGGAGGAGAGCGCTGTGTATTATTAAGAAAATGGGGAGGCTGACAGTGGGCACAGAGGCTGCAATGGGCACAGAGAGGTTGCAATTGGTGGGCACCATGAAGCTGCATTGGTGGGCACCATGAAGCTACAATGATGGGAACAGCGAGGCTGCAATCATGGGCACAGCGAGGCTGCATTGGTGGGCACATGGTCAGGCTGCATTTATGGCAAAGGTCAGGCTACATTTCATGGGCACTGGTAAATGTTTTAGGACACCATTTGGTTCAGAATATTTTTTTTCTTGTTTTCCTCCTCTAAAACCTAGGTGCGTCTTATAGTCAGGTGCGTCTTATGGAGCGAAAAATACGGTAGTTTGTTTGGGCCAGCTTCGTTTAAATAAAAAGAAAAAAATTTAAAGTCAAAACACATCTGGAGTCAAGCTTTAGGCACATAAAAGTGACATTTCTCCACTATTTCCAAGGTAAACATTAAATATTATATAGCAGTTGAAGCTAAAGTCTTCCCTCTCAAATATCTGAAGCATATAATTGTGCTGAAAGAAGTGATCTAAGGAAACATATTTACATGCTGCTGTGATAGCTCAGGATGTCATGGGCCAGCACTTTTTGCAATGTTCAGAGGAAGAGGGCTGAAAGATGCTGGCCAAAAGATTAATTTTTATTTCTACATTCTGCTTCTACAGATTCTACAGATCTGCATTAAAAAAATACTGCTCGTTAGCAATGCATTAGGTAAAGAACTCACCTGGATGGAATTGGATTGGTACTTGTGATACTCTGTGTTGGATTTCAAGTCATCGATGTCGATATTGGGCAACCCAGATATTAATAACTCCAGTTCCTGTTCTGTGAAGATGGAGATGAGACGCTTGGGGATAATTTCATAGAAACCTTCCAGGAAAGCAGCTAACTGCTTACGGATGGCACCTGGAAGAAGAAAACAAAAGATAAGTTGTACAAATTGGTCACGTGCATTCTTAACACAATGGCCCAAAAGGTGTAGTCAGCACTGAGCGAAATATGAAGCCTGCTGAGGCTCGCCCTTCTTTCAAAAATGCTAGTCGTCTGGTTATCTTTGGTTTTAGTATTTCATAAGACACTGATCTGGATCAAACCATGCAGACAACAAAGTCCACATCTCTATACTTGATGTGGGAGAGCGATTCAAAAGGACTGAAGACAAATATGGCCAACAATTTATGGAAGTTCAGCGATAGCAGTTTACAAAAATGCCTCAAAGCAGATTTCTCTTCCCCCTCACACAGGGAAGGGGAAAGACAAAGAAAGAAAGAGTTTTTAACCTTAATGCAAGGAATAAGTTAAGGTAACAAAACGTTTTTAGCTTTAGTATTACTTCAATGCCATAGACCTAAAAATCAGTTGCCAAATCTGAGAAACCATGGGCAGGGAAGCAGCCTATCCCTTATAAGGACCTTCAGACAAACCTAACAGGGAATTAGACTGCCGAAACACAGCTGTAGACTTTAGGTATGCGTGCACCACATCCAAGGAATGAAGAACCTAGGCTGTAGGGTGTTTTGGACTGAAACAAAAAAAAAAAAAAAAAAAAAAAAAAACAGTAATACCATGTACTAGTTTAAGTAGAAGAAATCACCACCTTAGGCAAAAAGAACCTCAACATTCACCTGTAGATGTCTGAAAAAAACTAAGCAGTCATGAAGAGAAACCCAGTGATGTACAATTAAGAATCTAGCACATCCAATTAAAAGACCAATGATTGGTCTTTTACCGATTTCTTTTAATGGGGTGGGCAACTACATGGCAAATGAGGTTCAATGTAGAAAAATGTAAAATAATGCATTTGGGTGGCAAAAATATGAATGCAATCTATACACTGGGGGGAGAACCTCTGGGGGAATCTAGGATGGAAAAGGACCTGGGGGTCCTAGTAGATGATAGGCTCAGCAATGGCATGCAATGCCAAGCTGCTGCTAACAAAGCAAACAGAATATTGACATGCATTAAAAAGGGGATCAACTCCAGAGATAAAATGATAATTCTCCCGCTCTACAAGACTCTGGTCGGGCCGTACCGGGAGTATGCTGTCCAGTTCTGGGCACCAGTCCCCAGGAAGGATGTACTGGAAATGGAGCGAGTACAAAGAAGGGCGACAAAGCTAATAAAGGGTCTGGAGGAGCTTAGTTATGAGGAAAGGTTGCGAGCACTGAATTTATTCTCTCTGGAGAAGAGACGCTTGAGAGGGGATATGATTTCAATATACAAATACCGTACTGGTGACTCCACAATAGGGATAAAACTTTTTTGCAGAAGGGGGCCACTCATTAAAATTAGAAAAAAAAAGAGGTTTAACCTTAAACTACGTAGAGGGTTCTTTACTGTAAAAGCGGTAATGTAATACAGACATATTATCACACACATAGGTTGGAATTGATGGACTTGTGTCTTTTTTCAAACTCAACTGCTATGTACCTATATGTAACTTCCAGTGCTAGCTTCATAACAGCACAGCTACAAGCCACCTCAGACTGCAAACAAGTTGCTTGGTTCCTTACCAGTCATCTTCATCTGGCACACAAGGTGGACATATTCCTTCTTGTTGTCCTCTGTAACAAGAATATTTGCACCATTGGGCTTCAGGTCACGCACTTCACACACGCCAAATTCCTGGACCTAAACAGAGAAAAAGGAGGATGTAAAGAGTGGGAACCGTTGGCGCAGTGACATTTAGGGAGGCAACCTATAGATCCCTTTAAGAAGACTCAATTCACCCCGGATGACCCCTCATACAAGAACAGATATTACCTCAGTGCTGAATGTCAAATCATATCCCAGTGTGGAGACATCGTTCTCAAGCAGGTAGACTAATCCTTGGTAGAAGTGATAATCTTCACTCTCCATGTCAGTGTATCTGTAAGGTAAAAATTGTATTGTGGAAATGGGTTCCTCATTGTATGTATTACATTAAGTGAAAACAGCATTTGAAGCAAATTCTTCAAAATATTAAAAAACTACATTTACTCCCTGGAATTATTAATGTATATTACACGGACCATTATACAAGTTGCTGGGTATCTGAGACAAAGAAACTAGAGTATGTACATTTGTGATAAAGAAAATGAACCAAATTGCAGCAACTTACGATTCTGCATGTGTGTGCTGTGGCCCCCTGTTCATTCCTTTAAAGCAGGGATATGCAATTAGTTGACCTCCAGCTATTGCAGAACTACAAGTCCCATGAGGCATTGCAAGACTCTGACAGCCACAAGCATGACACCCAGAGGCAGAGGCATGATGGGACTTGTAGTTTTGCAACAGCTGGAGGTCCACTAATTGCATATCCCTGCTTTAATGAG
Organism: Lithobates clamitans; assembly: GCA_037952925.1. NCBI lineage: Eukaryota > Metazoa > Chordata > Amphibia > Anura > Ranidae > Lithobates > Lithobates clamitans. The sequence continues at coordinate 887,064 of JBBGZY010000590.1, read as the reverse complement.
TCATATTTAGGGCAGTCTCCAGTGATCTTGTAGAGTACAACTTTCCCAACAGTAATGAACGAAGCCACAGTGTGCATACACAAAAAGTTAGAGCTTACAATATATAACAAGCAGGGCCCTCTGATTCTTCCTGTATTGAACTGTATTGTAATTGTACTGTCTGCCCTACTGTTGGAAAGCGCTACGCAATCTGTCGGTGCTATATAAATACTATATAATAATAATAATAATAATTTAAACAATTGCTCAGCAATATGTTATTTTTCATACATACCTGACTGATTTGCCCAATATGTGCTTGTAGAAAGACCGCGTGAAGTAGCACTCCAGTAACCTATTGTCGTACACTGCCTTTGCGACAATTCGACCGACAAATTTGAAATAGCTGAGGTGGTTGGGATTGCAGTGGGAGGAGGGGTTAATTGTATAGGTGACACGGTCCCCAGGAGATGTGCGGAACAGGGCATACATGGGATTAAACATTTCCCTGGAGATGATCATGTACCACTCTCTGAGGAGTCCTCCAGCATCCTGACCTTCTTCCCCTTCAAATACTATATACCTGTAAGAAAACGTATATGCTTTATGACACCAACATTATACAAGTAACACATTCCTGGTAATGTCTGTAAAAGGTGAAACAAAAAAAAAACATTTAAGCAAAAGGCTGTTTAAATTTTAATCACCTTGGATATTCTAGTCCTGTTAAAAACTTAGGCTTGCCATACACGGATCAAAATCGTTGAGTTCAGCGGGGCTTGGCCTACTTTCGATCCATGTATGGGCAGGGAGGTTGTAGAGAAGTCTATCTACCGAGTTCTGCACAACTGCCCTGTTGGATTTTTCCAGTTCGATCAGAGCTGCTGTCTATAGCTGTCGGAATACAATTCAGCGGCGAGGATTCCCTCATTCACATAGAGTGTGTGGATGGGGGCAATCAAGTCTCTTTTTAATAAACTTGCTGGTTGAATGAAAAAGAATGACACTGCAAATGCTGTATTTGTAGACACCCATGCCAAGTTTCCAAACATATGACAAGCCTGGATAATTTACTCCCATCCTACACATTGTGACAGCTTATTGATAGCCATCTGATTATGAAGAGGTGCTGCCAGTTCCCCAGGACTTCTCCCTCACCTATCCTCAAATACCTCTTTTCTTTTGCTCTTCATTCCCAAATCCTTTTTTTCTCCTTCCCCCTACTTCACTGCCTCACCTCTTTTCTCCTGTACTTTTCTAACAAGCATAAATCTACCTCTCCTCCATAAGCATCTTCTATAACCCAACATGGCCACCAAGGCTAACTAAATATACACAGTATCTCACAAAAGTGAGTACTCTCCTCACATTTTTTGTAAATATTTTATTATATCTTTTTATGTGACAACACTGAAGAAATGACACTTTGCTACAATGTAAAGTAGTGAGTGTACAGCTTGTATAACAGTGTAAATTTGCTGACCCCTTAAAATAACCCAAACACATAGCCATTAATGTCTAAACCACTGGCAACAAAAGTGAGTACACCCCTAAAGTGAAAATGTCGAAATTGGGACAAATTAGCCATTTTCCTCCCCGGTGTCATGTTACTATAACGTCTCAGGTGTGAATAGGGAGCAGGTGTGTTAAAAATGGTGTTATCGCTCTCACTCTCTCATACTGGTCACTGGAAGTTCAACATGGCACCTCATGGCAAAGAACTCTGAGGATGTGAAAAAAAGAATTGTTGCTCTACATAAAGATGGCCTGGGCCAGGGCTCAAAATTTCAAGTCCTGAGCTACTAGCCGGGCCTCAAGGGTTACTCGCCACCAGTTGCCCCACCCAGCACGCCCCTAAACATGCCCTTATAAATTATCTCATGAAATGACACTTAAACGCATTATACAGAAATAAGTTATAAAAATAAATATCAACTGTATCCGTGCCCACCAATGCAGGCTGCGTGTGTCCCCCATGCAGCCTTGTGCCCACCAAGAGTGTGTTGAGTTATTTTGAGGGGACAGCAAATTTACACTGTTTTACAAGCTGTACACTCACTACTTTACATTGTAGCAAAGTGTCATTTCTTCAGTGTTGTCACATAAAAAGATAGAATAAAATATTTACAAAAATGTGAGGGGTGTACTCACTTTTGTGAGATACTGTAAATACATACACACATAATGTGTGTGTGTATATATATATATATATATATATCCCACATAACTATTAGAAGATGACCCGCAACTCCATACATGCTCTTAAATCTTTTCAAATTTATTGATACTTCATAAAAGACAGGAAGGGACATCAGATGTTAATACGTTTCAGCCATGACGGCCTGGTTCACAACATTTATGTACAATAAAAGCACAGAATATATAATATAAAAACATGAGAGATTGACTACTATGCCCAGGGGTGGGGGGATAGGACCAGGCGACTTCGGTTTGGGGGAGCTTATTAATACATATTAAAAACCAGATTCCCTCTGGGTTTAAACCTCAGATGGGACCTCGACTTACATTTATGATAATCAAATTTATTTAATTTTTTTCACCCATTTTTGTACATTTTCCCCTGGACATTTTATTTTATTTTGCCTTATTCATAAATGATTAGGTTTGCATATTTTCTGTGCATGCATTTCATTATTATTACATCATCTGTTTTTTGGCTTGCCTTTTTGAATAATTCTACACCCCTTGTTTTGCTGTCTCAACTAGATAACTAATGAATTTGATTGAAATTTCCTGTGGCCAATAGAAGGCGGGGCAATGTTTCCATACTATTGGTTCTGTGCTTTTTTTCTACGTAAATGCTGTGACAAAAAAACCAGACACTTTGTATGATCTCTTATCCATTCAATTTGGCCAAGACACATTTGGGACACCGAGTCCCAGTTCACACTGATGTGGTGTGAATTCACTGCGAATTCCACACTGCATCCAAATCGCACCTTGTTTATGCAAAGCACTGTGTATGTTAAAAGGCATCCGAAACTGGTTTACAAAACCAGATCACATGGGTGTGAACAACCATGCAATCCACTTATGGTGCGGCCAAAAAATAGGTCCTGCTCAGTGCGGATTTAGTGCAATTTGATGTATATAGAATAATGGCTCAAACTGCACTGCTGAAGAATCGCATGTGATTTGCATAGGGATGCGGTGTGAACCAGCACTTAAACAAAACTAAAGAGATCTTTCCCATGAAATCACACTGCTCCCACAGCTCTTTGGGTTTAACTGATCTAAATAGAACGCTGGACAGAATTTTTAAAAAAAGACCTGCATTTACTCAGTTTAAGTTTGACAGCTTTTTCTGGAGCCCCTTCAAATCTGTCCAATCTGGTGCACTGCGATTATGCGCATTATGTCGCACATTAACAAGTGATGGGATAAGGCAGCCCAGTTATTTTATTGATCTGCAAACTTCAGAATGTTAAAAAAAAAAAAAAAAGGCTTTACTCTATTCCAGACACAACACAAAGTAGTGCCTTACTGTGCAATGCAACACAGGTGCATTGGAGTGCCAAAAATTAAACAAATGTCACCACAATGTATTTAAAGAGGATCTTCCGTCAAAAAAAAAAAAAAAAAAACCTAAATTAAAAGCTAGCAGCTAAAAATACTGTAGGGCACTCAGCTATCCAGGGATCCTGTGCCATCCTCACCCGAGCTGTTTCATCAACGGTCTTCAGGTCCCAGGCACGTTAAACGTGGGAAGTGAAGCTGGTTGCGACTACTTGCAGCTTCACAGCAGGTTTCCCGCTGCACTTTGTGAATGGTCCCAAAGCCTTCTGGGACCTGTGGCATGTCCCAGAAAGCTGTGGGCAAAGAGGGGGGGGCGGACTGATCGTTCGCTTAGATCGCCTAGGCAATTCCAGTGGAAGCGGGTACCTGCTCCCCTCAAAAAAAGCAAAAGTATCCAAAAATGAGAGAGAAGCGGAACTTTCCCTTTTGGGTTAAGTTCTTTAAAAGTGCATTATCGAAGCCAAATAGCGAGAAGCCAGCCTAAGATTAGCATTCTAAACTACAGTAAAGATAACAAATCTTACACAATTTTATTTTAAGTAGATCTTCGGGCAAAAGTTTTGGAAAGAGTGGGGATAGAACCTATGTTGTAGCTGTTTCCAACTTGTAATTGGCATAGAAAAATTTATAGGGGGTGCTAAATCTCCAAATTTTATGGTTACAGCAGTGATCTGTGGGATTTCCCATCACTTTGGAAGATTTACCTACACTTCCTGTTGTTCCTCTGCAACAAAGCAAGGTGAAATCTCCCCCAGAGGGAAGAAAGCAAAAACCTAACCTCTAAACCTTCCCCCACTATCCAGTTATTACACTCCGGAGATTCATTCTGACCCAAAGAAGACTGATATACAATGATCTTTCTGTGGCACTTACAATCTGTTCTTCATTTCTTCTGGGGATTTACGGTGCAGTTCCCGGTAAGAATCTTCAAACACATGGTCTCGTCTGACGTGTACAGCCATATCCTCTTTCCTCAGTCCTTCATCTAACCGCTCAAGTTCTTGGCGGAAATATCTATTCAGAGATATTAGTGAAATATGTTAAATATATGTTAAAATGAGAGGCCTTTAGGTCAGAGCTGTTAATTGAGACTGTCAGTCTTTACGTCGATTAACATGTTTCTGCACCTGGAGGATGCGGGTCACTCTAGTGGCGGCTTTGCGCCATATTGAACGCTTTGGGGAGTTTTGTGGCCTACAAATTAATTGGCGTAAATCCCAAATTCTCCCCCTGAACCTGGGGGCGCCGTCCACTGATCAAGCTAGTCTTCCCATGATTCGAGCAAGCCAGATCAAATATTTAAGAGTTCAGGTTAGCCAGGCCCCGGCAGAATATACTAGACTTAATGTAGAACCTCTTCTTGCGTTACCTTAAAACAAAACTCAAACTTGGCCCCTCCTGGGGTTATGGGATGCATAAACCTAGTTAAAATGATCCTGCTACCCAAACTCCTTTATCTTTTCTGGCACTCTGCGGTGTACCTACACTCCGCATATTTATATCTGTGGACTCCATTCTTGACTCGTTTGTTTGGGGCAACTCCAGACACAAGCTTTCCTGGTGCTCCTTGGAAAATCACACAGACATGAATGGCGCCGCCCTTCCAGACCTCAATGTGTACTACCTAGTTGCCCAACTCTATTCTCTTTATCAAAAAAAATAAAAAAAGAAGAGGGTGGGGGGGAATAGGTATCTCACATAAGCATAGAACAGCTGCCCGGGTTGGACACCCCTTTCAGATTCTCCTCAATGACCTCCGCGACTTCTCTAATTTAAGAGGCTGTAAGGGAATGGTCCATCACCACTGTAAGATATGTGAACTGGCAGTGCATAGGCTGAAGGCCTCCTACTCATGCCCACACCACTCTGGGGCAACTCCAGCCTTCCAAAATTGCTTACCTTATCTAATGAACTCTGGAACTCTCACAGGGTTATACATCTCTCCCATGTATTTAATAGCAATGGAATCAAGTCATTTCAGGAACTCAAAATGGCTTTTGATCTGCCCAATTCTGTGTTCTTCCGCTTCCTCCAGCTTCGCCACGCGCTGCATGCCCAATTTGGAGACTTAATCCCTAATTTAACCTTTTTGTACCTACTGGATGTTTTTGGAGCGCAGACTCTAAAAAAATTTACATTTTTTACAACAGTCTTCTCCAACCTTCAGCGACAGACTTGGCCTCCCGGTTGAAAACCAAATGGGAGGCAGACGTGGAGGAGCTCGAGGACGATGAGTGGACATATATTTTGAAATCCTGTAAAATGGTCTTCCCAAAGTGATCTGATGGACTAATCCAATAGTACATACTATATAGATCTTAGCTGAGCCCCGTCCGTTTAGCCAGGTATAAATCTCATTATAACCCTGCATGCCCCAGATTTGGAGAGTCCAGTTGTTCATTCTACCATTTATTGTGGTCTTGCCCTGCTATCCAGGGATATTGGTAACAGGTGGTCACATTCATACATGATGAAATGGGCTCCCCATTGACTTTATGCCGTAAACAATGCTTGTTGGGGCTACTCCCCAACCAGGAGCAGAACGGGCATCTTCACATTTTCTTACAGGAAGCGCTATTTATGGCTAGACTACTTATAGCGAACATGTGGCTTCAGCCCTCCACACCAATACTTGGGGAATGGAAGGTGGCCGTTAATGAATCCCTACCCTATAAAAAGGTAATTTTCGGGCACAGAAATTGTCCGGCAAAATATGGGATCGGTGGCTAGACCTGGCATCTACATTTTCGGAGGGAGAACTAGTAACTGAATGAGCATTACTAGTTTGCATAAGGCTGTTTCCTACCTATGGTTATATGTCCACGTTGTTATTACAACATGTATGGCGCTCCTTCCTTTTTCAATACATGTTTTATATATCCTGAAAACCTCTGTCTGACAACTGTTCGATGCAACAAATGTTTTTAAAGTACATATTTAAAAATAAAACAAGTAGCTAGTACAAAAGCAATAATAAATCTGATCATACATACTTGCGTTTGACATCAAAGTCTAGGACTCTGATGTAATCAACAAGAACAGCAAACGGTCCATCAGCTAGATGAGTTGTCGACTGGCGGAGGATCTGATTTAACACAGTGCGGTGAGTCTCTAAAGAGTATAAGAAAAGACATGTGAAGAGCAAGCATTTCTTAGAAAGCTGGAAAAATTTTAATCTATCAAGATGCTTTTATTGGGGATACTGCTGTGCTCTCTACTGAGGGAGAGCACAGCAAACTTTTCTTCTAACCAATATTAAAGTTCAGGGTAAAGCAGACATTAGGCTTGTACAACAGATTTTGTATCCTTAAAGCACACCCATTTATAATGCACTGCCTAATGACAAAGGAGGAAGGAAACTTGAATCTGGTTAGTGGTTGGTGAAATGGACCCAGTTTGACCAAAATAATCAGCAGCAACAAAAGATGGTGAAAAAGACGCTACGTAAAAAATTGCAACCAATAGATTTACAGCGGATACTTAACTTGGTAACATTTCTAAGAGTATTTCTAGGTTACAAAACGGCTAGGAATTTGCAAGCTTAATAGAGCCTTACCTGCAAAGCGCAGGAACTTTTGAGTGTCAGGAGGCAAGCTGGATGAGATATGCATAGATGAGGGTTCCCTTGAAAAAAAGGGATCTAAGGAAGAAGGCGTTGCAGGGGTGAGAGGTGCTGGGGATAAAGGAGGAGGCTCATCTTTTATGTGAGCCAGCTGGCTTTCCCGAGTATCCCGGACTTGTGGCTTGCTTTCTCGCTCTGTTGCATGGACCAAGAAAAATGCTTCTACCGCTGGCTGAAGTACTGAGGGGAGAGAGACACACATACACACACTTTAGTGCTGCCTTCATACAGTTTAGGAATACAGATCTAAATGATAAATAATTAGAAACAAATATATCTAAATAATTAAAAATCTAAAACAGATCTAAATCTATAATCTAACCGAACGCAACATCACTTTCTGCAAATTATATTCTTTATAAATATTTTATATGGTCTCAAGTTTTGCATATTTATGTTCTCTCAGACTCCTTAGCAGGTCCCAATACCCTCAAACTGAGGCCATGGCATTAGTTTGAGAGGTTTCTAAGATCATTCTAAATTCATCAACAGGTGCATTTTACCTGCAGGGTACCCGCTTGTGAATTGCTTTAAGCAAGTTTTGCACTCCCATAGACTTGAGGAATGCAAAAACTGTCCAATGAGAACAAAAGCCCGTTAACACAGGCCAATTTAAAGGAGAGATTGTACAAGATGTCAATACCTAGTACAGCATGTTGGTCATGTGACTCCTCCAGCTCCTTTAAACACTCTCCTAACATGTCCCACAGTTCATCCAAGCTCAGCTGATCACTCAGCAGTGGCAATTCTGGTAACCGCTCATCCTCTTTCTTCTCTGCAGTTTGAGGTCCTTCGGAACCTAGGTGATAAGAAAAGCTCAGAAATCTACAGATAAAACATTTCCTTCTATGACCTCGCAGACCCACAAACAATCCAGGCCAACCCACTGGTTTCACACTGACCAACTGGCTGAGTATCCTGTGTAGCAGGCGAAGGCTGGTCAACATCCATTGGAGACTCCTCCCTGCGTGCAGAGCCTTCCGCCTAGACAAGACAAAAACAAGTCAGAAGGTGGTTTAATACTTTGGGAGTGAAAAACAACGGGGCGGGAAGGTGAGCAGGATGATAACCGCATGATAAAGCAGCAACAGCACACAAAAGTCATGCATCAACATATAGCAAATATTTGCAAAGCAAGGTGCTTCAATGCTACTATGAACTGTGGGAAACATGCAAAAGACTAACAACTAACTATGCAGGGTTATTTAATACACAGAAATGTATATGTAATAGACAATCAGTTTGTAAACAAGCAAATTAAAAGCTGAGAAAGCAAAGATCTCAGACATAAAATAAAAAACAGGGAGGAACAAACTAAGGATGGATGTTCTGCCAGCGCCAGTCATCATGCTAACCGTTGCAGTTTGCAGCTGTCTCCGCGCCCTTTGACCCTCACGTACCATTTGTATAATGGCATCAGCCTCAGCCTCCAACTGCTGCACAGCTGCCTGGATGCTGCTAGCAGAGGCCAGACTGGCAGCTCCTGGAAGAAGACGACAACAGTAAGTAAATGCAGTCACTATGTTCAAAAAAATAAAAAATAAATCTCAATTATAAAATTCTAGCATGCTTATTAGTGAGCTAGTGTGGAAAAAAAAAGCTCAACTCCAGGCACATATGAAATGCAAGCATGTAAACCAAGTTATGTATTTATTAAAATCATTTTAAAATACAACATAAAACTAAACTCTAGTCAATGAAAATGATAAAAAAAAAAGAAAAAAAAAAAGAAAAAAAAAGGTTTTTCATTTCTTGCGGTTTTTGATATATAAAACATTTTAAACCCAAAATCACCACTAGGTTTTCACCTCTGCAACCTGGGGCAGCCATTGGGAGGGGCCATCTTGAATACAGGCATCCGTTATGAAAAAGGAAGTAATCCTATCAATTTAACAGTTCCAAAAAGCATGCCGGGAATGCCAACTGTCACATTGATTGTGCGCTCAACCAAACTGTCAAATCATCCAATGGCTGATGTCATAACTGACCACATGTGCAGCATCATGGCAGTTGAAGATGAAAGAGGAAAAGATGGCAGCTTCCTTGGCTGGAAAACGAAAGGGGGGTTTACTTTCACTTTAACCACTTCAGCCCCGGAAGATTTTACCTCCTTCCCAGAGCACTTTTTACAATTTGGCACTGCGTCGCTTTAACTGACAATTGCGCAGTCATGCGACGCTGCACCCAAAATTTGCATCTTTTTTTCCCACGAATAGAGATTTCTTTTGGTGGTATTTGATCACCTCTGTTTTTTTTTTTTGCGCTATAAATAAATATCCAATGTTTAAAAAAAACAAAAAAAAGCGTATATTGATTGGTTTGCGCAAAAATTATAGCGTCTACAAACTATGAGAAAGATTTATGGCATTTTCATGATTTTTTATTTTTTTTACTAGTAATGGCGGTGATCTCCGATTTTTAGCGGTACTGCGACAGACACATCGGACACATTTTTGGGACCATTGACATTTATGCAGCGATCAGTGCTATAAAAATGCACTGATTACTGTGTAAATGTCACTGGCAGGGAAAGGGTTAACACTAGGGGGTGATCAAGGGGTTAAATGTGTGTTCCCTCACTGTGTGTTCTAACTGTATGGGGATGTGACTTACTAGGGGAGGAGACATATCATTGTTCCTACTTAGTAGGAACAACGATATGTCACCTCTGCCCTGACAGAACAGGGATTTGTGTGTTTACACACACACACACACACACACAAATCCCCGTGCTGTCGCTAGTGCACGCTATCTATCGTGCCTGCCAGCCATGCGCATCGGGTCCCCTGCCGTGCAGTGGGCGCGCCCTCTGGTAGCCACTAAAGGGAAGGACATACCCATATGGGTTTTCACCCAGAAGAGACATTCTGCCGCAGTTAATCTGCGTGAGCCGGTCGGGAACTGGTTAAGGGTAGACATTCCTAAAGCCTAGTACACACGATGAGATTATGCACACAGGACCCAGAAGACGGGGGGGGGGGGGGGACAGGATGGATCGCGGACCGGATGGATCAGAAGTACAGGCTGTACTTCATAAAAAAGGTATGTTAGAAGAAAAAAAAATTTGAATATCCAAAAACGAGGGGTGGAGGTGGTCTTTCCTTTAGGACCACCGCTCAAAAGTAGGTGGAACGCCGCTTTAAATGGGCTGAGCAGCTGACAGACAGCTGAGGAGGAAGATGCTGAATGACGCTGCTCATCTTCTTCTCAGGAAGCAATAACTGCTGCTTTCGGGGAATAGACTGCTTCTGTTGCACCCCGAGACATAGCTGGAGTTTAAACTACACGTTAGCTTTCTATGTGTGTGTGTGTGTGTGTATATGTGTGTGTGTGTGTGTATATGTGTGTGTGTGTGTGTATATGTGTGTGTGTGTGTATATGTGTGTGTGTGTGTATATGTGTGTGTGTATATGTGTGTGTGTGTGTGTATATGTGTGTGTGTGTATATGTGTGTATATGTGTGTGTGTGTGTGTGTGTGTGTGTATATGTGCGCGTGTGTGTGTGTGCGCGTGCGTGCGTGTGTGTGTGTATATACATATACACACATACACTGTCACTTAATAGCTGGATGACATGGGGTGGGATTTAATCCCGACCCCTTACAACACAGCACTCCTACCTTTGAAAGTAGGAATGTGAAAGTGTGAAAAAAGGAACGCAGTACACCACCACGTTAGCATGAGGTTTAGCTTTTAAAGATAAAGTTTAATAAATATAGGGTGTGTAATGTCCACTTCAGTTTTGCTGCAAAATTAAGTACGGATTCCATGAAAGCATCTAACGTAAAACAAATATGTTCATAAAAGACTGCATCAAAATACTGCTGCAAATACTGGCTGCACAAATATGCGTAAGGTCCCCAGCAGTTCTAGAACGCACATCCACAGCATGTTTGAGCCAGGATAAGCCATCTCAAGAAAGGAGCAAAAAGAGAATGGAGAGGTTAACAGAATGTCAAATAAAGCATAAAACGTCAAATGAGCCTGCACAATCTGATTGCCTTGTGTTGATTTTGAGCAATTTTGTCTCCTAAAAAAAAGGGCGCTAGTCCCACAAGCACTCCTGTTCAGGGTAAAGAAGATGGCAGTCTAAGGGTTACATAGGGATGCTTGTTCACCTGCTGCCCCATAAATTTCAAAATCATAAGAAAAACAAGAACACAAAAAAAAAAACACACCACGCCAGCCAGAAGCCATCTTTGGGCACGATATGACAGTCATACAAAATCAAGGGGAAATCTGTGAATCTATGTAGACAATCCCTTTACAACACGAATGCTATTTTTCTATACCATCTCTACATTCCTCTATTCACTCAACAAATCTGTCAATGGGAGCAGCTGCAGGTTCTCAAGTTGAGAAAGCCTCAAACACTCCTAAAACTGGTGAAGAAAACTGCAGCACACCATACTGAAAGCAGGAGGGAAGCACGGTTGCATTGAAAATGGAAACAGATTTCCTTTGCTCAAGATAATCACATTGCCTGCTGAATGATGAAGGTCCTACCTAGTCTACTGGTCTGCTTGGCTTTCTTGTTGGCTCTCCTGGTGTCATCTCTGAGCTGGATGATGACCTGCAGCACTCTGAGGAAAAATTTCTGTGTGGAGGTCTTTGATGTCAGCATGGACATTGAGGGTAACTGGAGCTCTCGTCCCCCTAATGGCCGTTTCTGTGATGCAACTATAACAACGTTTTCTGCAATATCAAACCTGGATTGCGAAGACAAAGTGATATGAGATCTGACAGACAAAATGCTATTACCCTGGGTATTGAATAAGCAATTGACAAGCAGTAATCACTCTAATAACTACACTCACCTGCTTTGCATTTTACCCTTGGCTTTGGTGTTGTGTGGCTGCTCTTCAGGCAACCCATCAGGCGAAAGCACCTCACATTGTACCCTCCTCTGCTGATCAAGGTTATACTCTCGTAATTCAGCTAAGAGAGTACCTGGTAAAGTGATAAAGCAAGGTTAAATCATTAGAAAAAAAAAAATTATATATATATATATATATATATATATATATATATATATATATATATATATATATATATATATATATATATATATATATATATATATATATATATACATACATACACACACACACTTTTGCTTTATTGCTTACCTATCTGCTTGCATAGGGTGTAGCCCAAATGGTGGGCTCCACTGAGCAGCAGCTTGAGTACAGTGTCTCGTGTTCCAGGATCACCTCTAGACAGTTGTAGCAACACATTTGCTGCATCCTCCAAGCCTTCCTCTGAACATGAATGAGATGTCAGCACCTTGAACAAAAGAATATGATGTTAAACAGCACTGGGGGAGAAAGCCCTTTCCTCCCAACACCTTTTTTGTCCTTATCCTGCAATGCGTTGCAAGTTATAACACGTTTCACTTTGAAATGCATTTTTTTTTTTTGCGAAACTATTTCTTGATCTCCCAACTAAACAGCTGGCATAGATGAATAGCTGGCATAGATGAATAACCGCCCCAGCCCTCATCAAAAGCATCCTCACACCCTCTTGTAATGTAGTCAAATATACGAGAGCCATATGACCAAGTCTATCAGAGTGCACTGGACTTTAAAGGGTATGTAAACCCTAGAGAATTAACTTCTTGTAGCTTGGTCAATTATTCAGTTATATATACACTACCATGAAAAAAAGTGTTGTGGGAGTCCAAAATCATATTTGTTGATCCTTCCAGATACTGTGTCAGATAATAAAACCCTGTGCTGCACTCTCTTGTTACATTGTTCCAAGCCATTCCGGAACAGTAGAGAAAACGGTACGTCATTGCAGTTCTGTAATAGGGTGACAATTCTGCTCCTCCATAAACAAAGTGAGTGAGCACTGTTACCCTATGACCGTATGAAAATAAAGGGGCAAAAAGCCTGAAACAAGAAAACAAATGCAGCCACCAGGTCCAAGAACTGGTGAGCTGCAACACACTACATACACTTGTATCTATAATTACATAATCCACTGAAGCACCATTACAACACATTTTATGTACGTCGGTCACAATTCTCTGCAGCTGCCACCAATTTTTAATCATTCGTAGTTTTGGGAGCATCTGGCCAGTATTATTCAAGTGTCTTCTGTTTTCAGAACATCACAGAGGAATAAAATGCTTAAAGCGGAGCTCCGCCAAATTTTTTTTTTTTAAAGTCAGCAGCTACAAATACTGCAGCTGCTGACTTTTAAAACATGGACACTTACCTGTCCAGGGCGCCCGCGATGTCGGCACCCGAGGCCGAACCGTCTCTCGGTCCTCGGGTGCTGCCACCTCCACCTTATGTAAGGGAATCATGAAGTGAAGCCGGTTCCCTACTGCTCATGCGCGAGTAGCGCAGCGCAATACGGATGGTCCCTGCTGTCTCTGGGACCCGTGTGTTTCCCAGTAGCAGAGGATTGGCGAACGGGAAGTGGCGTAAATACCCACAGATTCTGCGGATATCTATGCCGAAGGTGGGTGCAAATACCTGTAATATACAGGTATCTGCACCCCCGTCCCCCATGAAATGTGCCAACTGTGACACCGGAGGGGGGGGATCCGAAGTTGAACTTTTGGGTGGAACTCCGCTTTAAAGGCTTACTTTGTAATTATAGCTAGAGGGTATTTAAAAAAAAAGGAGCTCCAGTCTGGGCAAAAAAAAATCAAAGTGAGCAGCTACAAGTACTGTAGCTGCTGACTTTATATAAGGACACTTACCTGTGTGTCCGCGGGGAGGGGGGTAGGAAGAGAGCGGAAATAATCAGATTGCGGGGCGATCTTGACTGGAATTGGGAGCGGGTACCTGTCAAAAGCAGGCACCCGCTCACCCCCCTCCTCCCCAAAGTGCTAAATGAGTGGTGGAAGGTGTGAAAAGGCGGAGTTTGCCCCTTTTGGGTGGAGCTCCACTTTAATTAGATAGAGCTGTACAAATTACTTCTTTGCCATTCTTTGAACATACAGTATATCTTCTCAATGTTCATACATCTCCACAATGGCTTATTACCTCAACAGAAAGCTGTAACTGTTTTTCTGTGAGCCCAGCAGCTGCCATCTTGTCAAGCACATTGAACTCGCTCGCCTTTACTGCAGACTTAATGCTTTTCATCACACCTTTACAAAAGGCAAGAGAAAAAAAAAAGTTAAACATAATCTCATAGGTACCTTTCTACACTCTTATTTGATAAACCAGGATTCGTGGAATGATGACCTCAAGGTTGCACAAACCTAGTGTATGGAAGATAGTCATACTCACTTGATACTACACTTGGGTTGATGACTGCCGGCACAGATACAGCAGGTACAGGTAGAGGTACTGGTGCAGTTGCAGGGGTGGGGGCAGGTGCAGGTGTGATTGCATTGCTTTGATTAGTCACACCATCAGACAATTTGTTATCGGGCAAGGCAATTGAAATAAGGGAGAGGAGTCTAAGAAGTTTTTCTGTAAGCAGCGAACTCCGTCGAATGACGGGGTGAGACAACATATTCATGAGCTGTCCCAATGGGGAGGCCTCCAAACTGCACTGCAAACTTTCCGCTTCTGCTCCAGAGCTCACAGGCAAAGACTTTACTGAGGTTTTCCCCTTCCGGCTCACATTCATGTTGTCTAATTTAACTAACAAGTCCCAGAAGTCTGTAGAAATATTGCTGGGCCCACTGTTGCTAGACGGAGTAACACAAGGGCTACAAGTCACTTTTATATTCCTCTCCTTATTGTCACTGTTTTCTACATTGCACTCTTTGGTCCTCTGCTGTGTGAAATGGCTGGGGAACACCTACAAAGAAAAATAAGGCGTCATAACAAGCACATAATTCTTAAATATTCTAATACAAAAAACATTTGAAGAGACCAGTCAGCAGACAGTTTATTTCAACACCAATCTTTCAAAACGTTTATGGGAATTGATGCAAGTCATGGGTGCTTAACCGGTGGCCCTCCAGCTGTTGCAGAACTAATAATCTCATAAGGCATTTGCTAGGCTGACAGTTACAAATATGACTCCCAAAGACAGAGGCATGATGGGACTTGTAGTTCCACAACAGCTGGAGAGCCACATGTTGAGCACCCATAAGTTATTTACCTGTAAAAGCTTCCTTCATATAGACATCCAATAACCCCAAGACTGCTACTGTATTATTAGCAGCCCAAGCAGACTCATAGCTGTCAAATGACACAATACAGCATCTCCTTTGTCCCTCCTCAGCAGGAACATATAGAACATTATGTAGTAAGGCAAGAAAGCAGGGCCAGCACAGAGTAACTATAAATTCCCAAAATAGGAGAGGGCTGCGACCGGCAAGCACTGTGCTAGGGAAGGCACTCTTCCTAAATTAGTCAAATTTGCTAGTAAGAGTTTTTCTTTTGGCCTTTGTTTTAGGCTCATTTGTACTGTAAAATCAAACCCTTAGCCTCGATTCACATCGGTGCCACTTGTCATGCGATTTGACAGTTTAAAGTTGCATGAAAAAGTTGCATTTAAAAGTTGCACCCCATTTGAGCCTATGGAATTGTTCAAATCAGTGCGACTCCAACGTGCACCGATTTTGAAAAAGGTTCCTGCACTCTATTTCAATTGCAACCTGCATAGACACGTGTGCATGCAGTTGCATAGAGATCAACAAGCTGAACATGAAATCGCACTGACCAGCGGCTTTGAAATAACGCTGAAGTAGTGCGTTTTCAGCGTGAACTGGGTCTTACTCAAAAACTATCCAATTTAAAAATTGCTAGCAAGTTCAGAGACACATGGCAAGTGATTAAAATAATATTTTAAATTAAGCTGCAAGTAAGCAATCGATTTAATACTTGGTTTTTCTGTGATTTTTCTTGATTTAGAGAGGAGGTATGCCCCCCAAAAAATAAACATACTACACATACTGCAGCTGCTGGAATTTAATAGGACCCTTACCTGTCCTGGAGTCCAGTGATGTCGGCACCGCAGCGGATGTTTCCATCAGCTGTCGGGTGCTGCGGCCGCCATTGTTGGTAAGGGAACCCAGCAGTGTAGCCTTATGGCCCTTCAGCTGTTGCGGAACTACACATCCCATGAGGCATTGTAAAACTCTGACATTCACAGACATGACTAGGCATGATGGGAATTGTAGTTCCTGAACAACTGGAGGGCCATAGTTTGAAGACCCCTGCGTTATGGCCACCCCCAACGCCCCCCCCCCCCCCCAGCACCATACTGCGCATCCATGAGGCCCTGCTCCGCTCTCCTACTGGCCTGGCGACAGGGGAAGGAGGAGGGAGCCCCGTAGTGATGTCATGGGCCACGGCGCGGACTCCCGGAAGTAGGAACATGATAACCGTCAAAGACAGGTATCCTGTCCCCCCCCCCCCCCCCCAAAAGGTGCCAATTGTGGCACCAGAGGGGGAGAGGAGACAAAATGAGTGGAAGTTTCGCTTTAAGTTGGTGAAAGGGCTTCTTTAACATCATCACAAATAAGGAAACAGAAGTCTTTCAGTCTAAATTACAGTAGGAAATGTTACGCCATATATACATCTAAACTACACATTGTGCTTGAGATGTGCCCAGAGACAAACAGATCAGAGCAGTCACTCCAAAAAGTTTATTTTTTTTTTTTAGGACCAAACATTACATTATTGATATGCTCTTCAAGAATTAAGCCATGTAGTATCATAGAGGGATGCAGGCTTGCTCCAGCAGATTAATTTTCATGGGACAGATGAGAAGTCCCTTCTGCAGATTTATCTGCTGCTGTACAGCCTAAAAGGGAAGAAACATTTCTTTGTGTCCAAACTTCTGTAGGTGGCAGATGTTTCACCAAAAAGAAATGTAAATTTCCCCAATGGGCCAGAAGAGAAAAATCATTTTCACCAGCATCACCCCTTTTTTAGTAAAATATGCCATCAAGGCATTATCATAATAGCTTTCCTATATAACTTCCTGTTAAAGACTGTCAGATTTCCACCAAGCATATTAAAGCGGTATTAAACCCAAAAGCAAACATATTGCAGTTTACCAATTCTTTTATGTGATGGCTACATTAGTTTTTCTTTTTTAGGCTCTCTGACCTGGTGATCTGGCCAATAAATCTGTTTTTCAAAAGAATAAGCTCTCTTGCAGATGCAGCAGTTAGAGGCATGAGAATTTTATGTTAATCCTTTATCCCAAAAGGAATAAAAAAAACTGTGGATGTAACTGCTTGTAAAGTGTGAGCAGGAGTTAGGCTTAAATGTTTTAGTGCATCTAAATCTGCTAGTACATCTAACACTCCAACCCCCCCCCAAGATTAACAAAGCTGGTCACCAAAAAAGGTGTCCTCTGTGCTCCTTCATCCAGTGGGGGCACTTTTATACAGATGGTGTTATACTGGCCAGATCACCAGGGGAAAACAGAAAAAGAGCCTTACAAAAAAGAAAAACAAATGCAGCCACCACATCTAATGATTGGCAAGCTGCAATATGTTACAATTTTGGGTTTAATAACGCTTTAAACGAAACGCGTTAGAAGTATGGCCTGTTTGGAGCCCAGGCTGAGGTTGCCACTCTGACACTAACCACAGGACGAGATGAATGTGCGGCTTTAGGGATTACCTCCTCCCTTTTCCTTAAAGGAATCAGAGGCCCTGAGATATAAGTTCATACATTCAGTTAAAGTGTTACTAAACCCAGGACCCTGCATTCACTATATCTATCTGAGTGGCGAGACATCACCTTAAACAAAATTCAAATATGAATGTGACCATATAACATATGGAAAAAGCATGTGCAATAAATGATGAAACTAGCATCAGAGGCTACAATATATTGTGCAACAAAAATTTTGAAAATAGTTTGTGTTAGTCCATGTGTGAACACCCAAGTATGGTGTTAAATCAAGTGAGAGTCCAGCTGTATATAAAAAAAACACAAGTGCTTGGGTCCACCACCATAAATAGAGTGCCTGGCCGCTTACTTATTGTGGTGGACCACAAGCACTTGTGTTTTTTTTATATACAACTGGACTCTCACTTGATTTAACACCATACTTGGGTGTTCACACATGGACTAACACAAACTATTTTCTAAATTTTTGTTGCACAATATATTGTAGCCTCTGATGCTAGTTTCATCATTTATTGCACATGCTTTTTTCCATATATTATATGGTCACATTCATATTTGAATTTTGTTTAAGGTGATGTCTCACCACCCTTATATTTACTTTGTCTGTCATTAGCGCGAGTCACAAGTTTATTAATGTTCACGTTGTGTGTTTGTGTCACATATAGGATTTTGCAGCTTTTTTCATGCACAGTTATTTTCCACTTTTCTTTTTATTCACTATATCTGGTCTCACACAGTGGAAATGCAATTACTGTATTTATCGGCGTATAACACGCACGCGCTATTTGCACCCGATTTTTATGGTGAAAAAGTGAGTGTTATAAGCCAATAAATACAGTATTTTAGTAAATATAAACTGCTAAATACTTTTTCTAGTCAGCAGTATATAGCAGTCATGTGACTTCTATCAGTGTCTGGTTAAAGCTTGTAAAAGGAGTTTTCATTTTACTCTGACTATACTATGAGGCTGCAGGGGACCCCTGACCATCTGGACAGTGCCGATTGGCCCTGTGCTGATCACATTCACCTTCCTAAGAAAAAACAAAAAACAAAAAACTCTAGCCATACACGCCAAACTGAGCATGTGCAGTGTGACTCCAAAGGCTCTGTTATCAGGAGCATAGTTAGCGGACTGTGGAAGAAGAGGATCAGAGAAGACCGGATCAAACAGCCTTTTTACACAATGCAGTGGATTAACCCCTTAGGATCCACAGTGAGTATAACAAGCATGCTTTATTGCATATACAAACTGATTTTCACAGCTGTGGGTTCAGTAACACTTTAATTGGACACTGGCAAGGCTTTGCAGAACCCCCCCGTGCCTCCCCTGTAACTCTACACCACTCTGTGAATCCCCAGTTTTGTAGCAAGCAATGCAGAGTAAGGCATGGAAGGGTGGTCTGTGTCCTTTACTGTAATCCAAGATATCAAATTTACAGGCCAATTCAAAATTCCTCTTGTACAATACAGAACACAGGAAAAAGTATTCCCTGTGACATCTCCAAGCAATGAATGAGAAGGGAGAGAAACAAAGCAAAAAAAAAACAAACACAAAAAAAAAACCTCAAAAAAAAACCCACCACACACGCCAATAGGCCCCAAAACAAGCATCAAACCCCCAAGTACATAGTGCTGCTCCATGAACCTTGCAGTTGAAAGCTGCATGCACAGAAAACTGTGCATCCACCTAGAAGAACTTTGAGGTCCAGGATGACTAACAGAGGTCCAGGATGACAAAGCTGGGCTACAGTCTTGTGCCAGAAATCCCAGGAAACCCCCACTGATCTGGTGGAAGAGTATGAGGATATTGTCCTTGAGCGTGTAAGCTCTGGCAATCTGTTTTCTTATCTATTGAGCAGTGGTGAACTCACAAGAGAGCTGCAATGTTAGATACATATCTGAAAGAGGCTACTGTGCTGGTAGTGCACAGGGAGGGCCACATAAAAAGTGGCCGCTCGGCGTGAAGGTCCACACGCCAAGAGGCCGCATATGTGCATTCGACCGTTGTGAAGAGGTTTAACAAGGGAGCACAAAGCCATAGGCCTTTCAAAAAGAATAATAAAAAAAAAGGCCAAAACCTGACCCTTTAGAGTGCCTAAGTCCAAATTCTGGTCAAGACCCAAATGAAGGAAAGCCAGAATGCGAGGCACCAAGTAATCTCTGGGACTGAATTGGCTGTGTTCTCACACCAAGCAAGGAGGATTTCCAAAATATAATAGTGGATCTTAATGGAAGTTGCTTTTCTTGCTTTTTAGTAGGGTGGGAGTAACAAACTCAGATACCTCGCCATCTCTTAAGACCTGGGCTTCAACAGCCATGCTATTAAAGCACAAGACTGGAAAGAAGGATGGTATAGAGGGCCCTTAGACAGCAGACTGGCTAGAAGTCTAAGCATGTCTTTGTACCAGAATGTTCTGGGCCAGTTTGGTGCATTGAGAATCAATCTTCCTCGATTGCTCTTTTTGAGCAGATGAGGCAGAATTTGCAAAGGCTTAGATTAGCCTGAACTGAGACTAGGGAAATATAAGGGCATTCAAAGATAGCGCTAAAGAATCCTTGGCCACAAACAGTGGTATTTTTTTGTTGAATCTGGATGCTAGAATGTCTACATCATGAGTTCTCCATTTCTGATGTATCCGATGGAAGCAGTCTGGGTGAAGCACCCATTCCATCCAGGCAGTGACAGCTGAGGTAGTCAACCATTTGTCCACTCCTGGGATGTGGACTGCAGAGATTACTGAAGACTAAGTTTGTCCACTTGGTGGCCCTTCAGAGCCTAGTTCACATGGTAGCTGGCTAGCAATCACTACTGACACTCTACTGTCTGTAATAGGCATTTAGAGATGAACTCCTATAAGCATCACAGACTACACAGAATAATATGTTGTTGGTGCCATATAAATCCATAATAATAATAATAATAATAAAATGCACATACCAATATGATTTACAGGCTGATCTGTCTCAGGAAAAAAAAGGAAGCTACCATTTTGTTATCCTTTCACAGGAAGGATTATTGTTCTAACAATGAACTGAGCTCATAACCATATGGACAGAATAAAGACCCTGGCCATACTGTGTATGAAGCCTGGCTGCTTTTAACAGGACCAGGTCCACACTGGTTTGTATTAGGCTGGACTGAGTAATTAGTACCTTACTTCACACAGAGACCACCCTCTTGGCCTCACCTCTGGAACTAGGGATGTGCTACACCGACAGCAGTGGAAAAGCTTGGTGCACAAAGTAGGCACATAAAAAACATGTGATGAGCACCTACTTTATTGTAGTTGACCTTTATGCTTATTCGAAAAAAAGAGGAAACGCATGTGAATAGAGTCCAAGAGTCACACACCCCAATGTTTACAAAAAGAAAAAGTTCTTGTTTTTAATTATACAATAAATATACAATCGGATCGAATTCTAAAATCATCAAGTTTGTAGTCTCTGGTTAATAATCACATAAGAAATATACTTCAATGAAGGAACTATAAAAATTATGTACATTCTGCTTACAGACAGTAATGAAAAATACCATAAAGATGGTCAATGATACTCATCCATAGGAGTACTCTGACGCGTTTCGACCAATCGTGGTCTTCTTCAGCGGAATTTGTACTCACTCAAAAGAGGGG
Organism: Lithobates clamitans; assembly: GCA_037952925.1. Taxonomy (NCBI): domain Eukaryota; kingdom Metazoa; phylum Chordata; class Amphibia; order Anura; family Ranidae; genus Lithobates; species Lithobates clamitans. The sequence goes on along the minus strand of JBBGZY010000590.1, from coordinate 865,726 downwards.
AAATGACTCATAACCAGAGAGTGTGAACATAAGTGTCGCCTAAACCCCATCCCCCCCCCCCCCCCCCCCCGGGAGAACTATTTCTTTTACCTTTATGCTTATAATCAATTTTTTGCAGTAAAAATGCACCTGTCCTTTAAAAAGAGGAACCCCCCCCCCCAAACATAACCCAAAACATTTTCTCAGTATGTGATGTCCATTTCGTTTTCTCGAAGAAAAGACTACCAAAACAAATGGAAAACTATATTCAGACATGTTTTTCTAAAGCATCATATATTCTATTTTTTCAACCACATTTCCACTTACCTTGGCCAACTGTATAAGCGTGTCCAACACATGCCTGCACACCACAGGGGCAGCCTGAGGGTGAATATGAACAGTAGAGCCACAAGCAGCATGCTTTTCTGTGTGCTTGCGTCCCAATGACCTCTGGATTTGGAATATGTTTGTTCGGCATCCAAGGGCAGCATCCATTGAAACAGAGAGCCAAGAGAGCTGATTGGAGTTTTTGGATTCCATTTTGTGCAGCAGTTCTAAAGGACGATTATCGTGGCTAGAACAAGCCTTGGCAGCACCCCTTTTATCAGGGCCACTTAAAGAACTCTTGGGACTCTCTATGCAGAGTTCACTCTCACTGCTGCGTTGCAGGATTGACAGAAGGCTTTTGATAACCCAGTTTCGGGTTTGTGCATGGTAGCAGAGGTTCCTCAAGACTCTGTGCAAACGGCTGGTGTTAAGTTTTGGCTCATCTACAAAGAGCAGTACAAGCAAACAGGAGAGAGCTTCATGATCCAACAAAAGTCGCCCTCTTAGTCTGAGCAAACTGTCCACATTACTGCCTGCAGGCCTAGAAGGAGAGAGAAAGGGTTAGTGTACTTTCACCTATTAACAAGTGTTAACAGATTGGGGAAAGGACAAAACCTCTAAACATTAGTTAACCCAAAAAAAAAAAAAAAACACACACACAATTTGTTTGGCAGGTAAAAACTCCCACATATACATATTTCAACTTTGCATTTAGCTTTTGGCCTGCAGCTCAGCTTGAAAGTAAACTTGTCATGCTGGTAATATAAAGGCTGCCATTGTAGGCTTTTTCTCAAGAAGATAGTTGACTGGCTTCTCACAAGAATCCAGCTTGGCAAAATAATAAAATCCTAGGTCTAATCAGGGCAAATTAGAAATCAAATACGTTTTGCACATGTACTTGTAACTGAACTAATGATCGGCTTTTTTTTTCTAGAGTTTAAACAAAAAAAGGGATAAAACCTGCAGCAAACCCAGTGATCAGCATGATCAAGTTACCCTTACCTTGTGTGGGTACTGCTGTTTCCCATCTGGAAGGTGCTTCCTCTCTGCACTGCCAGCCGTGTATACTGAACCCCTCGGTTTCCACTTAAGCGGCTTGTAAATGCTAGAAAGACAATTAAAAGGCAGTCATTTTTTCATTCTAATACGAGTTTTTTTATTTTTTTGAAGGACACGCTAGGTCTGCCTCCTCCATTTGGAGAGCGTTTTTTTTTTTTTTTTATTGTGGGAAAAGATAGCACAGCTTCTAAGAATGGAACACGTGGGCAGAAAGTGCAGTCATAGTCAGCACTTTTGATGAGTCTGTCACATGTGCAGCCCCCCATATTAAAGTAGTTGTAATCCTTAGTGATACTTAAAACTTTATGAATAGTTAAATTTAAGCTTTTAATGAATCCACATTTAGATTTTCTTTTTTTAAACTTGCCTCTTATACACTTGACTGCTCAGATGCAGGTCACGTGATTACTGTTGATTCATGATTTACGGGCCTGCTTGTGGGCATGAACAGAGAGGCCGACAGTGGCTTCCCCTCTAGCAGCTCCTCTCCTCTTTCTGTCAGAGGTTTCTGCCTGACTGTTACACACCCACCAGTAGGTTTATGAATCATTCAGGAATCAACAGTAATCAAGTAACCTGCTGGAGGAGAGGACGAGCAGCTGAGGGAAAGTAGCCATCAGCAAAGGCCGGAGGGATGGTTTGCCCCTTGATGGTACTCAAAGCCAGAAACATCTCCACAGCAGACTGTAGAAAGGCCAAAATACACCTCACAACATACTGTCGGGGATGAAGCCTATGAGCTACACACCAGGTGAAATAAGCCTTCCATATAGGATGGTACACGGTCTTAAAAGGTGGACTTTCTAGCCTGTCCTTCAGGGCTTGGACTTCAACAGCTATGCTGTCAAAGTCAGCAACTGTAAAGCAGAATGGAACAGCAAACCCTGCAACAGCTAGTCTGGGAGACCTTGAAGAGCTCACAGCATATCTGCCTGGAGTTTTACAATGTTGGCATATCATGTTCTCCTTGGCCAAGCTGGTATCATTGGAATAACTGGAATACCCACCACCTTAATCCTATTTAACAGGGAAGAATTTGGAGTGGAGGGATAGCATAGATCAGAGAGATCCGATCCCACGGAGTAAACCATCTACCACAAATGCTTTAGGATCAAAGGGCACAACAAGCACCCTCCATCACAAACCAGTCTCTGAACATCTCCAGCTGCTGGAGGTTGAAAAAGTTCACCTGCCAATTTTTCATGCTGGGAATCTGCACCGAGGAGAGAGACAAAGTGAAATTTTGTCCACGACAGGATCAGGTCCACTTCATGAACAGCTTGGCTTCCCATTACTCCTTGGTGATTGATGTACATTCACAGCCATGACACTGATTGAACTCAAAGAGGAGGGACCGATAGACAGACCAGTGTAGGAAAGCCAGTTGCTAAATGCTGATTGGCAAATTCAGCTACTTTGACAACTACATCGCTTGAGGTGCTGGCAGCCATCATGAAGATCCTTCAGTTCATTGAAAGGAAAGATTTTCCTGTATTCAACAGCAGAGTGGATATTTACCATTCCAGAGCCAAACTGGTCTTGGATGCATTGACGGATTCAAGGACTCTTGACATTTGTCCCATACCAACAGGAAATTGTGCTAAACATCTCTAGAGTGAAACTGGGCATAGAAGACCACATCAAAAAGGTAGCTATGAACTTCACCAGCACTTTCATGCAAGTCCAAACCAAGAAACTTTCCAATGACCTGGACTCAGACAGCCAGACTTTGAGTTGGAACCAAAGTCAACTTCAGAAGGGTCAGTACCCAACTGAACGTCTGAAATGTGTACTGTCTTGCTGGACATTCGCAGACAGTTTCTGAGCCAATAGCTCTCTTAGAAGCCAGCTGTTTCAGTACCCCACAATAAAGTCCCAAGGTTCTCAACAAACTCAAAACCAGAACCAACACCTTTGTGAACACCCTGCATTTTTTTATTTTTAGGAACTTGTCGAGACCCTTGTAGTCCAGAATGACCTGTAGGTTCAGCTTGAAAACTGAACAGTTTGGAATAAAAGAGGCTAAGTGGTTAGTCGGTCAGAATAAATATCAACCATGGCATTAAGAGCATTTTGCATATTCTTCCTGTGCCTATGTGGGTCTCTTTCCACATTCCAAAGACATGCATGTAGGGCAATTGGCCCTAATATCTGTATGAATGTGAAGTAAGGACATTAGATTGTAAGCTGCTTGAGAGCAGGGACTGATGTGAAAGTACAAAATATACTTAAAGAACTTAAGTAAATGGTCGGTTAAATGGTTACATTCAGTGCCATATATAAAAATACCACTAATAAAAAAAAAAAAAAAAAGCCTTGAGAACACTCTACCAGCGCCTATGTGATGACCCCTTTTAGTTATTCCAGGACTGCAAAGAAAACTGCACTTCAAGATGCTTCTGAGTGCATACACTATAGAAGAGGAAAGCAGTCATCTGTAACCTTCTAGGTCCACCCACAGACATCCCTTCACTTGCACCAGTGCAGGTTCTCCTTCACATAGAGGATGGATTTGCACCCAGAACCGGTGGCCAGGGGGGTCAGTTCTTACAGAACCGAGGCATCGTGAGATTTTGGAGCCCAGGGCTGGCTGCTTATGCTCTAAAGGAGTCACCTTCACAGGAAATTTAGGGAACTTGACTCCACTATAGAAGAATCACTGACTTGAACCTGTCGCACGCCCTGCTAGCAAGGCCACATGGTTTAGCGCCAAACAGCAGACATTACAGGCCATCCCCACTCTTGTATGTGGGATCTCAGTACAGTTCCTGTTGGCAGTAGTGGGAGGTTCAGATCTGGGAACAAAGGCCCATAAAAAAAAAAAAAAAAAAAAAAGAGTCTTCAGACACAGGAAAGCATCTATCACCTTCAGACTGAGTCTTCGATGATGGGGGAAGAGTTTAACAACTTCTGTAATGCATACTATACAATTTTTCGTAGCTGCTATCCTTCTTAAAAAGCCATGACTTTACTTTCTGCTAAAAGTTCGTCCTCTCCACACACATTGATTCTAATTTTTCCTCCATCCTTCTTCGCTCAATGACCTTCACAGACGGGTAAAGAGGATGAATGGGACATTTCGTGGTTCAGCTATGGGACTTAATTTGGGCACCAACTGGCACTGGTAGAATAAATCTAGACTGGTTGGGGAACAGGAAATATTATGCATGCATGCTAACAAATGCCCATTCTGCTGGTTGAGTTTTTACATCCCTTTTCTTACTCGATGTACTGACATAGAAAAGCCAATAAATAAAATACAGAAGCGAAATGTATATGACAAACCGCTACTTTTTAACTATATTTACAGCTACGAATGACAGCTAATGAAGTCTATATTACCTGGACTTCTGAGGATAGCAGAGAGTGCTGAAGTGCTGCTATGACCAAAGAGTCTTTCATGCATGAGTTGCCTCTGACGAGCCTCCTGTTCCCTGCGCAAAGCCTGTGCTTCTGCTGCAATGTCAGGGGGCATGACCGCTAGAACACTGTCCTCCATGTCCTCTAGCACACTGCGGCGTAGATCTGATGGCAAAGTTTGAATGAAGGTAACCGGATCCATTGGGGTGTCCGATGTGGTGCTTTGGGCAAGTTCTCGCCGTTGCTGTTCTGCCCTTTGCTGTGCCAAAACCTGTGCCAGAATAATAAAGTTATTAGCAAAATATAAATATATATATTTTTATACTTCTTGTAAACTGCTTTACTTTGAGTGCAATGAAGGATAACAGACATCTTTCACCTTTAGGTTATACTGCTGCCTACAGGAGGACTGTTTACTACAGAAACCATGTACTGTATCTGGCGAAAAACCCTGTCCAGTAGCGGAATTAAACCTACAAATCTACAAAAAGCTGACAAATAATTTATGACTGAAGAGACCATCATAAAACCTTCTCCGCACCTACTTTTGTGTACAAGAGCCACAGGTGGGCAGCTCAACGTACATTTGCGGCTTGGCTCTTTGCCATGACAATGCGACTGCCTGGCCAATGCACGGGAGTGATATCACTGCATCCCAGCCAATAGCCAAAGAGAGTCAGAACCTGGAACAAAAGCGGGAGAAGATGAAGTGCTTGTGACTGACTGGAGCACTGACAGTGCAGCACTGGAGGGGACTGCTTCCCAGTTCTGTTTGCCATAATCTGCTCATGCGGTGCACGCTAGCATATTATGGCCAAAATCTCTTGGGGACCAATGTTTAAGTATTTTTTGCTTATGTTTAACCGCTGCACGCCTGTGCAGCAGCACCAACCAATCAGTGGGTGCCGACCACGGATTGGTCACTGGCACCCAACAATCAGCCCCGGACATTACTGAAGAGAGCCCTGTGTAGGTAAACACAGGGCATTCTTCTGACAGCACATTGCTTAGTAAAAACAGCACACGCATTAACACATGTTGGCCATTCATTACCCCTTAATCTACCTAGATATTAACCCCTTCCCTGTCAGTGTCATTAGTACAGTGACAATGCATATTAGCACTGATCACTGTGTATTGGTGTCAATTGTGCCCCAAAAAAAGTGTTAAAAATATCAGGTATCCAATTTGTCCGCCGCAATATTGCAGTCCCGCCAAGTCGCTGATTGGCACCATTGCTAGTAAAAAATAAAAATGCCATAAATAAACCCTATAGTTTGTAGACACTATAACTTTTGGGCAAACCAATCAATATACACTTAGAGATTTTTTTTTTTTACCAAAAATATGTAGCAAAACACATTTTGGCCTAAACTGATGAAGAAATTTGATCTTTTACTTTTCTTATTGGATGCGCTTCATAGCAAGTAAAAAAAGTTATTTTTTTTTCCAAAATTGTGCGGTCTTAGTTTATAGCGTAAGAAATTTAAAAATACGGCAAAAAGGTGATCAAATACCGCCAAAAGAAAGCTCCATTTGTGGTGAAAAATAGAACAAATTTAATTTGAGTACAGTGTTGTCTGTTAAAATAACGCAGTGCCATATGGCAAAAAATGGCCTGTCAAGAAGGGGGGGGGGTAAATCTTCCAGAGCTCAAGTGGTTAATTCCACTTTAATTTTGAGACTGGAGGCTAGGTTGTCACATCTGGTTTCCCTCCACTTCTGACAAGGGTTCTAAGAAAAACCTCTAGGTGTAGGGATCACTCCAAATCCAGAAATTGCTGGCTGAGAAGTCCGCTTTCAAATTGTCACGCCTGGGAAGTACACAGCGGACAAGGCTAAAAATGTATAGGACAGCATCCGCTCTACTTCTCTCACTGCCTCCCTGATGGTTGATATACACCACCCACCGCCCTGATGTCGTCCAAATTAACCCAGATCAGATGACCCTTCACGGCACAATAATCCAAATTGCAATAACAGCCAAATCGCCAAAGTGCCAGGATGGCGATTAGGAGATTAAACCAGCAGGCTGGTATCCATCGTGAGGATCTTCCAAGAGCCAAAAAGCCTGGATCAACCTGGTTTTGGTCTGTCCAGGGACTAAACAGACTTATCACACAACTAAAGAATATTGCAAAAGTAGAGATATGGACTGGGCAAAACGGAACGGAATCAGACGCAAGACTCACGTGTAAAAGTGTCAGACAACTCTTGGACTGGAGATCTTGAATCTGAGATCAAAACCCTTAAGTTTCTCCTATGGGAGCAACACTCTGGCCTGTGCTGTGTCCAGTTACAATTTCTGAATGTTCAGGATCCATATAATGCATTGTAAATGTCTAGACAGTGAAATCAATGTTTGACAGACCATGATGATTGATCCCACAACAGGTCATCATCTAAGCATACCAAAATAGGAAAGTCATGAGAGCAAGAATAGTACTGGGGCTAGCACCTAGGTTCAGACTAAACTGGCAGTTTACGGCTTCCACAGCAAAGTGTAGAAAACGCTAAAGCTCTGGAAAGATGGAGACATGCAAGTACGTGTTCTTAATGACCAAAGATTGCAAGTCTCACCGGTAAAGAAGGCGATGGAAGCCCTGGTGGATTCTATACAGAATTTCTGAGCTCAAATGAAGACATTCATTGAATGCCCTTTTTGGGTTTGTAAACCGAACAGATTAGAGCAAGAACTCACTTGTACCCCTCTAGAGACCATTTCCTGCAACCTTGTAATGATTACACACAGGTTGGATGTGTAAAACACTTCTACGTGAATAAAATCTGGTGTCCCTGGTGATTTTTAATAAAGGCACTTTAGAAACCTCGGATGTGCAGCCATTCTTCTTTTTCCAAACTTCCTGCAACTAGGCTTCTGAGAGTCTGAATGTGGATGATATTGGAATGGAGAAATGAAAGGGATATTTTTAAACAAACAAAGGAGAAGACTTGCAGTCTGTTCCTTTGGCTTATTCCACTAAGGGAGATGGGTGTTCTTGCCACCAGTAGCATCCTTGATAAGGGTACCCAGAAAAGATCTGAAGAGACATTATGTTTCAAAGACCATGCAGATCATATATACCCCTTAGACATGGGTTCTGCAGTCCAGTGCTTTACCAAAATTGTCCTCTGTATGTGTACAGACAGGAAACCATTGTGGGAGATAAAAGGAAACCTCCAGAAGCCTGCCACAACTGCAGTTAAAGTTACAACCACTTGCTTTAAAATGGCAAAAAAATTAAATAAAAATAAAAAAGTTCAACCAAAAGTGTGTATAGGCCATTGCCCATTACAAGTGTACAATGTCCTATAGCTTTATAAAAGCTGTTCCAGGCCCTTCCATTTAACCACCTCCCACCCAGGCAAAAATTTGGCATCTCTTCCCTACATATATATATATAATTTTTAGTAGACACCTTAGAAAATAAAATGGCAGCCATTGTAAGTTTTTATATCACACCGTATTTGTGCAGCAATTTTTTGAACGCAGATTTTGTTTAAAAAATACACTTTAATGCATTTTAATCCAAAAAAACCCCACTATATAACCCATTTTTTTGGTAAAATATAATCGATGATGTTATGCCAAGTAAACAGATGCCCAACATGTCACACTTTAAAATTGTGCACACTCGTGGAATGGCGCCATAATACGGTACTTAAAAATCTCCATAGACTACGCTTTAAACATTTTTTACAGGTTACCAGTTTGGAGTTACAGAGGAGGTCTAGTGCTGTAATTACTGCTCTCGGCTATGTTTGCGGCTATACTTCTCGTGTGATGCGAACACCGATCACATATGCGGGTGTGACCTACGTATGCGTTCCCTACTAGGGCCTGAAGTGACATCACTTCCAGCCTACCAGAATAATAGAAATGGCCGGGGGCCATCCGTTCTACGGCCAGCTCTAGTGCTGCTGGATCGGATCCTGGGTTCTGAGGCGTTGGTGAAGTGTGGGGGAATCAGACATGTCACCAAGAGTTGCAGAGTACATGCATGACGACACTCCACCTAGCAGATGTCACTGCTCAGTCCCACAGCATCTAGTGACCTCATCGCACGCAAGAAAGCAGGAGCAGATAGAAGTTTTTGTTGCTGTTGGCAAAGCAGGAGTAGCGTATGCAGAATTGCTTCCTCGTCACAGTGTAGCAGAAAAAAAAAAAAAAAGCATGGAGCATGTGCACACACGGCACTTAACCCAGCAAATGACATTAGTGCTTAATCCCACAGAATTAACCCCTACCGCAGAGAAAATGGACAGGAAACAGGGAACTTTAAAAGACACACAGTGACCTATGTACTTGAGTTTCCCAGTCCAAACTGGCTACATACAAAAGGGAGTCTTCAGACAGAGAAAGTGCTGAGGCAACAGAGGCAGCTCTGGACCTGAAGAATGCTCCATGGTCAACTTCTTACCAGAACAGAATTTGGAAAGCACCCCATGTGGAAACTAGTATCTGAAGGCCACCTCAAGCCTATCCCTGCAATGTCCAGTTCAGTGGGGTATGGATGCAACACTCCAAAATCCAGGCTGAAAATGGACATGCCCGTCAGCTGTGAACGTAGAGGGCAGCTCTAACAGCAGAGGTAAGAAGAGTTGATTGAAAAGAAAATGTTGAAGGGTAAGCAAAAATTATGCTAGCAAAATCAGGCGAGTCTTTTACACAGCACAGCTGACAAGACATCTGTCCTCCAAGGACACTAGCAAAATATTAAGCACATGCTGGTAGTAGTGTCCTCCTCCCTCTTCCAGGGTTGGCCTATTTTTTATAATTGCCCATGTCCAATCCATCTGTAGGCGGCAGTAAAACCCACAAGTGAAAATCCTCCAGTATCCCTCAATGGATGGGATAGAGAAGGGAACCACAGATTTAGTTATGTCTCAACATACCTCTTCCTGTATGGCTGGGGGTAATGCAGCCAGGAATTCGGGGCTGACCTCAGTGACACCGGCACTTCCCACAACAGGTGGAGGAATGACTGGTACAGCAGTAGGAGGCGGCCGAGCAGGAGGCCTGATACCCAATTGATTCTGAAGAACCTCTCTGCGAATGTCTTCTGGAAGAGCTGCAAGGAAGGATGGATCCACTCCCTCAGGTAGATTTATACCTATAAATGCAAGGATATTATGGAACAATTTTTAATGCATTTCCCCTAAAGGAAGTTCTTTTCACGCTGGCTTACAAAACTGAACAAAAGCTTGGTGTAAGAACAAAAACAACAAACCAGCCAAAGGATCCTCTTCTTCACTACTCGTAGATGGCAGCGGTTCTTCTAGGATACCACCTGAATCACCTACTAACAAGGCCACAGCAGGATCTCTGGTAGAAGGCAACTCATTAGATGGGGCCGCTGTGGAGCTGAAAGGTAAAGGAACAGGTTAACATTTGAGCCATACATCAACAGCAATCTGACAAGAACAAACTAAAGCACCCGTGGGAAGCCCTACATCATAAGCCTATCTTGGGGTTAACGAAACAGGAACGTATCTTGGCAACACATTTTTATGGCCACTAAACCATTGCTTCACCTCTTGAGGTGAAGCGATGGGTGCATGGTACGTTGGCGAACAGGAAGCTCACGGCGATGCTCGTAGACATTAGAGACAATTTTCTTAAGATTTGGCAACCCGGGTTAGACCAGTTTCCAGCGAAGATCCTGCCTACTCGCTTTTTGGACCTATAGAACTCCTGTCATGTCTACCTGTGGTGGCCTTGAATTCCCTGGGGCGGGGCTTGCTTTATTCTTCGCAACTCCTCTTTGTTTTCCTTCTTACTCCCCCCCCCCCCCCTGTTCCTTTCTTTTTTCCCCTTTTTTAATTTTCTATTTACCGCCAGATGCCGAGTCTGTTTACTGTTCTCTGGTTTTACTTCTGGGGTCAATTTTTTGACGGTATAGTTTTCTAGCCCTTTGGGTGGGGGCACTGCCCTCTTGTACATCAGGAGGCCTAAGGGATACTTTTTTTCCCCCTTCTTTTGGGGTCCCCGAGAGGGCTCTCAAGCTTTTTTTCTCCTTCTCTTTGTTTTTATATATGAACATGGGTCAATATCAGGTGCTGCTTAGAGTATTATACAGGTTCATCTCAGAAAAATTGTTGGTTTATGTGTAGCTCATTCTCTAGGCTTTGATCGTCAAGAGCTGCACTGATCATAATTACCCTAAAGGACCGGAATGGTATCGAAGCACCCTCACCTGGTTACCTTTTGTTTTTAATTTGTTGATATTAGTTATACCATACAAGAGGCCTATTTGTGGTATATATGCTTTCATTCTCAAACCACTCTCAGCCACTGAGCTTGGCGTCTGTTCACCGTTTTGTAAGTATGTTTTTTTATTCAATAAAAATATTGTGAAAGAAAAAAAGTTAAAGCATACGTCAAGGGAAAAAAAAAAAAAAACACGGGCAGTAAAGCTCTGCAATACATGCACATTCCCCCTTATTTTATTCCTTTAAAGACCCTGCTAGTACAGAAAAATGCCTGTTGATCTGCTAAAAAGGAATTCTGCTCTTAAAGCAGAGTTCCGCCGAAAAAAAAAAAAAAAGTCAGCAGCTACAAATACTGCAGCGGCTGCCCTTTAAAACATGGACACTAACCTGTCCAGGGCACCCAGGATGTCCTCACATGATCTGTCCCTCGGCCCCCGGGTGCAGGCACCAGCTGCTTCGATAAGGGAATCAGGAAGTGAAGCCTTGTGGCTTCACAGCCTGGTCCCCTACTGTGCATGTGCAAGTTGTGCTGCGCGTCCTTACTGGTCCTTGCTGTCTTCTGGGACCTGTGTGGGACAGAGGAGGGGCCGGAAGTGGTAGCAAATACCTGTATTATACAGGTATCTGCTCCCCCCTGAAAAGGTGCCAAATGTGACACCGGAGGAGGGGGGAACCAGAAGTTCCATTTTTGGGTGAAACGCCGCTTTAAGTCTGATAACACAACATATTTTAGGGGGCGAGTGTATTCAGCCCTGCCCACTGTCTTCTGCCAAACCTTCTCTCAGAATTCATTATGTACAAGAGAATTAGGAGGGCTAAGCAGACCAAGATACCACAAAAGTATGTAGAGGGCATAAGACAACTTTGAATTTCTGACAAGATCAACACTTTTTTATTCTTACGTAACAGATATAACAAAATACTTTCAATGGTATATTTAACAGACCAAAAAGTAGTAATAGAAGTATATCATTCAGGTTTACATACTTAGTACACATGTGCTCTAATTAATCCTCCATACTATGCTTCTGCCACTACTCACAAATGGTGCTCCCAAAATGTCCAAATCTGCCCCCTTCTCACAGTGCATGTACGCAGTGACCCCCATCTATCCCCTATATACAAGTCAGATGAGTAGAAGCAGGACCACAAAGTGAATAGCGACAAAACATGAAAAAATATTAAAGTGGTAACACATTTTCCTCCACTCCAGCGACGTCCAAGTGCTCCCCTCATTGGTACAAACATCTCTGCCCAGGCTTCAAGTCTATGCCTTTGACCATTGTGAGTGGTTGGCTCGGGATGACATAACCACAATGCATGCACATGGGAGTCAATTCATTCAGGTATGCTGAAATTGTACACTTTTTTTTTTAAATTTAATAACCCTGCAAATAACACACTTGGCCTTTGATGAGAGCATTCACTCCTCCAACGCATCTTTATAGGTAGCTATGATTTACACTTCAAATAAGCCTGCCCTTGTATATCCTTACAACAGGCCTGATGAAAGATATGCAAACACTGCATTTCTGGTAAGATCAACAGGTATTTTTTTTGTACTTGCATAATACAACCAACACTTCTAAGGACTGGTCAACCAATATAAAACATTTGTTTTTTGCTTGCTTTGTTTTCCTTTCAAAAAAATATCCTATACCTTACCATGCTGCCATAGCAATTCCCAACCTTGTTTAGCAATTTACATACATCTATCCAAACTTCCAGATAAGGTCACCCATCCCAACATCACTGTCCATTTTACCATTTTAATTTCTGCAAGTATACTTTTATTTCTTACCTCTCATCGCCGAGCTGAGATACAGCTGCCTGACTCTCACTTGAAGTCGGAAGTTCTACAGGCTGCTGACCAACTGCAATACTACTGGTGACCACAAGAGGCTGTTCTGGATTTACAACTCCAGAGGCCTCTCCAACTCCCTCCTCCAGAGGACCTGATGCAAGGCTGCTGGTATCCATAGGCGAGCCTTCGAGCTGACTGCTAACAGCCGTAAGCGCATCTGAATCTTCAGCCCGCTCTGGGGACAAAGAAGCTAGTAAAAGGGAAGGGGAAAAATATATTAGCTTGCCTTGGCAACTGTATACGCAGACTATTGATAATATAGAAGAGGTACACTAACTTATTGTTGGTGCAGGTGACAGTTCCATTTGGGTTGCCTCCCCCTCTGCGCTTGGTCTTCCTGGCCCAGAATCCTCAGCTTCAGTTGGCATTAGCAGCTGCCCAGTATCCTCTGGTCCAGTTTCTGGGTGCAAACTCTGAGGGAGATCTGCCAGAGCAGCTTCAGGAGGATGAGCACGCAAAGAAGAGTCCAAGGGGACTAGTTCTGGGCTTGTTGGGGTCCCCTCTGCAGAAGAAGGGGCAGTTGGAAAGTTCTCAGGACGGCTGCTACCATCTTGATCTTGGATGAAATAAAGTACCACTTAGACAAATATACATGGAGTTGGGCCTATACGGCTGAGGTCTACATGCATATCTAACAGTTTCATGAACCCTGCTTGAGGTTCAAGTATGCAAAACTATGTGGAAGCGCAAACACATTTATAAAACCCTCATCTTGATTATCTATATCTTTCTCACAATAGTTTTTCACTGAAAAGTAAAATATAGGTTAACACGACTGCAAAATGTCTCTTTGCGATTAACAAGGCTTAAAAAAATAATTAGAAAAACACACACATGAGAAGAGAGGTATCTTAATGCTGAATTAATTAGGTTTACACCAGGAAAAGTTATGACCATATGGGCTATAAATCACATTAACCAGTAGTGACTTTCAAATAATAGCACAAGGGATTTCTTTTTCTTGACATTGCATTATTGCGTTCACCAAAGTCTTAAGCATTGAAAAAATTGCAGATTTCCATGTATGCAACATGTAGGTTTGATATGTGATATACAAAGTTAAACAGAATTTACTCATGTCAAGGGTTTTTAACATCCTTTTACGATTACCTAAGGCTATTTGTGCAAGCTGAGCAGCTTTTGAAAATGTAGAGGAAAAATGTAGTGCCCTGGAAGCTCATTGAGAGCTACAGGCCTACAGTTGCAAAGGCTGATGGTGCTAGCAAGTTCATTGATTCACAGGAATCAATGATGGGGCCGTATGGGCAAAGCCACTCATGACTATACTCATAATTGTGACAAGCGCAGGGAGATCTCCTGACTCGCTGTCACAAGGAGGAGGGGGGAAATTGGGGTCTGACGATGAACATGTGACATGTGGGTGTAACATGTTTAGAAAGGTGAACTTATTTAACTCTAAACTTCTTCCAGGTTCTACCCATTGGTTTTGTTTACCCACCAAGAAGTGACCAGTTTCTGTTTCGAGATTGTAAGGACTCTAAGGGCCAGTTCACACCAGATGCAGTTCCGTGCACTTTTTTTCTGCACAAAATGTATGCACAGTGTTATCCATGTATTCCAATGGATCTAGTTCACATCATGCAGTCAGTTTCTGGTCAGTTTCTGCACCAGAAGGCGTAAAAAACGTAAGCGGTCTGCGGGATTCAAAACTGTGAGTTTAGTGGTCTGTGGGGGCCTGAAGGGTTGCCGACCACCAATATAGGCCAAATTCTAACCACACAACACTGTAGTGTGCCTGCAGTTGATTCTCCATCTCTGGAGAGCAACTTTTTGTTTTATTAGAACCAGATGCAACTGGAATAAAAATCATAGCCTTTAGCACAATGAAACGTTAACCACTTTAGCCCGGAAGAATTTACCCCCTTCCGGACCAGGCCATTTTTTGCGAAACGGCACTGCATCGCTTTAGCTGACAATTGCACAGTCGTGCGACGCTGTATCCAAAAAAAATTTACATCTTTTTTTCCCCCACAAAGCATTCTTTTGGTGGCATTCGATCAACTCGGCGGTTTTTATTTTTTGCGCTATAAACAAAAGAGCGACAATTTTGAAAAAAAAAAAAAAAACACGATGTTTTACTTTTTGCTATAATAAATACCCCCCCCCCCCAAAAAAAAATTCCTCAGTTTAGGCCAATATGTATTATACATATTTTTAGTAAATAGAAAAGAAAAATTATATATATATGTAAGTATATTAATTGGTTTGGCATTTTTTTTTTTTTTTTAACTAGTAATGGTGGCGATCAGCAATTCTTATCAGGACTGCGATATTGTGGCGGACAAAATCGGACACTTGACACATTTTTGGGACCAGTGACATTTATACAGCGATCAGTACTGTAAAAATGCAATGATTACTGTATAAATGTCACTGGCAAGGAAGGGGTTAACACTAGGGGGAGATCAAGGGGTTAACTGTGTTCCCTAGGTGTGTTCTAATAGTAAGGTGGATGGGGACTGGCTAAGGAAGGAGAGCGAGATTGGTGAATCTCTCTCCTCTCCCCCGAGAGAACGGGGATTTGCGTGTTTAGGTCCAGGTTCTCGCCCGGTGGTCATCGTACCCGCAGGGCACTCGCATAGCTCCAGGGACACACTTCGGGCGCACCGCTAGAGACTTAAAGAGCCGACGTACAGCTACGACGGCTCGTGCAGGGGAGCCAACTTGCCGCAGTATAACTGCGGCGACTGGTCCGGAAGCGGTTAAATACAAAAAACATGCAAATTAGGACTTTCACATAGCCAAGGCTCATCACTGACAACGTCAATAATCAAATGAACCTTAAGAGGAATGACAGGACCTTCTCTTTTTCTATCAGGGAAAGGGAAAAAATGCTTAAAGAAGTTATTTTTCTTACCTGCAACGTATACTAGCACATTATGTGACACTTACCTGCAAACAAAGCCCTCGTCGTCCCTGCTGGAGGTCGCATCCATCTTCGCCTGCATTCCTTCCAGGTCCGCAGACTGACTGTGTGACTGGCCAGAGCTGCCTGACATCACTCCCGCGAATGCGTGCCGGAGCCGCTGGTCGCCGCACAGGACCCTGCGCCAATGACGTCCTTGGCATAGTATACAGTAAATAGCTCCTAAACTGTGCAAGTTTAGGAGATTTTTACAGTACCCTATAGGTAAGCCTTATTATAGGCTTACCTATAGCTACAAACATTAGGAGGGAGGTTTACTTCCTCTTTAATGACAACACAGATTTTCCATCAAGCACTGACAAAGACTGGCTAATTACATAGGCAAACAAAAGGGAACATTTTTAGAAACAGACCAAGGCTTAACATTTAGACAAATTAGGCAACTTGTAAAATATAAAGGCATTCAAATGAATCAGAATGATCAAATTTATTTTGCAAGCGCTGCATTATTATTTTTTTTAATTGGCATGTCATATACATGTACTCAATGTAAAACACTCCACCTCTGGGAAGGCAGTAAGCTGTATAGTTATCACCGAATAGGAGCAAAATATCCCTGCCCCCTAAAACAATACAACTTACTACCTCACCCTGAAGGAAGTACATTAAATCTTTTATGCAATTCATTCAAATCTTCCTTGCTTGGTTCATGGTACAATATAGGCATCACATTCCACATCATAGCCACTTAGGAGAAAGAAAATCATTTGTAATCCAGAGGACTGTTGCCAAGAGATGCTGCAGGAAAGACAGTAAACTGTATAGTTATCTCCCAGATCGGGTGTGACCCCAAAACTATACAATCTACTACCTCAACCTGAAACATCCAGGAGACTTCATATGTACTCTGTAAAAAAAAACAAAAAAAAACAAACACAAATAGCTAGAAACAAAACACCTTTTATACAAAATACCTGCAAGACTCAGCTCAAACGAGGCATTCCTTTTAGTGTTGACAGCCTGAAAAAAAAAAAAAAAAAAGTAGTAATAAATATAAAAAACGAATCTCCAAAGCATCACCAAGAACAAAACGCATATTTTAAACCTCTCCTTGGGTTTTAAAGTGATAATAAGCCAACTGAAATGGCTAGCCTCAGGTGATATACAATGATGCATTAAATCCTCCTACATAGCTATACCCTGCCTATTTATCTGCAGTCTTCTCTCCTCCACAGCTTTAAAAAATATTTTAAAACATTTTAGAGATGGTATTTCTCAGCTTCCAGGAGTCAGAGGTCGCACATACTATGAGGCTTTGCTCATTTTTCATTTTAGAGGATTACAACCACTTTAAAGCAACTACTGCGAGATTAAACTTATATTCATTAGTGCACATGGAAAAAAAAAAAAAAAAAAAAGCAAAGCTTAATCTATACCTATCCTGCTACCAAACTACCGAAGCAATAAGCCTGCAAAGGGATTTTTAGTATTTATTTAGTATTTAGTTTAATTGGTAATCTTTAGATGTGCTGGCTGCATTAGTCCCCCCCCCCCCTTATCTCACCTGGTGATCCAGCCAACAAACACATTTCCCATCTTAGGGCGTTTGCATTCTGGATGACGTAGTAAAGCCTTTGGACAACGGTTTTGTCAGTCTGGAGAGAAGGTAGTGTTAAGATGAACTAGCAAGTTTAGAAGAATCTGACTAACAAGCTGAAGATGACCTCTAGTTAACACTTAATAAGCAGTTGCAGCAACAGTTTTGTATCCCCCTTTTGGGATAAAGATTTTACATAAATAAATGCTGACCATTACGGTCAGCATTTAATTATGTAAAATCTTTATCCCAAAAGGGGGAAAAAAAACTGTTGCTGCACGTGCTTATAAAGTTTTAACTAGAGGTCATCTTCAGCTTGTTAGCAACCATCCCTGTTAAATGATTTGCATCAACCAGCTAACTGCTACTTTGTCTGGACAGCTTGGTCTGTTAAAGTAGAACAAGAACAGACTTACTGGATGGATCACCAGGTGAAAAAAAAATGCAGCCATGACATCTAAGGAGTGGTGAGCCACAATTGAATATATTTTTGTTTTTGGCTTAATCCTGCTTTAAAAAGGAAGTGCTGGATGTCTGGCTCTCCATGTGATCCTTGGTTTATTCTGTCAAACGCTTCACCATTTAGAGCCCATTCACACAGGGGCAACACGACTTGCAGGTCACCTCAGCGAGGCGACCTCCAAACGACTTCCGCGGCGACTTGCAAAACGACTTCTGTATAGTAGTCTATGCAAGTCGCCCCCAAAGTCGTACAGGAACCTTTTTCTAAGTCGGAGCGACTTGCGTCACTCCGATTAGAACGGTTCCATTGTACAGAACGGGAGGCGACTTGTCAGGCTGACAAGTCGTCCCTGTGTGAATGGGCTCTTAGAGAACACAAGTGGAACCAGGCATACAACACACCTGGAATTGTCAGATGCTAAACTTACTTCAGCAAGCTTCGCTCTTCTAGGGAGGTGAAGAATTATCATGTAACAGCTGAGCATTAGGCCTTTTCTTTACAGGATGTACATTTTTTTTTTAACCGCATGCCAACCAGCAGCTGCAACATGGCTCAGCTGCGTGAATCGTCGTCATGTTACGTCGGTAACAGACGGCCATTAGGGGGCACGTGCTCGCCCACGAAGCCGATGTGAGTGCCCGATCGCTCAGGGCACACCGAGAAGCAGGATCTGTGTGTATGAACACACAATATCCGGTTCTCTGTATGAACAGACAATCTGTCATCTCCCCTGCACAGTCCCATCACCACTTCAGTTAGAACACACACAAGGACACACTTAACCCCTTCACTGCCCCCTAGTGGTTAACCCCTTCACAACCAGTGATATTTTTACAGTAATCAATGCAATTTTATAGCACTGATCGCTGTAAAAATGCCAATGGTCCCAAAAATGTGTCAAAATTGTCCGTGTCCGCCATAATTTCGCAGTCCCAATAAAAAATAAAAATAAAAAATAAATAAATAAATAATAATATTAATAATAAAAAAGCCATAAAACTATGCCCTATTTTTTAGATGCTATACCTTTTGCGCAAAATCAATGAACGCTTAGTGCGATTTTTTATTTTTACCAAAAATATGTAGAATACATATCGGCCTAAACTGAGGAAAAAAATGTTTTTTTTAATATATTTTTGGGGGATATGTATTATAGCACAAAGTAAAAAATATTGTGTTTTTTTCAAAATTGTCGCTTTTTTGGTTTATAGCGCAATAATAAAAACCGCAGAGGCGATCAAATACCACCAAAAGAAAGCTCTATTTGTGGGAAAAAAAGACGTTAATTTTATTTGGGTGCAGCATTGTACGACCGCGCAATTGTCAGTTAAAATGACGCAGTGCCGAATCGCAAAAAGTGCTCTGGTCAAGAGGGGGTAAAATCTTCCGGGGCTGAAGTGGTTAATCTAGTGACACAAACGCTTATTTGAACAAAGTTTACATGTAAGTAAACTAGAAAACCTGCCATTAGAGAACTAAAGGGGACTGCCAAAGTCTTCTCAGGAAAATGCCTAGCTTTCTTTTGATCACAACAAGCATGCAACCATTGAATTCAGGACTTTTGCATTTTTATTCTCAGTAACACAGGTCTGCATGGCAGCCAGGGAACTGCTATTATTCCACGTAAATCTCAAAAGGGCAGCCTCCTAATTTTTCCAATGACAGGTTTCTTTTAAAGTATATTAAAAAAAAAAAAATAAAGTTCAGCACAGAGACCTGCGCATTCGGTTCCTTTGATTCTTTCTCCTCTTTGGCTTTATCAGCCATTTTTGCCTCCTCTTCCGCCAGTTGTTTCCTTCTTTTCTCCCTTCGCTCTTCAAGCTCTTCATCGCGTAGAGCTTCAAGGTGATTAATTATAGGAACTTTAACCACTGGGGAGAAAAACAGACACTATGGCATCTATTCACTATAAAAAATGTTAGCGCATTTAGTTTCATAAAGAATTTAACAAACTTAAAGCTCAACTCCGAGATAAAAGGCATGTGTAATCTTGCATGAATGTTGGTATGCTTTATGTATTCCAGATGCGTGCAGTAATCCGATCTACAGCGGTCCCTCTGTGTGGGAGCCACGTGAAATAACAGACCGTTCTCTAACGATCCCTCTTAACTTAAGCATGGTGAGTAGTCTTGTATCTGATCCCCTTACGTGGTTTTCTGCAGGTAGCATGTAGCTGGTGGGCTTACTGGGCTCCTCCCACAGGTCTTTCATCTACACAAGCTATGTGCAGCAGTGATGTCACCACTGCTTTTTTTATTAGAATACCTGGGTCTGCAAAGGAATTTGGTGCACAGTGGTTTTATAGGCTGTGTCTATTTAGGTATAAAATAGGATTTTTATTACAGCTTACCTGTAAAATCCTTTTCTTGGAGTACAGCATGGCACACAGAGCCTTAAGTAATTACTTAAAGTGGATGTAAACCCAATGTCATCCTTTCTAAACTACTGCCATAGGGTTTATCTATAAGGATATACATGTCTCCTGCATGCATCTTTACCTGTAAAATGTCTCCCCCTCTGTCTGTTATTAGACCCGAAAAAATGCAGATTCTGTGGGCGGGTCTGTTGTCTGGAGCTCGGTGGGTGGAGTCGTGATGTTAGTAGACTCCCCACCCACCTCTGCACTCCCCTTGTGAATATGAATTTTCTCCTGTGTATTTCTTACACTGAACTTCTGCTTTGATCTCTAACATCCAGTGAAAAGACAGGAAAGTAACCACATGACTTCAGCATGCCAAATCATGCTGAGGTGTGGAACAGCCAATCCTTGCAGAGCTGCTGAAGAAAGGAGTGGGGGAGGGAATTAAAAAATCATGCCTGTGTCTTAGGCTGGTGCAGGAGATATTTAAATCACCTGTCACTCACAGCAAGGGGAGGATTTGACAAAGTTTTTCTCAGTTTGTCAAGATTTATCTCACTGAACAATAAGAGAATTGCTTAGAGAAGGATTAACTCTGTGTGGCAAGACTGGGCTCAAATGATAGGAAATCTTATACTCTACAGTATGATAAAAAAAAAAAAAATTCAGGTTTACATCTACTTTAATGGGTTATAGGCCTCTTTCAGGTGTTGACACTGGTAAACCCAATTAAAGGAAGTTTACTCCCTATCAAACCTCTCCTCCTTCCAGGAGCACATCAGTTTTTGTAGCAAAGCAATACACTTGTATCCCAAAAGAGGGGCAGGACCTCTGTGTCCCATGATGTACTCCGAGAAAAGGATTTTACATGTAAGTTGTAATAAAAATGTTATTTTCTTTATCGTACATCATGGGACACAGAGCCTTAGGTAATTACTTATTTAATGGGCACCTGTGATAGGCCCCGCCCCCTCCAAAAATCCCGCCCCCCTTTTTTATTAAAAATGTTTCCGGCGCCTGAGCGCGGCGAAGGGTCCCGGGGTCCAGCCCTACAATGAGAGGCATTACAGGCAAAACCTCGTGCTTCGGATACGAGGTCCCAGGTACCATCCATTTAGGTCTCAGTGGCCCTTCAGGATGGATCTGGCTTCTTTTTATGGAGAAATTTAAATCCAGCATAGATCCCTCCTGGAGCTCCTCAGAGCACTTCTTCACTGGTGACCAGCACCTTAGACAGGGGCGAAAAAACCGATGTGCTCCTGGAAGGAGGAGGGGGGTTATATAGGGAGTATACTTCCTTTGGTTGGGTTTACCAGTGTAAACACCTGAAGGTGGCCTATAACCCATTAAGTAATTACTTAAGGCTCTGTGTCCCATGATGTACGATAAAGAAATTTTGTTTTTGTGCTCTGAGTTAAAAGGAGAAGTCCAGCCTGAGCTCATTCGGCTGGACTTCTAAGGGTCACAGGAGTGAAATCCGTTTTGCACTCCTGTGATACATTTTCAGCAGAGAGCAGTCTGGAGTTCACTCTTTGCCGACATCACCAAGATCAGTCCTGGCACCGCGTCATCCTGACTTCAAAAGCCAGGATCCACCAGTTGCCTGGACTGAGAGGCGTCACAGTTCCAGGGGTTTAGCTTTGACGCCCGCCCCAGTGTAAAAGTGCCCTAAAGCTATACTTGGATTCATCGAAGGTATGAAAAGCCTTCGCCCCCCCCGTCTGAGACAGAAGTATGGTAACACAAAGTCCTGATTGAGATCGAAGGAAGAAACATCCTTAGGCAAAAAACACAAAAAAAGTGTTGCACCAGGATGATGCCTTACAGCAGGCATGTCCAAAGTCTGGCCCGTGGGCAAATTGCAGCCCACATTTAATGTGGCTCCTCTACTAATTTGGAGAGAATATGAATATATATATATAAATATAAATATAAATATAAAAGGGCCACAAAAGATATATACTGTATTTATCTGCACTGCCTCAGAGGGGACAGGGGGGACGAGCGCTCTCAGATTACATACAGGAGAATCTCCTGTTTACTCTGCGGCATCTGTAATAGGAAGTCCCATCTCCTGGACTGCCATTGGACGACCGTTCTGTCTATCATAGGAGGCGGGCCTTTGTATTAAAGAGGTTGCCGTGTAAACAGGAGATTCTCCTTATGCAATCTGTTGGCCCTCCTCCCACCCCCTCCCTGTCCCCTCTGCAGATGCGTATTGATCAGTTTGCACTGATGGCAATTGTGAGGCTGCATTCATGGCAATGGTGAGGCTGCATTGATGGGCACTGACCCTTATTTTGCTTCACAGTTATTTAAAAATGATTTTTTTTCCCTGAAACTTCCCTCTTAAAGTGAAGGTGTGCGTTACACACCGATAAATACGGTATATCCAAATAACACGCTTGAACTCATCCTTAGTCCTGAGCGGTGCTCGGGGATTCGTTGGGGCCACAAAAGATAGAAAAATAATAATATATATATATATATATATATATATATATATATATATATATATATATATATATATATATATATATATATATATATATATATAACATGCCTGAGCTCATCTCACCACACAGCCACAAAGGCAAGAGAAATCTTGTTGGGCAGTGTATTAGTGCTCTGATTACCACCACTTAGACCAAATTTTAATGGTTCAAAAAAATGTCAGGCAAAATGGTCGGCGCTCAAACATGTTCACTTCATTAAATATGGCCCTCTTTGAAAAAGTTTGGACACCCCTGCCTTACAGGAAAGGGCAGCCAATTCTAAAACTTAGGGAGCCGAAGTAACGGAAACTAAAAAACACACACCACCTTACAAATCAGGACTAAAGGAATATCCTGGGTTGGTTAAAAAGAAGATTTCTGCAAAACAAAGTACTAAAGTTGAGGTCCCACAGAGCCAGCAGTGACTTAACTGATGAACAATGTGGGTAATGCCTTGTACAAAGGAGTGCACCAAAGAGTGTGAGGCAACTGGTCTCGGGAAATGGACCACCAAATCCGAAATTTGACCCTTGATCATACTCCGTTCCAGTCTCTAAACCACTTCAGACTGGAGAAGGTCCAGATGGGTAACAAAAGGCATACTCCATTTCTTAGGGAACTTACTCTCCCATAAAAGGTATTGCTGAACACCTTGATAGGATGAGTTTTTAACCTAACTATGTGTACAAATCATCATATAATGAGGATGTAAAGGGAAGGATTTAGGATCTTGTAACAGCCACAACAAATGTGAATACCTTTGCAGAGGACAACTCGGGAAGTGGGAATTTCAATTGAGTTCAGACTTCTAGGACAAAACTCACAAAAGGTTTTTTTGGATACGAGAAAAACTTAGCCTGGGGTTCTTCAGTAGATTCCTTGAATGAGGATTCTTCTAGGGTCCAATAACATGGGGTGGGGAGAATGTTTACATTTGTGACAATATTGAGGGGGGGAGGAATGTTTACATTTGTGAATCAGGTGGTCCAAACCAGCAAGTACTCCAGAAAGCTGCTGCTGTACAACTCGGGGATAGATGAAAATGTCTCTTTTGTCCCAGATGACCTGAAGGAAGGTACCCTGGGAGGTAGCAGAGATACCAGAGAGAGGAAGAGAGAGCCACACTTGGAACAAACTGACCCCCAGGGGATACACTGTAAGGGGGCTAGGTTCAGGTTTCTCTCTAGCTACAGGTATTTCGGACCCTGAAACATTTTTTGTCAGACGACCCTTGTTATTTTGTCAGTGCCCCTCCACCAACACCAGAAAGGTCATAAGTATAACTTGCTGCGACTAGTAGTCACAACGTACTGCAGCGACCTGTAGTTCAATGCTGGGAAGAGCTGCTGCAACCTGTAGTTCCACAGAACTGTCTTCTCTGCCCTCTTGACAGTGCATATAGCACAAGATAGCCACCTCCCAGAAAACCCCATCCATTTGTGACAATTTCCCAGCCAAGCCTTGCCCTGCGCCATGGCTCCAACAAAGCAGGAAAATGTACGGGGTGGGGGTGGAGGCTCCCGGAGCTACCTGGAATGCCCCTAAGCTCCGCCACTGCTATGGAGTGCTCAGAGCAGCCCTGGAACTCCTAGTGAACCTAAATGAAGTGAAAATAATGCGTAATTTAACACTATTGTAAATTAAAGGGTCCATGATCTAAATAATAACACTACCCAGGGCATTCCACTTGGGGAGTGGCGTGGGTATCACTAGCTAGGGCACAGATACCAGAATGGGAACTATCCCAAGGTCCTCATGAAGGGGCCCAATCTTCACCCATCACAGTGGGCTTTTGAACCTGCAGGGTATATCACTGCACAGGGTCCTGTGCTGACTGGCAACAGAAAAGGCCATTCACACGTGTTCAGTGCGGGAACCAACATTCCCCTGAGCATTGAGAAAGTCATAATACATATATGTATCCAGATAAAGCCAGCCTCTACTAATCCCAGATGGTACCGTTGAGAAGCTATTTTTCAGAGAGCTGCACAGACATGACCATCTCGTAAGACACTAGCCGTGCCTAATGGAGAGTTCAAACCGGGAGGGGTGTTTAAACCAGGAGATGACATCCTGCCTGTGTCACCCTCCCCCGAGTGTCCAATCACATCAAGTTGGTAGCATAACTATATAGTTATGGATATGAAGATGCTCTGTCCCACGTGATGTACAATAAAGAAAACCTATCTACTAACTCATTCAGTTTGTCACACATGAACCAGAAAAAAAAAAATCATCCTAAAGTTACATAAAGACACAAATATGAAATGTTTGCTTACCTGACACACAATCATGCATGCTCTCAGCATCCAACACTTTACATTCTTCTGTCCACCGTGTGAGTGCAGTTGGAATACTGGATAAAGTGCCTGCGAGAAAAAAAAAGTAAACTTACTTTAAAAGAAATATAAAAGGTCATACACACCACATGCTGTTCAGCTATATTCAAATTAATCCGACATCTTTTTTTACTATACTGAAATCACTAACCTGCCTGGCTGGTTGCTGTACTCTGGTCATGGAAGAAGTCATCCAGCAATTCATCATCAGAGCGTGCTATAATGTGAACGTCGTCATTGCCAACAAGTAGGCGTGCCCGACCACGACTCTGAAGGGGAAGACTGCTGCTGAGCTGCAAGATGTCTGCAGCAGCTGAAGGGCCAAGCAACCTGGATTTCAGAAAAAAGCATTAGCAAACCTGAAACATCAATCTAACGAATATAAAAAGTTAAGAACCTTGCAAAAGAATATCCCTATCAGCGTTATATAAAAACACACACACATTCTCTAGAATCATTATGGTCAGCAGCTAATTACCCTACCATAAATGTTTTAGCTGTAGAAGGACATCACGAGTACACTAATCCCATGCAGTGTCCCAGATTTGCACTGAAACCTGTGCTCCAAATAGCATTCCCTGCTAAGCCAGTATACAGCTCATAATAATATAATATGCTAAAGACTTATTTCCAAAGTGATAAACACAGATCTAACCTTCTTACAATTATAGGCAACACAATGCAGATTTCAAACACACGTGACAAGTTTCCACAGAATAATGCCTCTTACCTTTGCAATATTAAAGGAGGGTTTGGCTGCCGGTTTCCAGGATAGTGAACATGTATTGTGTGGCCAGCATTAGCGGTAATCTGTCGAAGCGTACGTTGGCTTCTACCAATACCTTGGGCCAAGCGATTTGTGGAAGTCCCACTGCCGATGGTGAGAGACCCATGGTCTGCATGACGTACCATTAAAGGATGAGTGGCAGGAATGTTACCAGGTGAAGGAGGGATGTCAGCTAGGGGAGTAGAAGGAAAGCATGAGCCTGATAACATTGTTATGAATCTATGTCTTAGTAAACAAGGTTTAGAACAAAGAAAAGAGCAAAAAACAAAAACAAAAAACAAAAAACTTACTGGCACTGGAGAACATGTTATCAAACTCTATGATGAGGTCATCTTCCCTGTCAAATCTCTCAAAGCGTACAAGAGGTGATGCATTCATGTCAGGGTAATCCTCATCCAGCTCCATCTCTGAACAGTCATCATCATCATCTTCATCTCCTTCCTCACCCTCTTCATCATCCTAAACAGCCAATAACATAGTTACCAACATAATGAGGAAAAAAAAAAAAGAAATCCTAAATCTATGTTTAATAACAGATCAAGAGTAAAATGTACCTGATCGTCTTCATCCTCCTCTTCTTCCTCCTCCTCTTCCTGACTGTCATCTTCATCTTCATTACTGCCACTGCTGTCCTCTTCTTGGGTGTGCTCCTCTTCATCTTCTGGGTCTAGGATGTTCATTGAATCTGTTACGGGGATAAATGGAAAGTGATAA
Organism: Lithobates clamitans; assembly: GCA_037952925.1. Lineage (NCBI taxonomy): Eukaryota > Metazoa > Chordata > Amphibia > Anura > Ranidae > Lithobates > Lithobates clamitans. Next base: position 839,283 of record JBBGZY010000590.1, on the reverse strand, counting down.
CGCTGATGAAATCACAACTATTTGTGATTAAAGCAAAGGCAGCAAACCGCCATAATACCAACTGTTTCAAAGTAAATAAAATTGTATAAGTGCATTTTTGTAATATCAAACTGCAAGATTCAAAAAACTAGCACACTGCAACAGGCAAAAAAATGCTTCTGATGACAAAATGCATCAAGCCAGGATGCATGGTGCTTTGTACAGAGCTCTAGGTGGAATGCATGCCATCACCTCTGAGCCGTTCATATGGTTTTATAGCATTGGCTATTACAGATGCCACCTATTCACTTTTTAATCTGTACCTGCCTGAAGGCTTTTAATAAAGAGTCATAACTATTTTACCCTATGTGGAGCCTGTTTTGTTTACTCTGATTGCCACAAGATTTACCCTAGGATGTACAGAGCACAGTAAGGAGGCAATGATTGGAGTCGATTCATGGTTGCTCGGGTCACAGAGACTGTTTAAGCTCATTTGACCTATGGTATTGAGGGTCAACTACATTCATTGAGTGGGGATCTTCACTTTATTTCCACGTGGTGTTATGTTTGAGAGCGCTTTGAATATCAAGTCACCATCTGTGGGATTTACACAACCAAATAGTATTTCTTGGAAAATAAATTCTTCACAACAATTATCATAGGACAATAGAGTTTGTCTTTTGTTAATCACCAATAAAAGGCAAAATAAGTCTGCTTTTTTTTGATTGTCTTAACAGCTGCAGAGCATTAGACAGGCAAAGTCTACATTGCTCTAGTATTCTGTGCCCCACCAATAATAGCAAGTGTCTAAACTAGAGAGGTAGAAAGGGATCTGTGTCAGGCAGACAATTATGAACTACAAGCAGAAGGAGACCCTTTCGTCTTATATTGGTGCCAATTTCCTGTCACTAGTCAGAGCTAAGTGTAAACATTGTACTCCTCTTATGTTTGCTGGGCAAGAAGTAGCTGTTTTGGACAAAACAGACACATGCTAGTAGTAACTACTCTTTGGCCAATTTATTCCAGCAATTTAACATCTTCCTTTAAGCTAATAATATAGTCAACTGACTACTCAAACGCTATTTGTAGCCGATAAACGGTGATAAAAAAAAATGCCTTACAAATAGAAAGTTTTTTTTAGCAAAACTACTACTGCAGTACTATTAAGATTTTGCTAACCTTCCCTGTTCGCCTGGAGTGTGGAAGCCTGGCTCAAGTTTGTGGGAGCTTCATCCATCAGCACATCTTCCTGCGACTCATCTTCAACACGACTTACTACAGAATGAGAAAGCAGCAAACAAACATTTGACAAAGATTCTTTTTTTTTAGCTATCAGCAAGAAAGGAAGCAAAGTGAGATCCAATCAACTGGGATTGAGACAGCAAACACTTGCTGCGTTCTAACCCGCTCTCTCTACTTCAAAAAAAAAAAAAGTGTGGTCTGAACTTTAACGTTAATAGTGAACATTAAATCTGCTCAGCTAATATTTACAGAGGGCTACAAACTGCTGTCTAAGTGCAGCATCTGACGATTTATAAATTTTAGGAGTTTCACAGAAAAAAAATGGCACCCCTCATTTCTATGAAGCTATAGCACAAAATATCAATTAAAAAAAACAAAAAACAAATAAAAACAAAAAACAAAAAAACAGGGAGTCCACAGGTGAAGAATTGAGGCAGTCCAGGAATTCAATCACCTAAAAACATTGGGGTGAAATTCAACTTTCCTTGAGGCAGTGCTTTTGTGGGTGGGGCATAGAGGTTATCACCATAGTGCTGTATCCTCAAAGAACGATAACAGATATAATAAAACATTTAAAGCCAGTTTAACTGAGAAAATTGCAAAGGCAAATGGCAAAGTAGTATTCATGCTGCAAAGGTAATAACTAAAGTTAATAAATGACTAAACATTGGCATTTGTGTGAAAAACACAGGTAGTTTACCTGCAGCTCCATCTCTCTCCAGAAGTTCATCAATAAGATCTTCTAGTTCAGTCTCCACCTAAATTAAAATTAAAGGTAGTTATAGAAATGCACCAATGTTAACCAACCTCTGCACTGGTACCTATGCTGGGAAATTTGCTCACCTGCATCTCCTGAGTGCTAAGAACTTCTGGTTGCCCTGCAATTACCACAGTGTCAGTCTCTGCCTCACCATCCATAATATCCCCATCTGTCACTTCAGCCTGGGTGATGTCCGGGTCCTCCTCCTGCGGTTCAGCACCAGTTTCACCTTGAAGAAAAATTATTGTGTTTACGTTGATAGAAAGAAAACATAACAAGTGTTAGACAAAAATTTAGAAATACGTGACTGTCTCCATGGAGGGTGGGCCCAGTAGTCTATATGTACACATCTCTTGTATTTAAAATTCTATTAAATCACAATACCAAAACAAGACAAATCTGCCAAAGGCCCCTTTCACACGGGCGGACCGTTTAGGTCCGTCTGTCAGTTGAGTTTTTTTTTTAGGCAGACCTGAACTGATTCTCCATGCAGGTCTATGGAGCGACTGATGTCAGCGGTGACATGTCTGCTGACATATGATCCTCTAAATTCAGATGGATGGAAACCCTATTTTCCATCTGTCTGGCTGATCAGATGAAAACGGACAGGCGGTCCGTTTCCATCCGATTCCCACAGATGAGAGTGGAGCTCTGACAGGTCCGTCCCTGCACAGTGAGCAGAAACAGACTTGTCACCCGCTCAGCGGGGATCATTGGATCGATCCCTGCTGAGCAAAGCAGAGTCCGTACATGGATACGCCCGTGTAAAACGGGCCTAAGGCCTGATTCACACTTGTGCAGGTTGCAGTTTGCATATTGCAGGTGCATTTTTCAATACACATCTTTAAACTATTGAAGTGTATGGAACCAAGAATAAAAATCCTGGTCCTTTCCATAAAATGCACAGATGTGAACTACAGCCATAGGAAACCATGTTAAATGGACTGTGGTGTGTCTTTGCAAAAACTGAAAATGCACTAAAAAAAATGCATAGGTGTGAACCAGGCCTAAAAGAGTATACAGAACAAGATATTTGTTCGACACAGATGTCTAAAACTAACCTCTCTTCACACACTGGCTTGTTTTACCCAAAAGTACACCATATATTTAAAAGAAACCTGCTTTTAAAAGAAATATCCAGATTTTTAAAATCCTTTCCTTTTGGCCTCTTCATATCAGCAATAGACCACACTTCACATTACTTAAAAGAGGAACTTTAGCCTATGGAAATAAAACTGGCAGACAGCCAGGATTTCTCTTTGTCTCTTTTGCATTAAAGCTACTTACCTGCCTGTCCATCCTTGTACAGTGAGCCGCGCATGCACATCTCACTGTACAAATACAGCAATGCCGAATCTGACTGAACTCCCACACATGTGCAGGATTTAAATCGTAGCTGCCTGGCCAATGACAGCTGCCGGCAATCGAGACACAAAAGCCGGCCACCCAAAGATGTCAGCGGCTGGGTGGGGCGCTCAAGGATGCCGCAACGCTAGAGTTGCTCAGGATGCTTAACAATGGCACAGCTAAAGCACCATGTTTGCTGCAAGTAGCGCTGCAGACCCAAAGAAGCCAGCTCCTAAAGCCAAATCAGGCTGCTATGAAAATGAATGACCTTACACTAGTAGGATTAAAAGATGATCAACCCTTTAGTAACTGCTTACGATGCGTGCCTCATAGCCCGGCTTTTTCATATTCCTTTAAAAGTAGTTAGTAATAAAGATAAAGATGGGAAAACACAGAGCACAATAGATATTGTTATTGAGGAATCAACTTTTAGCCTCACAGATTTGGTAAAAGGCATTTAACTTAAGAATGGTAAAATCTACCATTAAATGTTTAAAAATATACAACCAGATTTAATGCAAGCTGTGTACCTGTATCTGGCTGATTACTATTAGGATCTCTAGCAGCCCCATGAGAGTCTTGCTCAGATTTGTTCTTTCCTGAGGCTCCCTTGCTTCCGAACAGGCTGCTAGGCTGATTAACAATGCGAGACAGAGTCTCCAAGGGTTTCAGGGCTGCGTTTACAGTATTTGCCATATTTGGGCTGAAAAGAAAAGCATTACGCAGTTTATCAAAATGTATCACATTAGCAAAAAACATAAAAAAAAAACAAAAACAAAAAAAAAACATAAATACACTACAAATAAATTGGACAGCACAATGCCGACTTACCTGGACAGATCTAAACTGTGAGGAACCCTTGCCAAATCACTGACAAGACCCTTCTTTAGAAAGAGGCGAATTATGTTGTTCATGCCATTGTGCTGGGTTTTGGTAGTTGCACTGCTGTAAAAGCTTGAGGTGGATGGACAAGACTCCATGATGGTGCTGATAATACACATCACAGCCTGCAGCCTAAGCAAATGACAAAAGGAGAGATTAAAGAACACACATTCCACATTAATAATGATGCTACCAAAATTAGGGTGCGCTGTAAATTGCCTCAAGCATCGCTTTGGTTTCTTCTTGCTGGAGGCTGCCATTTTGCTGAAGCCCAGAGCCCCTGAACAGCCGTAATTCAAAGTGGAACTAAACCCATCGATTAACAGTTTAAAAAAAAACAGTTACATTCGTAGAATGCTGAGATTGCTGTCAACATTTGCTTGTGCCCTTAACCAAACTGTCAAACCATCAAATGGCAGATTGGCCTCTACAAACTACACAGCGTCTACAAATGGAGAGCAACTGAGCATGTGCAGAGCAGAATGAAACAGTATTACTGGATTTTAAAAACCGTATAGGCACTCATTTTCAATTTGTTACATAGCTATACCTTCAAAAAGGGTCAGCCTGAAGTAATCTAGCAGGACTTAAAGCGGAGCTCCTGTCTCCTTGCCAGTTTTCGCCAGAAAGCACCCCCGTGATTCTCTTTATTTGCACAAGTGTATTTCTTCTTCTTACTTACAAATATATTTAATCACAGGATCCCAGCAAACAGGCAGCAATCATTAGTGTGGGCATCTGAAGCCCACTCCTACTTGCTTCTGGCATTCCATGCAGCTGGCTACCCAGCATGCAGGTCCCGATCTCGCGCCTGCGCAGTAAGGACACAGTGGGCCGCACTGTGTTGCTTACAGGTTGCCTTAGCAATGGCGGCGGCGGAAGTTCCCGCCCGGTTGTTAGGACGACCTAACAATCAATACAGAACATGGAAGGAAGTCAAGTGCAGTTCAAAGATTCCTGGGATAGATGACGCAGATATCACAGGAGTCCTAGCAAATCACATAATGACGATATTGCCTAGGTGGCCAGGACCGGAAGTGCAGACTATATTAAGAAAAATAAGGTATTAAGAAAAAAAAAATAAATGCCATCATGCACTGTTCTACAGTTGAGCCTTGTGTTGCAAGGAACTTGAAGAAATGGGTGGAACTCAGTTTTAATTTTCTGACTAAAGTTTCACTTTAACTGTCCATATAGCAGTCCAAAACATCAACCAGGACATAACAGCAGACTCAAAAGTCAGAGTACTTATTCTGTAGAACCTTACCTGGCATGTTTTTCTGTACTCTCAGCCATAGCCAGCGCACGACCAAGAGCAGCTTTCACTTCATTAACAAGTGCCACTTGAGCATCCGTGCCACTGCCTGCTGCAGCCAGGCTAGCCAGAAAGAGGCGTGCTAAAGCTGGAGTGTCCTTGTCTTCAGCATTCTGAGTATGTGGCAGGAGATGATCCAAGACAAAAGCCAATACACTACAATCCTGCCATTCAATAAGAGTGCGAAATTAATACATGACAGAAAAAGAAAAATGTAAACAATTTTGTGTTGCACAATTTTTACCTCTTTGATAAGCTCAGACTGTCCTGCTGTATAGTTGTAGTTGGCAATAAGTGTGGCAATACCCACATAAGATCTGACCAGCTCAGCCAACAGTCGAAGAATTGTAGAAGTGGGCAGTAAAGGCTTGCTGCCTTTGGCCTTCTGCTTTGCCTCTTCTGAGCTGCGATCCCCATCTTTGTCCTTCTTTCCACCTTCACGATTCTCTTCCGGTGTAAGAGCTGCCAGGACACAAACATTTTATGAAAAAAAAAAAAAAAAAAAAAAATCAAGACTGTTAAAAAATATTAGCATCCACCAATTAGAAATCAACAAAGTTGATGCTCAAATTCGCCAATGTACATGCCAATATCACAGAGACTAATTGGCTGGAGTATAAAGTTATTAAGTAACCTTGTAAAGATGTGAATACGTTAAAAAGGGTGATTTAGGATCAGTACCAAGACAAATAAAATGCCATTAGTTGCATTAGCTATAACAATAATTTAATAGTTTTCTTCTGCCGGGATTTACTCATTTCTGCTTCCATCCCATTACCACATTTTAGTCTAAAAGTATCAAAAGGCTGCTGTTCTTCATCAGTCCTGAAATGATTTAGCCTGGAGTACATTTCTCCTTTAGGCTATGATTACTCCAGCATTATGCATTGCATCAGCTTAGTGTTTGGATATAAAGATGCTAGAAACCCTTTAGGGGAGCAGTTTTTCTTTAGTTATCCAAAGTGGTAAAACAGGCTTGGAAAAGATTCCATTTGAATCCATAGCATGGCTATGTCACCCTATGCTGAACTCTTCCCCATCTCTCTGCCTTTCCTGCACCTTATGCTTCATCAAATGTCTGTCTACCAATGGATGCTTACGTTGTATTAGAGGGGAAAAAACTGTCATGAATAAGCTACCTTCACCTTGAGGTGTTCCAGACTGTGGTGTCTCGGTAGACGAACTATCAGCTGTGAAAACCCGTGCCTGAGAAAAAGAAATAAATCAATTGAAAAAAAAATTGCACAGCAAGGACTATTTCCCCACGTAAGAAACCAAATGTATTAGGCAACAATAATCTAGTGCATAGCAAGATGTTTTATCTGTAAAAATATTCAATCTTGACTGAAAAAAATAAAAAAAGGGATTTTTGGTTTGGCTGTAAAATCCTTTTCTTGGAGCATATCACAGGACACAAAGGATTTGATATTCATGTCTATATGGGTTTTGCTGCCACCCTTCAGGTGAATGGACAGTAGACAAAAAAAAAAAAAAAATTTAAGCATACAAAAAGAGCTGGTACTTTTTTTGGCACTAAATTTCTCATAAAGAAATCTCCATCAATTTATCGAAAAGAAAAGGCTTTATTATGTATAAACATTAAAAAACCTAAAATCTTACCACATGATGTTTTTGTCATAAATAGCAAACTTTGTCATAACTACTACTCTGACTGTCCTATGAGGCTGCAGGACCCCTGACCCTCTGTTTGGACAGTGCTGATTGGCCCTATGCCGATCACATGCTCTCTCCCAAGAAAAAACAAAACTGCACATGCTTGTTTATAGCGCAAAAAATAAAAACCGCAGAGGCAATCAAATACCACCAAAAGAAAGCTCTATTTGTGGAAAAAAAAGGACATCAATTTTGTTTGGGTACAGCGTTGCACGATCGCGCAATTGTCAGTTAAACTGACGCAGTGCCCTATCGCAAAAAATGGCCTGATCATTGAGCAGCCAAATCTTCTGGGGCTGAAGCGGTTACTTTGTGAAAAAAAAAATCTCTGTATGAATTTAGTTTTCTATGAATTGGTTGCACTGGAGCGCTTTCCTTCAATTGTGACAAATTTAAAAGGGATAGCGCTGTTTTTTCCCCATAGTGTTTATAAATACTGTATGTTTTGTATTCTATTTGATATAAGATATGCGATACAAGAGCTCAGATACTCACATTTATGGCAAAGCCACCCTGAGAATCAAAGTCACTGCCTTGCCTGGTGAGGTCTCTGTACTGCTGAAAAACTTCATCACCCATATCTTGAAGGATCTGACTGACCTCCTGGTTCATAGCCACTGGTTTTGGTTCTGTTTTTTCAGCCACTACAAGAGTAAAACAAGCATTCTATAAACCATGTTTTAGCTATCAGACGACAGACAACGCTATGGTGATGTAGACCAGTGGTTAAACTTTTAGCGTCAAGGCACCCTTTAGAACTGTGCACAATTCTGGGGCACACCAGTCTAAGGGCTCATTCACACCAGGAGGTGCACCCGAGCAGGCTTTTTTTTGTGTGCGTTCGGGCCGTCCCATGCATTTGCTAGATGCGTGGGGGTGCCATTAAGAAATACATGCACCCACATGCAACTGCAAAAGGTAGCAAATTTTGTGCTGTACAGGAAAACACGTGATTACCTCACTGGTGTGAACAAGCCCTGAAATGTAGTCTGAGACAGAGTTCAGTGATCTTTGGTTGTAACTCCTCCAAATTCCCCCACCATATTCATTTCCCCCTCCCCCAATATTCTTACACCTAGTAGAACCCACCCCCCTAAATTCCCCCCCCCTTCTATAACAGCCCCCCCCCCCATTACAAACCCCCATTCCTAGATTCCCACTCCAATTCCCCCGCCTAGCACCAACTCCTCCAAATTCCCCCTCCTAACACAACCACCCCACGCACAAGCCTTTAAAATCAACCCCAAAAAACAACTCCTGTGCAGTGAGACTCTGCGAGGAGAGAGCGCACAGCACGTACGACTCTCTCCACCTTGCAGCTAGGTGTACTATTGCCAGGAAAACAGAAAACTGTAATGCTGCCCAACATGTCCTTAAAGTGGTTGTAAAGGCAGATTTTTTATTTTGATGCATTAAGATAAAAAAACCTTCTGTGTGCAGAAGCCCCATATTGATCCAGGGATGTGCATGAGTGCCTCGGCCGTCCAGGACTCTCCCTCCAGCTGCGGCTCAGGTGGCCCCATAGCATGCGGATTGCTGTGGGGGCACTCATAAGGGGGGGCTGAAAGGGCCAGGAGCGCCGAGAGACCTAAGAGGAGGATCCAAGTTTCTCTGTGCAAAACCACTGCACAGGACAGGTAATTAGTTTTTATCTTTAAATATAACAAAGACTTTAGTATCACTCTAACAACCGATGATGTTAGCCTTCTCCCAGCAGTTATGTGTATAATTTCCGGTAAAGTAGGAGGAGAGAGCCATACGGGCGGTGCTCTCTCCCTTTGCAGAGTCTCACTGCACAGGAGCTAACACAGAGTGGCACCCCTGAGGAATCTTAACGGCACCCCGGTTGAAAAACCCCGATGTAGACAGTTGAAGACTGCCAACCAAATGCATAGGATTAGAAAACAGGGGGCTGATAAAAACTGAACCCATACCTTCTTCTGGTGCGTGGTAAGCTGCTAATGCATTTAACATGTCATAAATAACCTCCTTTATAGTATCCGAGATGACAGGAAGAGTAGAGGGTTTAACGGGTGTAGTCTTCACCAGCTGAACTGCATTAGGACCTTTAATACGAAGGTTCTCAAACTCGTCATCAGAGGCTGAAAAAATAAAAATAAAAAAATTAAGTGCATTTAGTACTAAAAAAAAAATAAAAAAAAAAAAATCAATAATTCAGATTTAAAAACATTTGAATATCATGAAAACTACTCAAAAGCACTCAAAAACACTTATATTGCAATGGTAGCTACTGCAATATCTAGTAAAGTGACCCAAAGGTTTAACTGAACATTTGGCAATCACTGTAAAAAAAAAAAAAAAAGTCAAAAGTATAGGTCAGGCATCATTAAATGACAGACGGTAGTCTGGATCTGGACCGAGTCACTATCCAATCCAGACCGCTGTAGTTATTGGTTTTTCCCTCCAGCCGCTGCCATCCTAAAAGGTGAGAGTACATCAGGAGGCAGGACAGTTCTGGGCAGAGGACGGAAGCTGCCTGAGTTAACTTTTCTAGGACACAGGGAAGTCTTGGCAACTGATAGCAAACTTGTTAACATGAAAAGTTGTGCAGCTTCTGCTCTCTGTTCTGACCTGCAGTGCTTCCTGCCCTCTTGCTCTGTGGAATATTGGACAGTAAAGGGGGCTAAGACATTGCTGTGAAAGATGGGGAGGAGACTGGGGGTGATGTAAAGGGAGGCTGAAGACTCGAGTTTGAAAGACGTGGGAGGTCATGTGAAGGGGGCCGAGGACACTACTTTGGGGAAGGGGGAGTTTGAGGTTCTGCAAGTTTTGTTTGTTTTTTTTACTTATTGGGCTTGTTCTCTTAAATTTATAGGCTACCGTGTCCTCCAATGAGCAAGAGGGTAAAATGAAAATAAAAAAAAATTTATATATGCATTTCTGATATTGAAAGTACTCACCAGTTCCTGAACCACGTGGAGCAGGAAGAGCTATCCGAATGCAGTTGTTTGCAACCTCAGTAAAGATGTCTGGGTTTCGACAGGCTGCAGGACCCAGAACTCTGAGAATGTAGTTAATCTCTCGGGACCCCAAGCTTCCAGACACTACACCTGAGGTAGTGCTACCAGCACCACTGGTAGCTGCAGACCGAACCACCTTAAAAAAATTAAAGCAAGTCATTTGCATTGACCCTTACCCAATGTTATGTACTAAAGAAAGTCAAGCAGCAGAAATATGCCCTGAGTGAAATATGGCGGCTACTGATCTCTTCACATGTGAGAGACGCCAATTAGCTGAAAAAGTTAATACCTGTGTTGATGTGTTAACATGTGTTAAAGGGCCTACTGATGACCATAGCAGCACATAAAATGACCCACATAAAAGCATGGAAGTAAATTCAGCCTACAATATAATTTTGAGTTAAACGGTTGTGACAGAATAGTGGGTCAAAAAAAATAAATAATAGTAATAAAAAATATATACAAACAAGTTAAATGAGCATAAAAGCCAATCAGCTAGCATTTTCAAAAAAAGTTCTAGCCTTTACTTTTTTTCTATTTTTAAAATACACTAAAGTGGTAGTAAACTCTGTACTACCACTTGTACCTCAAGGTAAAGCCTATAAAAAGGCTTACCTGTAGGTACTGTGAATATCTCCACTATCCATCATTGGCGCATGTGCTCCTATAGACCGGCTTACAGTGTCGGACTTTCAGATCCTGTGCTGGAAACGGCGGCTCCCATGTACATGCGTGGGAGTGATGTCATCGCGGCTCCGGCCAATCACATAGCCGGAGCTCGCAAGCCCAGATAACACAGGGGAACATGTCAGCATTCAGCGGTGACTTTACAGCGCTGGAGGGCTTTGTTCCAAGGTGAGCATTTCATAATGTGCTAGTATGACGCATACTAGCACATTATGCAATTGCCTTGCAGATATTTTTTTCCCTATTTGAACATCGGCGGTTTACAACCGCTTTACTAGAGTTTTACTCTCTCATACTAAAATAACATTTTTAGTGACTATACAAAACAAAAAAGAAATGGTGTTAAGAAGTTGGCTCCAGACCACAATGCCAGAGCAAGCAACTGATAATGCAGATACCTAATAGCTGAGCTATCCCACAGTAAAGAGGCCATGAATTTCAATTAGCTTAGCTGCAAACCAAACAGAAATAATTCTCCGAGTGTATACTGAGGGACACCGTATACCTCTGATATATACCTTGTCTCTAGGTGGTTGGACACCAGGTTAAAGCAAGAAAGAAAGAAAAAAAAGTTGGCAATACCTTTCTGCCTTAGCTTAGTCTCCAAACTTCTATAGAACCTTTACCAAAATGTACTGTGCCTCTCAATGAACTACTGTAGAAAAAGGATTTAGGATTTTACAGCAATTACAAACAAATCCCCTTATTTGAAAGAACAGATCATCAATTATGATGGCCTCTTACCAAGTTAAAGAAAACTCTGCACAGAAGTGATTATTCTCCTGAAATTGTTGCACTGACACTGGATTTTAAACAAGCTAAACTGCCTCAGTGAAAAGATGTCAGATTTGTAAACACTTACCTTCTCCATAGTGTGCTGTAATGTGCATGGATCCTCTATGATATGCCTGAAAAGGAGGGTAACTAATGGAGTGAAGCCATTAAAGCCAGAGCTCTGCGTCAAGCTTAGGATCATGCGTGTGCTCTTCAGCTCAGCAAACATCATGGCATATTTGTGGTCACGGGTAAGGCGCAGACAAAGTCGAAGAGTAGCATGTAACGTGTCCGGATCTACAGGAACACCAAGCATGCTAACACATGACCTGATCAACACAGTCACCATCTCTTCTGTCAGGCCTTGAATAACTATGTCTCCAACTTTAGGCTCATCGGTGGGTGACTCTTTTTCTTGAGTAGTACTCTCAGGAGCAGGAGCTGGATCTAATTTGGGAGGAATGAAGAGAAAAAGAAGATTAATGGTACAAATCAGTTTAAAAACAGATAAGTGCCCTAAAACATAATACATTAAAGGAATTCTATGGTCAGAGAATACACATTCCTAAAAGAAAATTTTTTTTTGCACTAACCGTGCAGCTGCTTGTGTTGTCCTAAATACTAAAAGCTCAAAAACATATAATCTAAAAGAAACAAGCACGCATCCATGAATCAATAAATTAGGTATCAAGCTGTGAGATTGAGACATTAACAAGTGTGACCTTTAAAAAACAAAAAGCGTATTTCTAGCGGTGGAATACAGATCAATTTCTTGATCTGGAAAAGGCCTTTGATTCCGTGGACTGGAATTACATGAAGGTGGTACTGGAGGTATTAGGTTTCGGTCCTCAAGTTCCGGAAGTGGATCGACATTCTAAATCATTGCCCCACAGCAGCCATAAAGTTAAACAATATGTTATCTGAATTTTTTTCAATATATAGGGGCACTTGCCAAGGATGCCCTTTATCACCGGGTCTATTCTCTATCATGATCAAACCCTTGGCAGCGGCCTTGCGAGCCTCTGAGCTGGTGTACAAGGGATAACGGTGGGTAGATTGACCGAAAAAACGGCACTGTATGCGGATTATATGGTTCTTTTCTTGCGAGACTCCAAGAATTCCCTGTTGGCAGCTTTAGACATTCTAAATTCCTTTGCTCGCTTTTCCGGTCTGAAAGTCAACGGAGGAAAATCCCAGATTCTCTCACTCAGGGTGCCATCCCCCAGATGTGAGATTCCCGCAGATTGTTCCATGCAGAGGGTAGAAGTGATCAAATATCTCCAACTCCGTAACAGACTTTATTGCTTTGAATGTCGATTCACTTTTGACTAAACTAAAATCCAGACTGCAGGCATGGCAGAATCTACCTCTGACACTCATAGGTAGGGTGAACTTAGTGAAAATGAAATTTTTACCTCCGTTTTTAGAGATAGAGAATATATATATATATATATTATATTTTTTCGGAATTCCCCTGTTTGGATACCGAGATATATATTTAAAAGAATAGATCACCTCATAACGACATTCCTGTGGCAGGGGCAACACCCCCGAATTAAACTCAGGGTGTTACAACTGCTGTGGAAACAAGGGGGATCGGCGGTCCCAGACTTTCACAGATATTTCTTAGCAGGTCAGCTAGTATTCGTACATAGGTGGTTTACTATACCTGAGGATGACCCTGCCAATACACTAGAGGCGGCTGTTGTTGGTTCGTATGAGGCACTGACACATATCCCATATCGGGGTGTCAGGGCTCCGTATAGACTCACGATATCCATGCGTGCAACCAGTAGGGCATGGTTAGCAGTGACCAAGATGGGTAGCGCTTCTGAGATTTCTCCTCACACACAAATTTGGAAGAACCCTAATCTATCACACTTCTACGAGCACCCTGATCCAATCATCTGGACTAAATTTGGTATTAAGACACTGAAAGACATAGCGGGTGGACCGAAAGTTCTACAGTTTGACGCCCTGAAAACTAAATTTAATCTTCCCAACACTCACTTGTTCCGTTATCTTCAGCTCAGACACGCATACAATGCCCAACTTGGAGATATTGGTATTACCCTGAAAATTAGTAATGTTGAGTCTTTACTGAGGGAGGACACTTTGGACAAGGCCCTGTCTACAATATATAAACAACTGTTCGGTGAGGGAGGAGATCCCCTTGCAAAGTTTAGGGTGGTGTGGAGTGAGGCGTTGCCCCAGATGGACGGGGATGACTGGGACGATGTATGGGACATTAATTTTACTAGATTGGTCTCTGCTAGAGACCAACTCATTCAATTTAAATTCCTGCATCGCATACATCTTACTCCAGCTAGATTCACTAAGGTGTTCCCTACCCGGTCGCCTGGTTGCTGGTGGTGCAGTTACCTCACTGCCGATTTCATGCATATCTTTTGGAATTGCTCGCACATTCAAGTATTTTGGAAAGGGGTCACAGAATGTATAGCAGAAGTAACAGCCATTCCTATATAGCCCACAATAGAGGTGTGCCTTTTGGGACTGGTGGACAATTTAGCCCCAAAAAGAGTAACTTGTACTTTGCTGACAATCCTAATCTATTATGCTTGGAAAATGATAGTGTTATCATAGAAAAAGCCTAATCCTCCATCTGTATCAGCGTGGAAGGGTGTGGGTTATAGGGCTGCACCTTTATACAAGGCTACATACATCAGCAGGGGCATACCACAAAAATTTGATAAAGTGTGTGGCAGTTGGATGAATAGTTAAACTACGGTGGCAGATTGAGTGATCGTAATAGAATGCACCTGTAGTGGGTTTTAACATATATGTATCTGACATATCTAAATGTACCATTGACTGTTATTGAGAAAAGGTGGTATTATTATAATTTTGATTTTCTCACTGAGCAAGGGTCTGGAAGATGGAGGAGAGAGTCAATGCTGAAGAAATGTAAATAGTTTCTTTTTGTGTGTGGCCCATTGGGTTTTTGTATATACCCGTTATGTTAAAAAGTAATACATAAAACTTCAAAATAACAAAAAAACAATATCAATATATATATATTAATATATATATATATATATTAATATATATATATATATATTAATATATATATATATATATTAATATATATATATATATATATTAATATATATATATATATATATTAATATATATATATATATATATTAATATATATATATATATATTAATATATATATATATATTAATATATATATATATATATATATATATTAATATAAATATATATATTAATATATATATATATATATATATATATATATATATATATAAATCATTCAAGCGTCACACTATATGACTGTGTAAAAAGCAATAATATATCAAGTGAACAGAAACAACAATGGTGCAATAAAAAGACAGACGTTCATGTGTATAATGATCACACCCTGAAACCCATGGGAAACCAGTTTTAAGGCATCATGCCTCTGTTCCCAGTTGATGCCTTGTATGGAGAAACGTGTCCGATGGAGCAACTGATTCAGACATCATTACGTTTTTTTCACTCAGCCATTTGGTTTGATGCCTGGCTGGTTCCTACTTTTTAACCTTTTTTTTTGTTCCTCTGTTTTTATGAATGCAATGCTTGCTATGTTTTTAGTGAATAAACCTGTTTGAAGTTTATCTGCACTATGAAGCCCTCCTTTTTTATTTTTTGAGTGACAAACTCCCAGGACTTTTTCTGCAATTAATTATTAGATCCTGGTCCGTGGTGGGGTCTTTTCTGTGATCCTGGTATCCAAGAATCTGGCAGGAAAACACTTACCTTTGTTCTTTGTGGCCGGATGAGAGCCCCTTTCCCTGAACTTTAGGACAGGTGGATTGTATCGTTTGCCGGCAGGCTGATGCATCAGGCTCTTATGATCTCTATAATCTCAGTTTATACTCTGATCCGGTAAGCGGCATTATTTTTAAATGTTTTGGCTGCAGGAACATTCAAGTTTCAGAATATTGGAAGTCTTTTCATGCTGATATTATCATCTATGTGGAATCTGTTCCTATACATCACAAGTTAATACTGGTTTCCCATGGGTTTCACGATGTGATCATTATACACATGGACTTCTGTCTTTTTATTGCACCGTTGTTATTTCTGTTCACATGATAATATGCATAATTGCATTTTTACACAGTCATATATTGTGACACTTGAATGATTTTTTTTTTATATATTGTTTTTATACAGTTATATATTGTGACACACGCACTTTGTTTTTAAAGGTCACACTTGTTCACGTTTCTCAATCTCACAGCTTGATACTTAATTTATTGATTCATGGATGCGCGCTTGTTTCTTTTGGATTATAGAGAATATTGTCATTTTAGAACATGAGCATTGTAAAAGCAATATAACCAATCCAAAAAAGGTTAAAATCTTCTTTCATGTTGTGAGTGCTGCCAGTCATTTCTTTCCACATCTGTCTGGAATCTTTATATGCCTTTCAGCTTTTCCTGTCATTTACTTTCAATTTCTAAAGAGTACCTAATCTCATGGTACCTTACTACCCGTGATGCCTATACTGATTGCCTTCTGCAATTCCTCTTCTCAGCAACTCTGTAGCTTAGAAGGCAGGCTCTGTGAAATGTGTGACACTTCAGTGCACACGTATCACAGAACTCAAAATTTGAAATCACAGAAATACAATGTGGAAATAAATAAATGATTTCATATTTTACGTTTTTGGTTGCAACATGACAAAATGTGGAAAATGTCAAGGGGTGTGAATACTTTTTCAAGGCACTGTACCCAACACGACATCATGTCTGCCTCCAGGCAGCAAAGCATAATGGGGGAAGTAGTCCTAAGAAAGCAAAAGCATACCAAAAGGAATGAGCAGAGGTGAAGCCACAAGATATTCAGGGAATTTATGAAATTGTAAAAAAAAAAAAAAAAAACTGTCAGGAATCACACTATGAAAGGAGACTTTAAGACAATATCAGATTGTTGGGAAGGGGTTAACCCCCCACCCCCCCAAAAAAAAACATACATTTGAATTGCTATTACAACGCTGATGTTATAAAATTAAGGTGTGTGTTGTAACTATAAAGTTATTTTAAGTCAAAGGAAGAGTAAAATGTAAAGTTCTCAATTTTGTACAGCAACTTGTCTGTTACAATTAGCGATTTAAACGGAGAAAAGAATATATCAGCGCATACCAGCTAATTTCTCCTCCTTTTGCTTGATATCAGTCTCCTTGCCTTCTTCCAAAGTCTTCTCCAATTCTTGGCCATTTCCGTTTTTGCCACCTTTGCTTAGACGTGGAACTCGCAACAGAGTCAACATTACCGGACGTCTATTTCCAGTTTCTTCATTTACCTGTGGAAAATACACATTTTACCAACACTAACATCACAAAATATTGTGTTCCATGGTTACACTACATATAAAAGTAGCAATTTAAACTTGCGTATAAATTTCTTATGCAGTAAATCATAGGACTGGTATCCCTAGACCAGTGATGGCAAACCTTGGCACCCCAAATGTTTTCAAACTACATTTACCATGATGCTTATGCACTCTGCAGTGTAGTTGAGCATCATGGGAAATATAGTTCCAAAACATCAGGGGTGTCAAGGTTCACCATCACTGCCCTAGACCATAGCCTATATGCCACTACCTTTAGGTGACTTGACACTGGCAAAGCTTTTGAGGATCGGCCACTTATCTTAATCCATGAGTCAGAGTTGTAACAAGTAATGCAGAGAGGGGGGGGGGGGGCTGTGTCCTTAAATGCCAAGATATGGAGTTTACAGGCAAGTCGAAATTCCACTTATTCGTTTTTTACAGGACGTAGGCTATGTATTTATTTATAGACCCAAGGACATCCTCAAGCAATGAATAAGGGTGGGCAAAAACTAGGCAAACAGAAATGTGCCAACAGGTCCGACAATAACAGCGGTAAATAGACCCAACTTTAGATTACAGCTGCAAAAACTTTGTGGCTGAAAGCTGCATCCGGAGAAGAATGAATGTTCACCTGGTAAAACTTTGAAAACGGTATCAATATGGGACAGGGTGGTCTGAACCACATAGGGTTGATGCCAGAATGCCCAGATAACACCCACTGACCTGGTGAAGGGAGCATGTAAAAGTGCAGGAGGTGTTTTGTCTCTTAGAGTGTAAGCTCATGGCGATGACAGGTCTTATCCATCTAGTGATGGTGGACTTTGAAGCAGGATGTTCCTTATTAGGTCCTGAAGGTAGGATGGTTAGGGAATCCATCTTCCTGATAAGAATCTGTTGCTTTGACCTAGACTGATATCTGACAACATACAGGCAGTGCAGAGCAATTAGTAGAGCACAAAGGCGGAAGGACTATGTTTTCATTGAGGTGGAAGACTGATGCCACCTTGGGTGCAAGACTACCTTGTCTGTGAAGAATGAGTAGTGGCTCCTCACAAGACAGCCACTAAGCTCTAAGACACGTCAGATTGGATAGCAACCCAGGCATCCACTTTGCAGGACAGATCTAAGGATATTTCCCCGATAGGTATAAAGGGGTTGTTACTGCAGGGCAGAGAGAACCAGACTGAGGTCCCAAGAAAGCACAGGGTGATGTGAGGGAGACTTTGAATAAAGTAAAAGAAATTAGAAAGTGGACGTGGGACTTTACATGGAGCCTGTCATTGTGATCAATTTATACGAATAAATGAAATAAGTATAATTGATTTTAATTTACCTCTAAGGGTGGTCCACAATGTTTATAAGAGCATAATCAAGGAATGATATGGATATAACAAATTTGAGCATAAAAGATTCACATAATTCATAATATTGACAGATTACAATCAATGGACACGATTATTACACTGATTACAGGTAAATGTATAAATCAATAAAAATTGCATATTAAAACGTACATAAAATATAATGAACAGATAGGAAATGTTATTGAAATTCAGGATTGGTTTAAGCTAGACTGGGCACCCTTAGCTGACAACCCGACGGGTTTAATGGCTTCTTTGCCAATCAGGGGTAAGATGCACATGTATGCTGAAAGTTAAGTAGATAATATGACCATTAATCTAATAGGATCTTCTCATAAAAAGGGAAAACCCAAGACAACCACAAGTTGAAAAAAACTTACAGAATGAATCTTAAGTTATGTCCAATTCCTGGCTTATACCAATCATGAATTTCAATAACATTATTATTTCCTGATATTCATTATAATTTATGTACGTTTAATATGCAATTTGAATTGTTTTATACATTTACCTGTAATCAGTGTATTAATCATGTCATGATTGTTTGTAATAAATCTGTCATTATTATGAATGTGAATCTTATGCTCATATTTGTATTATATATTATATCATATCATTCCTTGATTAGGCTCTTATAAACATCATGGACCACCCTTAGGGGTAAATGACATTAAATGAAAATCAATTATACTTATATTTAATTTATTCGTATAAATTGATCACAGTGACAGGCTCCATGTAAAGTCCCACGTCCACTTTCTGATTTCTTTTACAATATATTTAGGGATGAGAGCCTGCCATTGCTCTTTAAAGTTGCGAAGGGTCACATTCGATTTTAATTTTCTGACTTTGAATAAAGGTTTTGACAAGGGAAAGCGAGGCCAGAGGTTTTTTGAAAAAGAATGGACAAGGCCAAAACCTGTTCTTTTAGAATG
The DNA here is from genome assembly GCA_037952925.1 of Lithobates clamitans. Classification (NCBI taxonomy): domain Eukaryota; kingdom Metazoa; phylum Chordata; class Amphibia; order Anura; family Ranidae; genus Lithobates; species Lithobates clamitans. The sequence continues at coordinate 819,984 of JBBGZY010000590.1, read as the reverse complement.
TTTAGGCCAAGTTCTGATTGCAGGAAGGCCAGAATGTTAGGCAGAAAGTAATCCCTGGTATTGAAGTGCCTGTGTTCACACCAGGCAAAAAAGGATTTCCAGGTATGAGAGGAATCTTTCGGCAAAAAGGTTCTCCAGGTATCCCATAAGGATGCCCTGAGATGTTAGCAGGGCCAGAATCAGAGGCAGCAATTTTTAGAAAGATTCCTTTCACAGAGGAGAACCCAAAAGCAGGGCGACAAAGTGTTAGTTTCCCACAGCAAAGCGTATAAAATGTTGGCTAGCAGGAAAGATGGGAATGTGAAAATAGGCATCCCATGCCAGAAATTTCCCTGGTCTGAAAGATGACAAATCATGTAGACTTCATTCCAAATTTAGGGACAAAGTATTCGTTGAGGGACTTTGGGTCCAAAATGGGACGCAAGTTTGGTTTTGGAATTAAATAGGAGTAAAACCCCTTGACTTTACCCTCAAATCTCCGCGAAAATGTACACAGAACAAAATATCCTAGAGCACTAATGCAGCACATTTTCTAGGACATCAACACTAAAAAGCAGTGCAGAAAGCATGAGATGCAAATGTTCCAGGACATAGGGTACTCATGAAATAAAATTGTGTTTCTCATTCATTTGTCCAGTTAGCAACAGCTTGACAAATGGACACAGCTACAGCGGCAGGTTGTAGGGCAGGACCAGTGAAAGCAAAGGCTGCCTTTAATAAAGGTTTCAAAACACCCATCAACAGAATCCTTAAAGAATGGAACGGCCTCAACAGGAACATTGGAGTGCTTTTTGAGAACAGAAATGGTGAGATCCACGTTCGGGAGAGACCATTTTTTCATAAAGTCCTGTTCCATACGATGTTAATGACTGAAAATGGAATGAAAGTCTTTTCCAGAGTTTTAACATTCACAAGCAATTAGTGTGTGCAGAGGAAAAAAGTCTTTCTGAACTTCGCCTGCAGTTTAGAAACCGTAAAAGCTTGTTTAGGATGCAGAAATTCTGGTGCTGCCAGGCAAAAGCTCAATTTCAATAAGTGAGCCCACAGTAGAAAGCATGAACGAATGGCATGAAATCCTGGCTTGCGTCTCTCATAAGATGCAGTGGATGGAAAATTCCTCCATTAAAAGAGGAGTTTCAGTCATATTTTGAAAAATTAAAATGTCAGGAGCTACAAAAACTGTACCTGCCAACTTTATAGACAGACACCTGTCCCAGGACCCAGCTGTGTCCTCACCCAGCTGGTTTCTTTACCAGGCTTTGACCGCCAGTGCCATGGGCTCCCGCTGCTGTCAATCACAGTCAGTGAGCCAATCAGAAGAGGGGAGGAGGCGAGTCTGTTCGGGTGCCCTCAGAACAAGCTTCTTGCTCTGGGAGCACTTGGCAGGAGGGGGGGCAGGAGCGATGGAGGGGGACACAAGAAGAGGAGGATCACAGCTGCTCTGTGCAAAACCACTGCACAGGGCTGAGAAGTATAACATGTTTGTTATAAAAACAAAAAAGACTTTAATATCACTTTAAGGGCTGCATATCAAAGAAGCTGCTCCTACAGGCTTTTAAACGCTCCTTTTTCTGCCTGGAAGCTCCCCTCCATGTTAGCCAATGTGTCTTTTTTTTTACTTATGTACCCCAAAATATTTCTGAATAGGACATGGGAATGTTCTGAACATAGTCCATAAAGATAGGTACAAAGAAAAGGAGTGCTTCAAAATATATGTTTCAGTATCTGGTCTTAGCAGTTGTATCATTGTGGGAAGAATGCATAGAATTTATACTACATATATAACTGGACGTATTTTTTGTCAGTGTTGATGCTGGAGCAGAGGGGCCACCCAAAACCCTCTGCATACTTACAGTATATAAAACACTGATTTCTTTATTTTTCATTTTATACATTTCAATCACTTTGCAGAGATCTGTTTCCACTCTACCATTAAAGCATTTATTTCTACTGATCAATGTTTAACAAGTTGTGCTGCAATTCGATGTCTTATGAAAATAAAACATTTTTTGACATAAGCAGCATTTAACCTTTCTATTTTTACTTCAACTATGCAAACAGTTACATTGGAACAGTATATAAACACACATGATTTGAGTGAAATAATGTAGTGTTGTGCTATTTAATTTATTTTTTTGTTTATGCAAACGATAACACTTGAGTTTAAAAAACAAAAAAAAAACACTTTGCTATAATCAGTTCAGTAATGAAAAAATAAATACATGGGGATAAAACCAATCAATACAACTTTAAACAGAAAACTACCTGAACCATAGTGGTGAATTGTACAGTGTATCTCCGTCGGCCAGCTGTAAAACGCACACAAGTTTCCCCAGCTTTCCATGCTGCATCAATAGTGCTGTTGTTACTAGCACTATAGCTACACCAACGTCCTGATCGGTCATCAAACCAACGCCAGTTGTTACCATTTGATTGAAGATACTAAAGAGGAAAAAAGATAAAATATTGCATTTCCGTTTACTGGGGAAAAAGGGTCCCTAATCCTACCCAAAAGCTATCAACCCCTGTTTAAGATAAAAGGATTGATCACTTAAGACACATTTGCAGGTGTCATTAAGATTGCCAACGCTGTTAAGTCCTTTTTTTGTGTAATAAACATTAAGTATGGGGAGGAACGTGGAAGAAAAACAATATTATGTCTTTACTCTCATGTTCCACAGTAGTTTTTACCTTTCAGCTGCACTGGCCCTAAGACAGGGAACATAAGCATGTAGCGAACAAGGTTACGGACACTCTTCACATGACAAAGAGGAAGGACGGCATCTCCATTAATGTGGGAGGAGAGCGTACAGCCCAGAGACTAACTTAGACCTCAGGAAAAATGGTGAATGGCCAGTAGAAATCAAAATATAGGCCTCAAGATTAATTGCAGTGAGGACAAGCATTTTAACCATTGGGAAGAAACTCAATGAAAAAAGTTTCCATTTCCAATGTCCTTAAAATGACGCTTTGCAAGAGTGTGTATTAGGAAAGCCATGATTGTGGAGTAGCCTCCCCATTGTAGACACAGCAAATACTTTGTTTGCTTTTCTTTGTACAGAACAAGAGTCATAATATTTTGAAAAGTTTACCCTATTCATCTGTACTCTCCGCTTCGACGCAATGGAGGTCTTCTCATAGAAGTCTATAAGCAGTAGGACAGGTGTTATCCATCTGTCAGGAAAGCAATGATGTAATTAGTTACAAGAACATTACAGAGTTGCTAAGTAAGAAATGCAATAAAGGCCTTTGTAAGCAGCCTTACTTGGGTGTGTGAACCTCCTTCTGCTCCTTAGCAGCCTGCAGACAAGGCTGAACGACCTCTAGCAGTTTTATCAGAACATTAAGGATTCCACTGGTTTCCACTACTCTGGCACAGGGAAGCTTCAGCTCCTAGTTAAAATAAAGAAAAAGAAAGGTTGATGTACGCATTGAATTTCAGACAATATAAACAGCTCTGGCCTTTGTTTTGCTGGGGCACAGGCTACCTTTCTCAAGGTTGCGCTCAACTGAAAAATCTGTATAATCCAAACCTTTAAAAAAAAAACAAAAAAAAAACAAAACGCCACGCGCTTTTTTTTTTGTGAAGCCATGTTACTTATTTCCAGTGACATTGAGCAATCAATTGCTCAACGTCACTGGATCAATTCACTGTGAATCAGGCACATAAAAGTTTTAGGTAAACATCAACTCTCTTGATTATAACAGGAATCATGCACCTGGCATGATGAGACAAGCTGGCAGCACTAGTAGTTATGTTATGTCAACAGCAACTACCAATAGACTTGGTCACTTCTGCTGTTAACCACTTGAGCCCCGGAAGATATATAAAAAAATCACAATAAGCATGTATTGATTCGTTTGCGCAAAAGTTATAGCGTCTACAAAATAGGGGATAGATTTATGGTATTTGAATTTTTTTACTAGTAATGGCAGCGATCTGCGATTAATCGGGACTGCAATATTGCAGTGGACAAATTGGACACTGACAATTATACAGTGATCAGTACTATAAAAATGCACTGATTGCTGTATGAATGTCACTGGCAGAAAATGGGTTAACACTAGGGGCGATCAATGGGTTAACTGTGTTCCCTAGGTATGTTCTAAATGTAGGGGGGAGGGGACTGTCTAGGAGGAGAGAGATCGGTGTTCACATTTAGTATGAACACATGATCTGTCTCTACTCCCTTGAAAGAACCGGAATTTGTGTGTTACACAGAGATCCCGGTTCTCGCTCTGTCACGAGCGATCGCGGGTGCCCACCTCCCCTAGTAGCCAAAAGGCAAAGCAAAGCAAATTAAGGTAACATCATTTCGTCCAGCCATGCCATTCTGCCGCAGTAAACCTGCGGCAGCTGGTCGGCAAGCTCAGATCAGTTAAAAAATATGTAATTGGAATAAAATGCGACATATGGAAATGGATCAGTACCTCAAACAGAAGAGTCAGTAGAAGGATGCGGGTGGCCAAGTTGGATGCCTGAGGAAGAGTTGCCATCTGACTAATCCATTCCGACACGGTTTTATTGTCACTGGTTGTAAGAGGAAGAGCGGCTTTAATGAGCACATCAGCAGCTTCCCACACCTATGCAAGACAAATAGTGTAGTTAAAAAGCTGTTTAAAGGGAAGATTTTAAAGTTTATTTTTGAGGAATAGATGCTAGCCTGACCTGGTTGACCACCTGCTTTAGAATCATATCTCTATAGTCAGCGCCATTACGCTTGATGGCAGTCATAATAAGGTCACAAACACGGTAAACTGTATCTGGTAGCTCATCCAGCAGATGGAAACAGCCAGGGAGCATGCTGTCTGTAAAACCATGCAGTTCATCTTGCTCCAGGGGTTCTGCATCTTGGAACTTCTCTAGGCACTTGGCCTCTTCCTCCTCTTGCTTCTCGCGGGCCTTGCGTTCCTCTTCCTCTTTTCGACGTGCAGTTTCCTGGAGAAAGGTAGAAATAAGGGCTCTAAAGTAAAGGATCAACCCAAGTTCTACACACAGACACATCCTCACCACCCCACCTCAATCTAATGGCTAAAACACAACGCCCTAACCCATAATCTATGAATTAAGTATAAATTAATAAACCTGTGGCTCACCGTCATTGTAACTAACACAAAGAAAAACAACATCAATGCTTTATACTGGTGAGATACCTCTCATCTTGTGATGTTTCACCAGAGGTGAAAAAGAGGGGGGGGGGGGGGGGGGGCTGTGTGCAGGGGAAGGATTGGGTATACAGTGGATGGGGAGAAAAAGGGTAAGGGAACATTGGTCAGGTGGATGGGAGAGGGAAGAGCTCAACCTTTTCTAACGCAGGCACAAAAGCCAGTGCCCCTTACACCCTGTTCACTTCTCAAGACTTGTTGAAAAGTTTCATTTGCCTGACCCCATTAATCCCACAGCTGATCTTGTACTGTACCTCGGGCAGCTCTGCCCTCTGTTCCATAGAAATATCTTGTCCCAACGACATGGCAATGGCTCTCAGCATCTGATCTTCCTCTGACATACTCAAGTCCTGCAGAGCAACAACAGATACCCCATGTCAGCTGGGCTGCTCTGCAGAATGGGGAGGTCAGGGCATGAGAGTAAGGATGCACAGGCAATAGGAAAGACATTAAGAGTCCAATGGGTTTGGGAAGATTGGAGCAAAAGGTGAGAAGGGAGCTGCTACAGTTTAGCCAGGGAAACCCATTTTGCTGTAAAGGGGAAGGGAATGATTCATCTCTCTAACTACAGAGCCAACCCTCATGTTAATAGTCAATGATGTTTGAAAGAAGTTTGTAATCTCTGATTTTATCCCTTGCTTAACTAACACAAGACTGCTCTGTCACATGCAGATGCTTATAGGTCTGCTCTGCATGAGCAGAGTGGCACGGAGAAGCCTGCGGTAGAAAGGGGCTGGAATGGAGGACAGGGAAACATGAGATGTGATGAAGGAACAGAAGGGAAGCAAGACTGAAGCAGACGTTGATGAAAAGCCAAAAAGGCTAAGGTGGCACCAGATGGCCACACTTACCCGCACGACTCCTCCAATAAGAGGAGGTGGGTGAGTGAGCAGATATTCCGTGGCTTGCTCCATAGTGCTTGTGTTGAGAAGAGATTCCATTGCATGCTCTCGTGTGAAACCCATATCCATAAGCTATATGGAAAAGAAAAAAGGGGTTTAACAATGTGAAAGGGTAAGTTCTGAAAATGTAATCATAATACTGGCAACTTTATATTTGAAATAGATAATTTTTTGTTCAAAAGGCAACCTCAGGCCTGCATGTGACCCCCTTTATATTGTAAAATGGAGTCACCAACCAGCTAGGATGGGAAGCTACAATTGACATTCACCCTTTGCAGCACCACCTGGTGCTGAAATAAGGTATTTTAGTGAGCTTTTATGGATACAATTATTGCAAGTACTGTAAGAAACACTATTCAAATGATCAAAAAATCTACAAGTGAACAAGGAAATTTACCTTGCTATAAAATGGACCACAAATGGATCTCAAAAGAAAGCAAAATTGTTTTTAGATCTAAAAGGTAAATGAAAAAAAAAACCTCACCTGCTGCAGTTGCTGTTGATTGACTTGTGGCTCTCGTCTTGTTCCACTCTCATCCGGCTGCCCTCCCTCTTCTTCCCGGCTGCCTTCCCTTTCTTTACTCAGACGCTCTCGAATCACTGGCTCACCACGAAGTATATGACATAGTATAGCCAGCATGGATTCAGCCATTCGACCTCCATACACCTTTAATGGCTTTCGGTTCCACAAGTTTTTTATACACGTGAAGGCTGCCTTTAAAAAAGGTAAAAATGAAGTGTGAATACAATTCATATAGATAGCTTTTCACATAAATAAAAAAAAAAAACCCACATACCAGGAGGATGCCAGCATCCTTTTGTGTTATAGTTATTACAGAGGTCTGAAACCTAACTAGCTTATTGGACAGTGAAGGAGGAAACCGCAAACTGATGAGGTGAACTGTTGTCTCATGTTGGTCCAGCTTCTTGTTAAAATATGCAGCATGCCTGAATAACGCGGAACACTGCCCATCACTCACCCAGTCTAAATGCTGCTATACAGGTTATTGCAAGCAGTGAATACAAAATCAAATTTAAGTACTTACACTGGCTGAAATAAATATATACAGTGGGGACGGAAAGTATTCAGACCCCCTTACATTTTTCACTCTTTGTTATATTGCAGCCATTTGGTAAAATCATGCAAGATCATTTTTTTTCCTCATTAATGTACACACAGCACACCATATTGACAAAAAAAAACAAAAAAACACAGAATTGTTGACATGTTTGCAGATTTATTAAAAAAGAAAAACTAAAATATCACATGGTCTTAACTATTCAGACCCTTTGCTGTGACACTCATATTTAACTCAGGTGCTGTCCATTTCTTCTGATCATCCTTGAGATGGTTCTACGTCTTCATTTGAGTCCAGCTGTGTTTGATTATACTGATTGGACTTGATTAAGAAAGCCACACACCTGTCTATATAAGACCTTACAGCTCACAGTGCATGTCAGAGCAAATGAGAATCATGAGGTCAAAAAGGAACTGCCTGAAGAGCTCAGAGACAGAATTGTGGCAAGGCACGGATCTGGCCAAGGTTACAAAAAAAATTCTGCTGCACTTAGGGTTCCTAAGAGCACAGTGGCCTCCATAATCCTTAAATGGAAGACGTTTGGGATGACCAGAACCCTTCCTAGAGCTGGCCGTCCAGCCAAACTGAGCTATTGGTGGGAGAGGTAAAGAAGAACCCAAAGATCACTGTGGCTGAGCTCCAGAAATGCATTATGCTGTGGGTGCGTTTTTCAGCTGCAGGGACAGGACGACTGGTTGCAATCGAGGAAAACATGAATGCGGCCAAGTGCAGGGATATCCTGGACGAAAACCTTCTCCAGAGTGCTCAGGACCTCAGACTGGGCTGAAGGTTTATCTTCCAACAAGACAATAACCCTAAGCACACAGCTAAAATAACAAAGGAGTGGATTCACAACAACTCCGTGACTGTCCTTGAATGGCCCAGCCAGAGCCCTGACTTAAAACCAATTAAGCATCTCTGGAGAGACCTAAAAATGGCTGTCCACCAACGTTTACCATCCAACCTGACAGAACTGGAGAGGATCTGCAAGGAGCAATGGCAGAGGATTCCCAAATCCAGGTGTGAAAAAACTTGTTGCATCTTTCCCAAAAAGACTCATGGCCGCGTTAGTCCAAATGGTGCTTCTACTAAATACTGAGCAAAGGGTCTGAATACTTAGGACCATGTGATATTTCAGTTTTTCTTTTTTAATAAATCTGCAAAAATGTCAATTCTGTGTTTTTCTGTCAATATGGGGTGCTGTGTGTACATTAATGAGAAAAAAAAAAATGAACTTAAAAGATTTTAGTAAATGGCTGCAATATAACAAAAAGTTAAAAATTTAAGGGGGTCTGAATACTTTCCGTCCCCACTGTATATCCAAAGGGAGCCTGTGGCAAGGCTATGGAGATTAACGGCCCGGCTGCGCAAAACAACGTACCTGTATGCTGTGTCCTCTTCGGAGTCTAGGGAGCACGCTGCCAGCAACCCGCTCCTGCATTGATCGGACACAGCGGGAGCCAATCAGTGGGCCCGGCGGCCTCAATGGCCTCCAGGACCTGCCGATCGTTCACAGGAGGCGCAGAAGGGTGGTCTGCCTATGTAAACAAGGCAGAACGCCGTTTTGTCAGAGAGGAAGAGTGAAATGTTGTGTTCCTGTTGATCAGAAACACAGATCTCTCTTCCTTCCGTTTAACCATCCCTCACAAAGCTATAAATCACTCCCCACGAGCACACTTAACCCTTTGACTGCCCCTGATGTTAACCCCTTCCTTGCCAGTCATTTATACAGTGAACATATATACATATTTTTTTAAACACTGATTGTATTAATGTCACTGGTTCCCCAAAAGTGTCCAATTTGTCTGCCAGAATATCGCAGTCCAGCTAAAAATCGCTGATCGCCACCATTACTAGTAAAAATAACAATTCCATAAAACTATCCCATAGTTTGTAGACGCTATAACTTTTGCACAAACCAATCAATATACGCTTATTGGGATTTTTTTGTTTTTTACCAAAAATCTGTAGCCGAATACAAATTGGCTTAAATTGATGAAGAAATTTGGACACTGTAGTCCAATCTAATTGTTTTTTTCAGCAGCCTTTCAATGTTCAGACACAGCATGTGCCTTTTAACGCTTTTGTGGAAAGTCATTGTTGGAAGAGGGAGCATTATGCCCTAAACCTGCTGACACAAAACACTAGAGGTGGACTAAAGTACCTGTTCTGAAACTTGCAGATGAATGGCTCCACAATGCCAGCAGCCACAGCACTTGGTGAGGGCTTGTATTAGGATAATTTACAGCTTGTCACAAATATATACAGTAAAAACATTAATGTGCATAGCCTGGCCACAGGTTCACTTTAATTTTATAAACACATAACTACAATAATCAGTGCTTCCTCTATCAGTCTGAAGTTCATATCACACTTGCAAGGCCTACCATCGCATAATTTACACAAGAAACTCTTATAGATATGTTATACATAATAAAATAAATGAATACCTTTTGAGTAACAACCAAGAATCGCAAGGCACTAAACTGAGGGAAGTTCTGTCCTCCAGGCAGCTTGGTGGGAGGTAGAGAGTGTGGCGACTCCAAAACCGTGGTAGGATTCACCATCTTTTCCACCAGCATGAGCCATGCATCCAAAAATTCCCCAGTACCATCTGGTAAGTCCAAGTGCTCCAAACCTTCAGCAACTGGTACTCTTCCACCCATAGAAAGGGCCCAGTTAAATGTTCTGAAATGAAATGTAACAGAAAAAGTAAGCAGAGAAACCAATATAACTACAGAAAAGACCATGCAAAATAAGAAAAAAAAAGTCATACAATTTTTCCCTTAACATGTCAAAGATGGTACATGTAAGATAGAAAAGGGGTAAAACTACCTACATATACTTTATTAAAAAACAGACCCAATTTATTAATTATACAAAAGTCATTGGGATAGGGGCTATTTATCCATCAAGCAATAGCCATTATAAGCAATCGGTTGCTGCAGAGAACAAAAAAAATATTGCGTAAAAATTAAAATGAGATATTGAGATATACCGTATTTATCGGCATATAACATGCACTTTTTCCCCCTGAAAATAAGGGAAAAATCGTGGGTGCGTGTTATAGGCTGATCCCCCCCCAATTGTGTGTGATCGGAGCGATCGCGGCAATTGCCGCGATCGGCGCCGACATACACAGCCGCGTGGAAATTCAAATACGGCGCCGAGACTGCAGGGACTCGGCGGAGCGGAGCTACACATAGCCGAGAGTCCTCGGGTTTTCTCGGCGCCGCTTACAGTCCCGCCCATGGGGCGGAACTGGGCGGGACTGTAAGCGGCGCCGAAAAAACCCGAGGACTCTCGGCTATGTGTATCAGCGCTCCGCCGAGTCCCTGCGGTCTCGGCGCCATATTTAAATTTACACAGGGCTGTGTATGACGGCAGGGATCGCGGCGATCCCACAAAGCTGCACGGGGGGGGCAGGGGCGGGGGGGTGTCGGGCAAGGCTGCACTGACATGGCTGCAATGGACACTGGGGCAAGGCTGCACTGACAATTCTGCACTGGGGCAAAGCTGCACTGACAAGGCTGCAATGGACACTGGGACAAGGCTGCACTGACACTGACAAGGCTGCAGATGGACACCGATAACGCTGCATTGATGGGCATTTTAATGTAAGTTTTTCTTCCTTAAACTTTACTCCTAAAAGTTTTTTTCCTTAAAATTCCCTCCTTAACTTGGGTGCGTGTTATACGCCGATAAATACGGTATATATATATATATATATATATATATATATATATATATATATAATAATATTTGTATATAAAAGTAAATAAAAGTAAATAAAGATTTATATTAAACATATAAAAAATATAGTTCAAACCAATTTAAAAACACATTTTCTTGGCACATCAACCTTAAGGTTCTAGCAATTGTATTTGTACTTCTCTTGGGACGGACAAACAACTAGCACAGTTTCCTTTGTTAGTTTAGAAAGTTAAACCTGTGAAATTGATGCAGTAGTGCCAACAAGAACTGATGTGAATTTTTTTTTTTTCTCATTTACCAACGTCTTTCCTGAATGTGTTGCAAATTAACGGGACAAGGGGGGAAAAATTCTCCTAGATTAATGTGCAAAGTTTCCCTTTGAGATTTGATATTTCTCATGGGATATGATTTTAAACAAAAGCCTTTGTTGATTATATTTTTAACCACTTGCCGCCAAATCAAATATCTGGTACGTCAATGGACTTCAAGTGGTTGTAAATCAGTGATGCTTGCAGCTGCAGGCTTCACCCCTGTATCGTCTTTTTTTTTTTGGGGTCTGTTTTTTTTTTAAACAGAAGACGGTAGAATCTTTTAATAGCAATCAGATGGCCAACTTGCTGCTTGATTATAATTACAAGCAATGGGAGGGGATGTCTGCCCTTCCTGCCACTTTGTGTTGCTTGCTCAGGCTCTCTGATGCCGACAGGCTGGCTGGCCGGACAGCCAAACAAAGCCGGGATGGGCTGTTCGTTATAGTAACCCAGAAGCAATGACATGACAACTTCTCATTTACCCGGATGTCAACAGCACCATTAAAAAAAAAAAAAAAAGTATTTAAAAACCGAGCTTGTTTTTTTTTTTTTTTTTTTAAATGCTTTTAACGGCAGCGGAGGAATTTGGGGTCTTATAGATCTCAGATCCCTTCATAAAGAGTACCTGTCACACGTCTATTGCTTTCACAAAGAATGTTTACATTCCTTGTGACAGCAATAAAAATGATCAAAAAATAAATAAAAGCAACAGTGTAAAAATAATAAAAACAATAATAAAAACAAAAAAATCTAACGTTCCCCCATCACCCGTGTTAGAGCACAAAGACAAATGCGTGTGCCGCTCCTGCACACATACAGCGATCCGCCTACACTTGAGAGGTATCACCGTAAATGTCAGATAATGGGCAGTAATTTTATAAATTTTAAACCTCCTCTGTAAATCTAAAGTGGTAACCTGTAAAAGGTATTTGAAGCGTCGCCAATGGAAATAAAATTCATATAGTTTGTCACCATTGCTCGGGTGTGCGCAATTTTAAAAGCGCTACATGTTTGGTATCCATTTACTAGGCGTAACATCTTTTATATTTTAGCATTAGGCGATACAGAGATGAAACAAACCCCCCTACATAAGTTTTATCTGTAGTAATTTCTTCTGTAGATCATTCTGAAAAAAGTTAAGATGAAAGAATTTCTTCTCATCTCTAGCAGCAGGGGTTGGGATCTGAAGTTTCCACAGAACAGATCTTCTGTGAGGATAGTTGTGAGCCCTGATTGGAGGGAAGAAAGGGACCCCCCCCCCTCTTCACACTGAACAAAAATGGAAGTAAAACCCATCAGGGTTTACTTCCTCTTTAAGTGTACATTCTTAGCAATACATTAACTCTGTGCAAGAAGGGTTAAGTCATCTTGGCCTGGCCAATCAAGATGGCGAAACATGCCAAACTCAGAAACACTGGGCTAGTCTATTGGCACCAGCAAGGGAGCTCCAAAATATCATTACGCTGAGGACAGGAAGGCAGGCAAGTAAATGTTGACTTTACTTGAGCTTGAAAAAAAAAAAAAAAAAAAAAAAAAAGACAGAGGGGATTTCACTAGGATTGAGGCAGAAAACGCAGAATATGCCAGGGATGATGTCACTGGCCGCCCAATCAAGGGGCTGAAAAAACAGCACCCAGGAGATGACAGTGGTTAGTGAGGGGTGTAACTGCTGCATCTCTTATGAGCCAGAAGAAGAGATCAATGTAATCAAGAGCTGTAGTGTCTGAATCTTTGGAACCAGTAAGATAATGAGAGACAAAATGACTGAGTTCCAGGATGCAGATATGAAGGTAAAATTTCTGAAGTGACCAGGTTCTAGGTACCATCGCTGGCCCAGGATCACTTTCCCAGCCCAATAGGCCGGCACCTGTCGAGTCCACTATCAGATTTAAAGAGAGAAAGGACTTTGGCGTTCCAGCACTGGATTGTGAATACACCATACTAGGGAGTGGCTGGCTTCTACCGACAGACTCATGGGGTGACCATTCAGTAGAGCATGGACTGGGGCCAAAACCTTTGTGAGGCCCTGGACAAGCCAAAAGAGCTACACAAATATAAAAATGTTTCTTGCCCAGGGCAAAGCATTAAAACTGTTGATGCAGAGGATAAATGGGGACATAAAGACAAGCATCTTTCATGTCCAGCAAAGCCAAAAAGTCCCCTTGTTAGAGAAAGGCAAAAACCAACCTGGCAGATTCAATGCAGAATCTTTGTATTTTGAAGTATTTGTTGAGGATCTTGAAATCTAATATGGGACACACATCTCTGTTCCAGTTAGGAACCATGAACAAACTGGGCCTTTACCCTAACAGCATGGGTACAATTACACCCAAGGACAGAAGTTGCAGGATTACAAGCTGAAGAGCCTGTGCCAACTGCAGAGTAGAGGGCAGGCTTGATGTCATAAATCCAGGAGGTGGCAGAGACTGAAGTTAGTTAGGTCTGGAATATCTTGAACCCAGACAGCCAAGGCAGCGGTCAGACTTCCTCTCTACTCAAAGAAGTAGCGGCGTCTTCTTGTTGTGTAGCAGGCTTGGAACCTGGGCTGGGAGACTGAGGTTTGCATCGAATTGGCTTTCCTGGTTTTAACGTAGAAGAGGAGGACTTACCTGCCTGAGTCTTAGCCTTGCGTTTGTCAATGAAGTGCTCTTATCCCCACTGACATTTTTGAACAAAGATGGAGTCAAGTTCCTTGCTGAAATGCCGTCTGACCGCAAAGGGAATTGCCTACAGACGCTTTTTGCATGCCGGTTCTGCAGCCCAATATTTAGGCAAGAGGAGTCTACGCATCTGGAGAGATATGAGGCCCACCCTAGACATCTGGCGCAGGGAGTCAGCCAAGTCATCTACATAGTAGATGTTCCAGGTGCTGAATTAACTCATAACCCTATGCAGACATGCTGCACTATGTGCCAAGGTGGGCGTTACAACCTTACAGGACAGCTATGTGCCTTCTCTGGTAGGGTACTAGTAAAGTCCTCAAAGCCAATATCATGAGACACTGAGCGACAAGTTGCACAAGATACGTCTCTGTGGCTACAATTCAGTTGAAAAAGTTGAAGGATTTCTCAAGTGGAACACTCGCAGTACACTCAAGAAGAAATGGGTCACACACTGATGCCATCACCAATGTAAACCCAGACCCAACAGAGAATTCACAGGAAGTCTTGCCTTCCTACCACATAACTGGCTTAAACATTGCAGGTTTGGAGCAGAATCCTTACAGATTCCACAAAATTACAGTACACTCAGAGGATACATACAACTAAAAACACCAGCAGGACATGAGGATTGCTGGGTGCAAGAAGGGTTAAATGGAGGTCATTACAGCTTTTTTTTCCCCCAGTGTCAAATCACCTGAAGGTGCCTGCTTATGTCTCCAGTGTCTGAATCTGCCTGCATCCTTAAATCTTGGATTAAGAAAAAAGGATGCCAATTCTTCAGTTAAAGTTTTGTGAAGTGAGCCAAGTAGCACTTAGAATATCTACAAAGCTAAAGAGAAATATTTAGAAGAACTGCACTGTGAAACGCTCTCAATCCCCCCCTCAAAAAGTATTACTTAGCCAACTGCCAATAGAATACACACCCCAGTGCTTCCAAATCTGTCTAAATATATACAAGCACTGATATATTTGTACAAGTTAAGAGAAATGGCTCAAAGCTGGGGAGGGTGCAGAATTTACTCCTGGAGATTCTGTAAGCAGCACTTTACCAGTATAGGTACAAAAAGGGCCGGTGCTACCACTAGGCAAACGCCTAGAGCGCACTGCTGCCTAGGGGCGCCCGGCCACTGGTTTCCCTCCGCTTCTGTATGCTCTGCAGGCTGCAGCATGTAACTAATTCAGTCTCAGGCAGCTGCTCTGTCCGGCCGGTAGTGTAATTAGAGGCGCAGTGCAGCACTGGAGCCAGCGCTAGAGGAAGCAGAGCCGATGCTTCCTGTATAGTGCCACATCCTGTCACATCGGCAGGGCAAAGGGTGGGGAGTCAGGGGTGGAGCTAATGGGGGCGGCAAAATGAGGTTTTGCCTAGGGTGTCAAAAATCCTTACACCAGCCCTGGGTACAAATTCCTATACATTTCCCTAAACTCAGGTTTAGCAGCATTGTGATTTCTCTGAAGACACCAGAAAATGAACAAAGATTGTTTACTTACTCAAAGAGTGCATTGTGCCCACCGGAACATAAAAATTTCTGTAGCATCAGATGATAAGGATATTTACGCTCATCAAAAAGCATGGGAGATGTGAAGCCAACAGAGCATATGAAGAATGTTAACCTAATTAAAAAAGCAAAGTAAACAATACAGTCTTTTAGTTTAAGGAAACAATAAAATTCATGGCACTGAAAATCAACTCTTTCAAAAATATTAGGCTGTCACTTTAAAGAGAAGCAGTCACAAAATACATCTGTGATTGGGCATCTACAGAAGTAGCTTTCCCAAACTCGTTAACCACACACCAATTAAAGAAACTAAACCTTTTCAGTTAATCAATGCTCCAGATGTAGTGCGAGTCATTGGGGAAATGATTTGCTGACAGCATATGAGCCCAATTACAAAGATGTCCTGCTTCCTGATGGGATCCCGATTAGTTTTACACAAAGGTATCAAGAATAATTTTAACTTAAAGATGACATATATAAAAAAAAAAAAAATTTATATATATATATATATATATATATATATATATATATATATATATATATATATATATATATATATATATATATATATATATATATGTGTGTGTGTCTTAAGAGCATATTTTTCAACAATGTATTTCAATATACTTCACTTACCTGAACCTAGGTGTAGGGGTATAAGGAGGAGGCTGCCAAGAAAGGCCTTTGGTAAGCAATTTGGTAAGAGAAGAAGCAGTGGAACGAGCAGCAGGAGTGGGTGCTGTGGTGGTACTTGCTGCATGGTGACTTCTCCTTTGCCGAACAGGAGATCCGACGCACAGCTTAACCAGGAGTCCAAACAGCTCCGCTAAAGCACGACCCAATCTTGAAGAAGCTTAAATAAAATAAAATTTAAAAAAAAAAAAAAAAGATTTTTTTTAAAATAACAGAAAAAACTATTATATTGAAACTTGTAGAGCCAGACATTTATTGTGCTACTTTATTCTATCTTACCTGACAGTAACGGCTTGATCTGTTTGATACGGGCAGCCATCGCAGGGGTGATCTTGGGCTTACCCTTGGGGTCAGAAGTGCTTGGTTCATCAGTTTCCATGGGGGCCAGGGTATCCCCATCCAGCCCAATACCTTCTAAAAGTCCAGTGGTTTCTTCACTGGCAGCTGAGCTTTCAACCTCCCCGTCTAAAATAAAGAAAACAAAGTAAACAAAGTAAACCGGAAAATGTAATTACTGCTTAAATAGGACTGTTAGGCATAAGTTAATTAATTGGCAACAAAAAGGTTTTTTCTATTCATTGTAAAAGCCTTTTCTCCAGTAGTTTACTGAAGGTATTCACTACAGCATTGCAGCTTCCCCTTGGGAGCAAAACTAATATATAATAGGAAATTTGTACTTGTAAAATTATTTTCTTGGAAGTCCATTCAGGGACAAAAAATCATATCCGTCAGCCTATATTGCCACCTAAAGGAGGACTGGACACTGGCAAACACATTTGTAGGCCAACCCAGAAAACCCATCCACCATCAGCATGCCTGTTTGTAGAAAGCAAGCATGACCATAAACAGAAGGCTGGGACCTGTGTCCCGCAATGGACAAGGATTCTGCAGAAAATACAAAAACATGGAATTTTTACTTAGCTGTAATTTCAAAATCTTGGAGTACAGTATAGGACTTTTAGTCATAGATCATGGGTTATAAGTTACTACCTTCAGTTGACTGGTCACCGGCAGAGAGGAGGGACCCGTCTCCTGTACTATATTCCATGATATGAATACAGGAAAGTTAAAAACAAAAAAAAAACAAAAAGAAAAAAAAAAAAAAACACACCAACCACTCTTTTACCCCGTTCCTGACCAGGCCATTTTTTGCGACAGAGCACTGTGTCGCTTTAACTGACAATTGTGCGGTCACCTGAAGCTTGCTCTGTGCCTAGATACAGACATGTTTTGACCACGGTGATGGAACCAAGCTCAGGGTTTGAGGCCTCAGGGTCTCACAAAACCTAGACAGGAGGCAGCTGGTGAGGGTCAGATGTTACCAGGGTCACTGTATAAGGGTAGTAGGAATAAAGTCAGTGATGCACTGAGCTCTTTGAAAAGCTGCAGGGGGGCACTGCATTCTTCCTCAACACTGACTGGCAGAGGAGAGCAGAGCATGTAACATTTTACCCAACATTTGACACAAGCATTCAACCCCTAAATCAGTATTATATGCAAACTGTATATAGCTTCCTGCATCGCTCAATGGATGAGAAAATATAAAATTTTCCAAAATAGATGAATGAATTTAGGAGACTTGAAATCCAGTATTTGTGCCCTGTTTGTATTTAGTGAGGGCCTCCAAAACGCACATTCACTGGATTCTGAAAGACAACCCCCCCACCCCAAAAAAAACTTAGAGCTCTTTTGTTTGCAAAAGCAGACCTTAGCAACAGAAAACTCAAACCTAAGGGTCTGTTCACACCAAGGCGTTGTAAACCTCAGCTCTAAAAATGCCCAACAAGACAAAATCCCATTCATTTCAATGGCCTCTGTTCATGTCTGAGCGTTCTGTCACCTGAAGCAAAATGCCTTTCGCTTAAAAAAGTACATGAGCTTTTTTTGGCAGATTACAGGCATTTTCTGCTATTTACATTGGTGACCTTATGACCTGTACAAAATAGCAACAGAAATCGTTTATGCCTGAAAACTAAACGCCTAGATGTGAACAAGTGCCTTCAGGAAAGCTTGGATGAGACAGCCTCTGATGAGGAAACTGATATTTTGCTTAATCTACCAATTGGTGAAAAGGAGCCTGCGCGAGGCCTTTTGGCAGGTGGTTTATACAGATATCTACTATGAACACTAGGCGACACTTCTTTCATTAGGATGTCTGGAACACTACTACCAAACCTTTCTTAAAATTACGGGAAACATTACATGTAATATTGTGGCATCACAGCACCTCATAAGGTACCCCAGAGTTCTACATGCCTCCGCCCGGCCAGATCAAAGCAACGTGGTAATGAGCATAAAGAACACTGCCGAGTAAATATTGTGAGCACTTTTTTCACCCCTTTTTTTCAAGGGGCCATACATAAAATACAACTGCAAATATTTTGTGCTTCATTGAAACATGGTCTCAATGTGAATATGACATTAAAAAAAATAAATAAAAAGTTTAATCAGTGAAAGCCATACCTGCTCTCTTGGCTCCTTGGGGCAGTGGTGTAGATTTCTCTTCTTTGGGAGCAAGTTTCAGCATGTCTGCCTGACCAAACTCACATCCAGGGGGCAGGCTGACAGTAAAAATAAAGCAAATGCTATTTACCATCCATCATAAGTTAGATTTTTTCAGTTTTAGACTTCATGTACATTGCTGCTAGTAAACGGACATTTTTGGGCGTTTTTTTAGCTGCCCCTGAATTCTCCTCTATGTTATCTTATATGTCCATATACACAGGGTCGTATATAAGCAGTCTAGTTTAGAAGCATTTGTTGAATAGCAAATAAAATGCGTTCAGGACAGATGTTCAGAGGCATTTGAAACGCCAAATGCCTGTAACAGCTTATAAACACGGTAAGGCTACATGTACACCGGACGTTTTTACAACCTCTCCTGAACAGATAGTAACCCACTTTAAAAAACATGCCGCGTTTAGAAGCGTTTCTAAAAAAAAAATAAATATATATATATATTTTTAAAAATGGCCAAAAACGGAAAACGCCTATAAATGAAATGCGGCTAAATGCGGGTTACCGCGTTTAGCGTCTGAAACTTCTGCGTCTGTACTCATTTTTTTGCCTTCAAAGAAAAGCCTACAAAAGCAACTGCCTATAAATGACAGTAAACGAACCTGTGTACATGTACACATAAGGTAACATTGAATGAGTTCAGGGGCAGTCGAAAAAAAGTGTCCAACTGCCTCTGAATGTCCATTTAGCAGCAGCAGTGTACATGGGGCCTAACTGGCGTTTAGTTCACAGGAGACAGACATTTTTAAACATTGGTTACTATCTGTCAAGTTATATCGTTCAGGAGAGGTTTTAAAACGTCCCGGTGTACATTAAGCCTAACACTCCCCATTTCTAAACAGATTAACTGAAGAATATATAAAAGATTCTAATAAGAGTAACTCATGAAAGCACATTTATAGTCACATACAGATGAAACACAATACACCCTCTTGGTAGTACCTGTTAGGCGTGCAGAGAGAAAGTAAGACAGTGCTTTCCCACACCAGAGAGCAGTACAGCTGGCTGAGCTTGTTCAAAACATTCAGTCCCAACTGAGATCCCCATTGGTTCACAGAGATGGCACGGATTTCACTCTGGTGGATCACAGTAAAAATGAGGAACAAAAAGGAGGGGGGGGGGGGGGGGGAAAAGGATTTTTTAGTATTTTATTTTGTTCGATTAGGTCAAAAAATAAAATTTTTAAGTTTGTACATATAAATTAGCAAACATATTAACAACTGCAGTCAGCGGCCAGGGCTGGTTCACAGTGCATCCCCTCAATGCGCATTTAGGGCAGCACATTAGCTTCAATGGAATGCGCAAAAAGAAATGCAGGTAAAATTTTTTAAATCATGCCGCACCAGACTGCATGGTACTAAAGCACCATGCGTTTTGGAGCCCGTGAATGCACTTGCATGTGTTAGATGTGGGGGGTTCTATTAAGCATTAAGAGCACCTGCGTGTTTCCATTGGGTGTGGGAAACTGCTAGTGAGAAGGCACGCTCCTGCCCGCACTGAAAGTGGAGTGAACAAGTCTTCAAAGCTACTCTACAATTTGTCAACAGCTGACTTAAGCCTGGTACACGTTAAAGTTTTTTTTTTTGTTCAACCCAGCAGGCTCAACGGGAAAAAACCTGACAGATTGCCGTAATAACACACGTAATATTAGTGCAGTGATCTCCTCATAGTTACATAGAAGGTGAGGTTAAAAAAAAAAAAAGACACAAGTCCAACCTATGTGTGTGATTATATGTCAGTATTACATTGTATATGCCTGTATGTTGCGGTTCTCCACTGTGCCTTTGTGTTCAGACAGGCAGACTGCCACCCCCCACCCCCCCCTCCAGGAAACAATGACCATTGACTGCAATCGCTGATTGGATGCTGGTTTTCAAGCAAGTCTCTGACAAATGCCTTACAGATATACATTACTATGGATCAGTCTGTGCAGTTAACAGACCCGAACAGCAAGAGACAAAATGAAACACACATCTAAATGATTCAAATAGAATGAACGAAAAAAAAAACAAAAAAAAAAAAAAACACTAACTAATATGGGTTTTCACTCCACCTTTCAGACCATGCTTCATATTTAGGGGGTAACCTGAAAAATGGTCAACATGGGCCACCAACCCCCTCCCCCACCCCCTTACAGGACTGTGACGTTTATTTACCCTCTAGCTTTGGTTATATTTATTAAGGGCAAAGATGTTCATGGCTCTGCCTGCACAGCTTGCATCTATCAATTATACAAATCTGTGATTGAAAGAATTACAAGTCCCATTTTCCACTGCGGTAGAGAGTCCGTAGTTCTCAATGGAGCACAAGCAATGTAGCATAACTGCACCTGTAGTTCACGGATACGTCCTCCAGCTCTGTTGCTGAAGATCCATACCAATGTACAGGCCAAAGGAAGAGTATGCCAGGGCGCTGCACCCATCATCCACTGATTGCCATTGCAATACTTTGCAGGCTCAAAATACAAGAAAATTATAAAATGTGCATTTTTGCTTTTTTTATGTGTTCACTTTCACACAGCATTCTTAAAAACATCCCCACCCAAAAAAGCCCTTTTTGGCACCCATCTGAAACCTCCTCAAGGAAGCATTGAATGGAGGAAGCTTTATTCACCCATGTGCCCCCTTGCCCAATGAGAGTGCTTTGCTGGCAAGACACTCTCACTGGACAAAGATCCAGTGGTTGAGGCTTAGTATGAGTGTTCAGGCAAAACAGTTAAGAAGCCTAGACCCTCCATAGCCAAGCAAACAAAATTTTCAGGAGTTTCAATTAAAAAAGGACTTCCCTGTAGCAGGTAGGTACCATCTTACCTGTCCTACTCGGCAAGTGTGGACAAACATCATAATGTAAGCATGAGCAGCTGTAAGGGCATGAAGCAATGGTGTTGCCTGGGCAGAGAGGGTAGCATCTGCAACATTCCCTGCACAGGCCAATTCTCTTAACAATACAGATCCACCAGGTGCTTCAATTGGCCGATGTAGAGGATCCAGAGAGGAAAGAATAGAGTCCAGTTGAAGAAGTCCTTCCTGAAGGACCTTCGGTTCATGAGACAATGTCTGAAGAGAGAAAAAAAAAACAAAACAAAAACTTTTGAATGAAAAAGCTTAACATATAAAACCTTGTTGTAAGAGCCCATCTCCTAGTAAAGAGCACCGAGCAGAATTTTATTTTAGTTATTTTTTTTAGATACTTTAGTACCCTGCTAGTTCTGTGTCCCTCAAGTATTTAGAAAATTTCTGATTACAGACTTTCTGAAACTTACCAAAATAGATTTGCATACGCCAGCCACAGCCTGGCAAGCAGCAGATGTGGGGAAGTCAATAGGTAGATTAGGAAGGCCCAGAATGGTGACCAGTGGGAGAAGGCCTTTTTGACTCACAAATTCCTGGCAGTGATCATCTGTTGTGTTGTTGCTCAGTATGGATTCAACAAATTTCATCTGTGAAGTAAGGAGATCATCAGCAAAGGCAATGCAGAATCACAATGTAAAATTTATCTAAAAAATAACCACCATCAGTACACGGCACAGTGCACTAAAAATCAAATGCAAACAGGAAAGAAAAGTCAGAATATTTTAAAATGCTTTAAAGAGAACTGAACTATAGAAGCTGTGACAAAAAAGGGGTAGTAGGAGGGCAAGGGATCAGTCACCAGTATTGCCTGTAGTCACTGTCTTGCTGTGTGAGAAGGTGGCCATCTCTTTTAGGCTGGGTTCACACATATACAATGTGGGAATCAGCGCGATTCCTGTGTGGGTTCCCACATCACATTTCTCTCGCTCACACTGCCCTATGAAAATCGCTGCAAGTGTCAATACAAAGTTAGTGACACCCCCAGATCGATTCGCAGATCACAGTGCGAACTGTGAAATGGTGCAGGAATGGGATCGCATGAGTGTGAACACCCATGCGATCCGATTCCAGTGCAGACCAAAAAAAGGCTCTTGCACCATCCTGGTGTGAATTCAGCCATACAATCTGTATGGCTGAATTCACATCGCACAGGCATCGTATGTGATCTGCACAGCAATATGGCGCAAATCACATGCAATGTCTGACATCGCAAACGTGTACCCAGCCTTAAAGCTGAACTCCAGTATGGTGGAGTCCGCCAGCGGAACCCCCTGCTTAGCAGGGGATCTCTCCACTGAATCCCACTGAGCAGGCGGATGACAGGTCTGTGTCCACTGACGCAGATCAGACATGGCCCGCCGTCCTCTAGGGGCTGTCTGATGGAAACAGACAGCCTGTCTGCTTCCATCCAACTGTCATCTGATCCACCAGACAGATGGGGAGTGGATCTCCATCCATCTGTTTTTAGCGGACAGGATCGGATGACATCTACCACTCCATAGAAAGCAATGAATGGTCCAATCAGGTCCACCTGAAAAACTGAAAGGGGCCTAATGCATAACGCATTTTTTAGAATTCAAGCAGTGCAAGTACCTGTATTTGACACAGTGCTGGTCTCATACAGACCACTGCACAAAAAAAGAAAAAAAAGAAAAAAAAAAGAAAAAAAAACAGACTGGGCGAGGGAGAAGCAGCACAAGGATCCAGTCATTTGTGTTGCAGTAACAGGGCACATATTGGGGGTTGGGAGAGAACAGTGTGCAAAAGATGAGCAAAACGATCTGCAGCTTCTCCTACTACTGTCCAGTTAACCGCAGTGGAGAAAAAACAAACAAGGTCTTCTGCCCCATCAGACAGGCCTAAGCTGTGTGGCAGAGCTGTGAACCTCTAAAAACTGGATGGGCAGAAAAACATTTCCCATATATGCATCCTATTTAATTCCCACTGTGTACATACACACTATTGGGTTGATATAGTGAAAATGGAGGGTGCAAAATGTGGCGCAGTTGTGCATGAAAGCCAATCAACTTCTAACTTCAGCTTGTTCAATTAAGCGTTGACAAAAAACAAAACCTGAAAACCGATTGGTTTCTATGCAGAGCTCCACCAAGTTTTGCACTCTCCAGTTTTAGTAAACTATCCACGCGAGAGGCTTAACACATGCCCTATTTGGGGCTGAATTTCTGGATTAGTTATATATTCTGTACATATTATGTATGCCTTCATTTACTGTACACAATGTTAGCATTGATGGCATTTCCAGCACTGGTTGCTATATACAATTTTATTTGTTATCATTATTAATATTCTAATGTTTTGTCATTTTACTACTTCCGATTGCTCTGCCACTGCTCTGAGCCAGCATGTCCATTTGGTGTGGTTTTGCGTTGGGGCTTGTCTCTCCTCAGCGCGGGAGCTGCGATGCGCCCTGTGGATCCCTCCTCCCCCTCCCCCTTAGGAGGTCTGGGCGGATACCCCTCGGCGCATCGGCGCCACGTTCCCTGCGTCTTACGCGGGACGTTGTTCATGACGTCACCGCGCCGACGTCTGGAGCGTCATCTGCGTGGTTACCATTGGGGGGAGGGTTTTTGGCGCCAAACACTGAGCAGTTATTTCAGCTCAGGTGCGGACGCCGCTCCCCTCCTCCCGCAGGCTCACGCACGTGGCGTTGGCGGCATGTGTATATAGGTTCCCCAATCGGAGCCAGCTGCTTACACGGCCAGTCTCCCCCTTGGGGTCTCTGCACACTAGCTGATTTCATCTCGCTAGCTGTGCATGTTATGCAGCATCAGGTAAACCCTTTCATGTCTATGCTTACCCTCACCGTCATGTTTTCTGCTCTGCTGCACCTTACACCTTGTTTCTTGTACTAGTTTTTTATACACCTTTTCCTTTTTTATATATTTCCCCTACTCTTTAACTCACACAGTTCCAGATTTTCCACCATTTATTATTTTCTCTATCAGATCCCCTTTTTAGTATACAACCTTCACGGCATTATCTATGAGCACTTTTCATATATGGGTATCTCTGGACACATCATTTATATTATTTTCCAACGCATTTTGCTTCATCTTAATCAATATACTATTATACACCATTTCCAATATTTATTCCCTGATATTCTTTTCTGACAAGCTTTGCCCCATCGTTATTGTCATATTCATTCCCTCAATTAGACTTCCTTCATTATATGACTTATATTGTATTACTCATCAGTAATCTTTATATACAAGTATCTTTGTATACATTATTTATACTATATAATACTCAATATAACCTACTCTGTTTTGTATGGATACTGATATACTACATTTCTTAACATTTATCCCCAGGTATTTCTACTTTTGACAATTTATTTTTATCATTGTTGCCACATGGAGATCATCTCACTACCCATACATTGTCATTTCATTACCTGATGTCATCCATACATCACATGCTGCCTCAGCTCCCGCTATGGGGTTTGTTGCCCCCGGCCCACTCCGGGCCATCTGTCACGTGCCACGCTCAGTGTCAGGGTTGGTAAGTGTTTGTCTGGCTAAAATCTTTCCAGCATTTTTTGTTCTATTCCTCTCTATATGGATTGAGGTTGACTTTTTGTATATACCCTACAGGATTACTATGCATCAGCTCCTGATGAGTGGACAATATCATCCACGAAACGCGTCGAGCTACAATTGATGCCAGAATTTTATCCATTGTTACCCTGATGTGACTAATTTATTAATATCATGATTATATCATCTTGCTACGCAATTTTATTATCAGTTACTGGATATGCCATCCCTGGCACCTATAGGCCATATGTTATTTTGTACCAACATTACTTTGACCATGACTTATCCAGTGTAATTATATATTCAATTGCTTGTACTTTTCCACCTACTATGCCTATAATTTTGTGCCAGTTATATATGTATGTCTGTATATACACATGAAATTCCTTTACTATATATTTACTTATATTAATAAATACTACAATGTTAATCCTCCGCATTTCAAATTGCTTCATTTAAAGTCCCAAACTCCTTGTTATATACTCCAGTTTTAGTAAATACACCCATGTCACTTAATGTAACAGTAGATCACAAAATATTAATTTAATACTTTGTCCATTAGGCTACTAAATCATTGGATAGGTATTCAGTTATAAAACTCACCACATTCAGGATATAGTCCATGAGGGGAATTGGAATTCTTTCCTCAGTTCCTACCACACTAGAAAATAAATATACTATTAAAAATTAAATCCAAGCAGAAAGCAAGCAAAGCGCAAATGAATAGAAACTATACATTTCACAACTGGTGATATATTTAACAGTTGTTATAGAAACCTAAAGGGCAATTTCATGTGTGCTGGAATATAGCAGGCCAAGGACAGACCAACACACACAATTGCCATGGAGACCATCTTGTTAACTTAGTCAACAGCACAAAAAAAATAAAAAAATAAAATGTGCTATTTGGTGGCATATCTAAAGTGTTAATCAACCTTTTAACTAAAACGTCACACTATAACCACAAAGGATGGAGTGACATTTTTCTTGTTCATTTTTAAAGTCAACCATAAATTTATTTAGACAGATCGAGTGTAGTCAGATGTAAATGGCTAGCGAGAGTCCATTTACTTTGGCAGCCCATAGAGCAGAGTGAGCTCTGTCCGTGAGGTGTCATCTGCCTGCTCTGCTTCAATCAGCAGCTGTAAGTGATCCCCTGCTAATTGGAAAGGAATCTGCCCCATGTGAAAGGGGCCTTAGAACACACAGCATTCCAATAGAATAAATTTGTTCAAGAACATGCAAATAGCTACAGCATTGCTGATAACCAAGCAGAATATTCAATTTGAACAGTAATCTGTCTGATATTTGTATTATAGATTTAACAGCCCCTTATGTTTACACCCCCCACACACACACAAAACAACCATACATTTCAGAAGATGCATGCAGGCTTATTTAGTCCACTTCACTAAGGTGCTTACATTCGATAGAGATAATATTATATATACATATACATACACATCTATATCTATCTATCTATAGCTCTATATATACACACACATGAAATTTACAAGTAGCATTCTTGGCACTACAGAATGATCACTCCTAGTAGCTACCCTTAGCCACTGCGTTTCGGACAGCGCACTTACTGTTGGCTTTGTTCAACATCACTTTGCTGGGTTGCGCTGAAGCTCTGCATAGCTTGTACCTCCTCCTCTTCCTCGTCTTCACTGGAAGCCTCTTCTGCAGCATGGTTAGACCGCGGTGGTGGAGCAGAAGTTGTGCCATCAGCCTTTTGAATTGATGGCTTTTGACAAATATACCTTGGATCCCTACCAAGATTGCATATTTCTTCCAAAAGCTAAAAAAATGACAGATAACATTGTATTCATTGCATTTTATCCTGAGAGCTCGACATTAAAATGCTAATATCTAACATAAAAATGCTAATTTTTTAAGATAAATATTATGCGAATGTGTACAAAACACCCAGCATTTCTTTTTGACTAAAGGAATATCAAATAAGCCCCCCATTACTCAACAAAAGTCAAACACTCTGAAAACTAACCTGGATTTTGGCATGGCAGTATCTGTCAAAATTTACTAGCATGTTTTTTTTTTTTTTTGTGCTTAGTCTCAAGACATTAAGGTGCAAGGAGGAGATCTTTCCAAAGAAAGGGAAATGATGTCCTAGTTAATGCTAGAAAAGGCATCCCAATTGGAAAAATGTACCTCTATTCCTGTTCCAGTAAGAAACAAAAAATGTTGGATTCCCACTTATTTTCAGACAAGGTGACAATGGTCATTAAGACACAAAGAGAGTAAACATTCCCACAAGTAGGGACAGAGACAGCAATAAAAACCTTATATGGGTTTTAAACTTTCCCCATTTTATCCAAAATGGAAGAAAAATAAACTAAAAAGTTAAAAAAAAAAAAAAAAAAGTTTAAATACTTGTGTACAAACAAAAAGTAGACTGGGCTGGAATCCCACTTTAACCACTTCAGCCCCAGGCCATTTCTGGCACTCTTACATGTAAATCAGTATTTTTTTTTTTTTTTTGCTAGCAGAGGCCCTAGAGAACAGGTGTGAATAGAGTGGTGGGTTTTGCAATTTTTTTAATGTTTCAGTATTTGCCTGACAGTTTTTTAAATGTGATTTTTGGGGGGATAAAGTACACTTTTTTGAATTTGAATGCAAAAAGGAAATACATAATCCGATACCAAACAGGTCATGCTTTAAAATTGCGCACACTCGCGTGATGGAGACAAAACGTAAATGTTACTGTCCATAGGCAACATTTTAAAAGCCTACAGGTTACCAGTGCTAGAAATATTGCCCATGATCACTTGTTCACCGTGGTACCTCACACATGTAGGACAATAGCTGTTTGCATGCGCGGGGGACCGGCAGGATGTCCACTCCGATTGCTCTTAACAAGCGAGCCAATCTCTGGCTCTAAAAAAAAAAATGCTACTGGGATGATGCCTGCAGCTGCATCCCAGTACACCCACTTGAAGTCAAGATAAAACTAACTCTTAAAACCTATAGTGAAATCTAAAATGACAAACATCATGGCAACAAAAAGTGTTCTCAGCAATAGTAATGGCGATACCAAATACAATGAAAGTTTTCTACATCAAACCGCATTGAAAGTCTGCACCAAAAAGTTAGTTCCTAAATAAATGAACCCACATCACAGGACACAACAGGACACAACATCAGCAAGACGTTCCAATCACTGACTGTGAGCCGCTCGGCCACATCAGTGCAACTTCCATCTCACCAACACAGAAAAAGCAGTTTAGAAACTACGGCATTTCCTGAAGTTCATCTAAAGCAACTTTTTTTTTGGATAAGGTGTTAAAGGTTTTAAATAAAACCAGCTTTTTATTGCCATCCGTGTCCCTGCTGGTAAAATTCAACCTCTGATTGTCTGATGACTACTGTTAATCAACCTAAAAGTGAGGGAAATCTAAAATTTCAAGTTGTCTCTGAAAACATAAATAAAAGGGGAAAGCTTCCAATGGAAACACTTGTTCAGGTTATAAGGGTCTAAGAGGATTCCCCATAACTTGAAGAGATCAATTTCCACTTTTGTATCCCGACACAGAAAAGAAAAGAGTAAGGGGGGTATGAGGGATAGGTAGGGGGGTATGAGGGATAGGTGGGGGGGGGGGAAGAAAAGGTATAGGTGCAAAGGTGGGGAGTGTTTATACTTCTCCAATACCTGCCTTTTTCATTATTTTAAAGTGTTACTAAACCCAGGAGCCTGCATTCACTATATCTCGTCTCCCACAGTACACAGAACATGGAAATGCAATTTTAGTAAATATAAACTGCTAAATACCTTTTCTCATCAGCAGTATTATAGCAGTCATGTGACTTCTATCAGTGTCTGGTTGAGCATTTGTTAAAGCTTATAGGAGAAGTTCTCAGACTGAGAATCCTATGAGGCTGCAGGACCCCTAACCTTACTAGTGCCGTGACCCCTTGATAACATTTCCTAACCTGTGGGGACCCCTACAGTAAAAATATTTTCATAGCGTGGGTTCTCAGCCTCCAAGACAAGTAATTTGCGCCACAAACCCACAGACATTTAGCACTCCGAGTCCCTTCTACTCGTACAGTATTTAAACCCCTTATGGTATATTTAAGGATGTACCACTCCTCTTTTGTTATTCTTGCTTTCCCTTTTATTTCTCTCTATCCTAATTTCTTGTTTTTATTCTCCCATTCCTCTCTCTTGCCATCTTTCTTGTTCTTTCACTTATTCTTTCTCTCCCTTTTTCTTTGTTCCTCCCCCTCTTTTCCTCTCCCTTCCATGTATTCTCTATTTTTATTCCTTCTCTTACTCCTTAGTGGTAGTGTTACTCACTGTCTCTGGCTTCACTGCATCTCTGACTTTGTGGTGTCTCGCAGCAGTGGCACCTATGCCGAAATCGGGAGATGGGGTCTCCTCCAGCCCCTCCCACTTCACATTCCTCACCAGTCAGCTGACCTCTAGTCTCTGCACCCAGCCATGCTGTGAACTGAATGGGTGGCTGCTAAGAGGCTGAGTGGGCATCTGCAGGCTCCAGGGACAGCCCTGCTGGGCGGCCGCAATATAGCTGGGAGAGAACAGCCCAGGATTCGGTGACCCCTGGCAAATAGTCTTTCAATCCCCGAGGGGGTCCCGATCCCCAGGTTGAGAACCACTGCTCTGGACAGTGCTGATCACATGCACCCTCCCAAAGAAAAAAAAAAAAAAAAAAAAACTCTCTGGCAATACACACCAAATTGAGCATGTGCAGAGTGCCCCCAAGGCTCTGTTCTATCAGTAGATGGATTGGGCACAGTAGACGGGGAGGATCAGAGAACACAGGATCAAACAGCATTTTTTACAAAAATGTGGAGGGTTAATCCCATAGGTTTCACAAGCATGCTTTACTGCATATACAAACTGATTTTACTGTTGTGGGTTTAGTAACACTTTAAGTACAACTTCTAGTGAAATGTACACTACAAATAGTCAAATTTACAACATAAGCAATAAAAAAAAATATATATTTATTTGTAATATTTATTTTAATATACTCAACTGAATCATGTTTACATCTAACTCATTTTAAAAGATTTTCAATTGCGCCCACCTCACCCGAGAGATAAGTAAAAGGCTTACCTTAATGATAGCAGTGGTGGCATCTGTTTTTAAAGTGGGCTGGTGCCTCATCAGCTCATCAACAGCACTGCCCAGGTTAGAGGCTGTATCGCCTGCAGGAGACCGGAGAGATGTCAAAGCTGGAAGAGACCACGGGCCTCTTAATCCCTCAGCTAGAGACCTGAAGAGCACTATTCTAATCTGCACTACAGGTCTCTTCAGCAGGGGTTAGAGGTGGTTTAGAGGGTTTGGGGAAATACCAAGGATTGATCATTCAGGCTAAGGACTGAGCCTTGGATAGCTACAAAAGGGAAAGTTTTACACTACTATATCAAAAAAGTTAATATATATATATGGCTGCTGGGAGAGCAAATATTTCACTGCGGTGCATAAGGACCTGCCTGTGAAAAAATCGTTAACATTAGGCCTTCTGAAAAGTAAAAGAAACATGTCAACATAGAAACAGGGGGGGTGCCATTGCATATACTGTAGGTGTCCTGACACCTCACTGGCTTTATGTTTGTTCTGGGTAAGTCACTCAGCAAGCAATTATTCAAAACAAAGCATACCAGCCCCAGACCTAGCACCACTGAAAAAAATATAATAAAATCAGCAACGGAAGGTCCCGTGTTTCAATTCTGACAGGTTTCCTTTTGTTTTCTAACTTCTTAAAAAAAATAAAATAAACAGCAACTATGAAAGAATTGTTAACAACTAAGTGCAATATTTCTAGAGAAGCTAAAAAATTAAACTAAAGCAAACATCTTAATGCAGTGGTCATGCAGATATCCCGATCATCAAATCTATAAAGTAGCACCCAAACAGGCTTAAATCGGTACTTCCACTTTGCCCATTCAGGACACTCACCTATCCATGCCCCCATCTCCATCACTAACACAGCGGGTCTTCCATGTATGGGGGAACATGTAATCTACCCTACGTGACAGTGCTCAAGCCTGATCATACAATTCCCAGTCCGAAGCATTATTACGTGAGGGGTCAAAACTGGAGAATAACCAAGGTGGATTCCTGCATGGTGTCAAAAAAAGGGAGCCTGGGTAGATGAGCCATGAGTAGACACTGTCACTTTGCCCTGAATGGGCACCTGACAGTCTCTCTAAAGGCAAACAGCACAACACAAGGGACATCAATCCATAGGAACCAAACAAAATTCACATTGGATGGATGTAACTGAATCACAACTAGTTTCTATTGGATACAAGAATGTGTAGATAACTGCTGAGTTATGAAAAGAGAAAACTCTTTGCTGCAGTAAGTGTCAGAATGATTATGTTTAACAAACTAAACATTTCGGGAGATCAGCTTTAGATGATATCTGTGGAAGTGTCCATTTGCTGTTGCCATTTAAAGTGGAACTTCACTCTCTTAATGAATATTTGTAAGTCTCATGCTGCTAGCATTAGTAAACGGATAAGAAAAGTATATTAGCTTGTTTTAAACCCTTTTTTAAATTTCTTCAGTTACTTCCTGGTTTCTATATCTAGGCAAATGAGGTCATACAGCCCAAGAGTCTTCAATAGAGAAGGGGGGGCTTTCTAAGATAAGCACACCCTCGTCTGCTTACATTCCTGAGCTAAGGGCAAGTGGATTCCAGGAAGTAAACGCAAAATAAATCTGCCCTTACTCAAGGTGGCCATGGCCAGAAATGCTAGGGCGTGTTTTTCAAAGTGATTTTGCAACAAAATAAAAGCATGGAGACATGGATGGATGAGTTAGTCCGCTTTGAATATTGAAAATGAATTAAATAGCATTTTTGGTTTGTGGTGCTCAGATTAAGTGTAGTTCCACTTTAAGTGCCATCAATTGCAATATAGTAATCTGGTATTGCCCACCTCAACAAGGCAAGGGCTTTATATAGTGTGAACAAGGGTCAATACCTCTGGTCAGGTTTTTATTGCAATGAGGGGAGATTTCCTAACATACACTTTCTATACAAAAGACATCAGTCACCAGGACAGCAAACTAAGGAAATTCCAATTTGAAATTCAAACACGACATACAGAAATAAAAATCTAACAGAGGTTCTTCTCCCTCTCACTATACCAAAAGCATAAAACAGTTTTGCTTAGAGTTGGGCTTTAAATATTTGTATGTTAAGTTTTAGTGCATACCTAAAGGATCAGAGCTCCGCCGCCGCCGCATGGCAGGAAGGTAGTCCGGAGAAAGCAACACTTTAAACAATCTCTCAAAAGGTTGGCACTGTACAAATGACTGCAAACCACGGGCATTCAGACACAGTGCACTGAATACATTTGGTAAGGAGCCTAGAACTTCCCGGGTAGCAGGAACCTGTTTAACAAAAGATTTTAGTTTTAGAATGTCAAGATTTAACAAAATGTTCACGTCAAGTTTAGAAACAAAAAAAAATAAAGAAAAATACAAAAAGACCATTATTTTGTAATACTAAAAACCAAGGATTAATGAATCTGAAGATGTCTGTATATTTTCACTAGGGACAATATAGTGCAAGTTCCTCTGGGAGGAAGAAATGATCAATTCGTTTAACGTTTCCTGAAGAGCAGGGAACAATTTTGGTGACATATAAAACTATAAACAAAACAAATAAAATGCCTAGATGTGTTATGCAATACATGCACACATATATACTTGGTTCTCAATATCTTCACTGCAAGACCATGAATACTTGTGTAGCAATTCAAAATACAAACAAAAAATGCAAGAACTAAGTTCTAAGTCCCCACTTCCCTGGCATTGTAGTATACATACTTTTGATGACTATTGTGTCCAGCATGAATAATGAGAAATAGAATTGGGCCTTATTTATTGTATTTGCAACAGGAGAACTTTATTACGCAAACAGATTCAAACGTTTACCCTCGAAATTGTATTAACCAATATGGGCTCATGTAGGCAGTCATTCTTGTCAAACGAAGTCTTTCCCATTCGAACACAGCAGGTTCAAATGCTTGCATACAAATACAAAACCAGCATTTGACAAGAAAAAGGCTTTGTTCGACCTGCTCTGCCTGCATTTTAAGCACACCTTGGCAGGATGTGAAGAAACACAATAGAAAGCAGATCAAATGCAGCCTCTGAACTGTCAGAAACTCTAATCTATTGAAGTCAATGACAATCTGCTTACCAGCATTTGAGTTGCATCTCAAATGTACTTCAAAAAGAAAGAAAACACCAATATAAGCCCTAAATCTAATTGTTGGCTAAGGGAAACACAGAGGTGTCTTAGCTGGGTATACGCTAGTAGAATGCCGTTCGACAAAGTTTTAACAAGGTTTGTTTTACAAATTAGTGGGGTAAAATCAAACGTTCGTTTTCGACCGCAGTGACAAAAAAATTTTGAAACCGCAGGATGGAAAATTTTTCTCAAATGTAGACATTTCTAACAGTGTATGTGGTTTTTGTTTGGCAATTCAACTCATTTCAAAATCTAAGATTTAAAAAGAAAAGAAAATATTTAAAACTACTTTTGAACGTTCTGAGAATTTTTCACACAAATTTTAGTAAGAATGTTTGTTTGAAATTCTAGTAAATACCCAGCTTTGATACACTCAGATAAGCTCTTTATATGTACTGTTGTATCTATAGATTAAAAAAAGTAGGAGTGGCATGAATCAAAAAGGTTTACGCCAACAACCAATTAGAAAAATGTAAAGGTCAAGTGAATTTACACTTCCTTCTACTACAGCAGCAATACTAAAAATTCAAAAAGACCAATTTAATTTCTCCCTTAACCCTATGGATTAGTTCTGCTCTGTAGGAAAGGTCAAATGTATCCATATTCAGCTGGAGAATTAACATGGGCCAGTGCTGTCTACATTGAAATAGGGACATTAATAAAACAAGATCTATGATCCAAGATTAGACTGTTTTTTACCCCCCAAAAGATCACCTTAGAAAGCAGTACAACTTACATCTTTGATAAGAAGAGCGTGCAACATCACATCAGTAAGACCGTTATCTTGAAGAGATGAGAGGAGTGAGGGCTCTTGGAATACAAAAACTGTTACCACTTCAGTGGCTGAAAGTGGGGGAAGAAGCGCAAAAAAAAAAAAAAAAAAAAAAAAAATTTAACACGTTACGTTACATTATACAGAACGCAAAAATGAATACAATGACAAGAAACAGTTTTACATTTGTGATTGAACTTACCCAGCAAGAAGAGAGAAGGTCCATAGTACTCTGCATTGCTGATAATGTGTTTCAGAGATGTAGGAAGGGTACCATCCATTACTTGTATATAAAAAAAAATAATAAAAAAAAAATAAAAAAATAAAGTTTAAAAATCTAAAAAAGTTTCCCCCAATTTTGATAGAATGGGGAAAGCTTAGAATCCCTGTAAGGTTTTACTACTATCTGAGTCTCTGTTATGAAAGATCGCCACACTTTCTATCCAGGGGACAACCTTTTACCAGATGGAAAGGCTACTTTCAGACTAGGGCGTTTTTCAGGCGCTAAAGGGCTAAAAATAGCGCCTGAAAAAACACCTTCCCTGCCACCCCAGTGTGAAAGGAAAAAAAGTCCTGCAAGCAGCATCTTTGGAGCATTGCTGGAGTGTTGAATACACCGCTCCTAGAATGCACCTGCCATTGAAATCAATGGGCAGCGCTGCCGAAGCGCCCGCAAAGTGCTTCAGCAGTGGCGCTTTTAACCCTTTTTCGGCAGCTAGCGGGGGTTAAAAGCGCCCCGCTAGCGGCCGAAAAAACTATGGTAAAGTGCCGCTAAAAATAGCTGCGCTCCACCGCCAATGCCCCAGTGTGAAAGTGCCCGAAGTGAGAAGAGATTTATAATCGGGAGCAGACCATGGAAGGCTGACAAAGGTTCTAGAATTCCCCAACATAAAAAAAAAACAAAAAACCTTTACTTCTGTCTGTGTTACGGTTAGGCATCATTCTCATGAGGCGGATCCGCTGCCTCGGACTCCGCCAGCTCAGCGGGAGATCTCTCCGTTGATCCGGCGGATGACAGGTCCCTCTCTGCTCACTGAGTGGGGAGGGGTTTGTCGAGCACCGCTAGTCACTATGGAGAGATCGGACGAAAACGGACAGCATGTCAGTTTTCATCAGATCTCACCCGATCCGATGGGACAGATGCGAATGTAGGGGCATCCGTCCGATTTTAGTGGATCGGACCGGGCCGGACACCAGCGGACATGTTACCGCTGAGATCAGTCGCTCCATAGACTAGCATGGAGCGCCCATTCAGGTCTGCCAACAAAACTGACAGGCGGACCTGAATGGTCCGACAGTGTGAAAGGGGCCTTATGCAGCATGCACACAGTCAGACTTTTCGACCGGACTTGTCCGACAGACGCCAACAGACCAAATCCGGCGGACAATCCGATCGTGTGTGGGGTTCACCGGACTTTTCCAGTCGCAAATCTGACGGACTTTAGATTTGGAACATGGTTCAAATCTTTACGACGTAACTCCGCCAGACCCAGAAATCCGCTCGTCTGTATGCTAGTCCGACGGGCAAAAACCGACGCTAGGGCAGCTATTGGCTCCTGGCTATTCCTTATTTTAGTCCGGTGTACGTCATCACGTACGAATCAGTCGGACTTTGGTGTGATTGTGTGTAGGCAAGTCCGTTCGTTAAAGTCCGTCGGAAGTCCGTCAAAAGTCCGCTGGAAAGTCTGTCGGACCAGTCGGGTCGAAAAGTCCGCAGCCTTAGAAAGATTTTCCCTCACTTCCTGTCCTGGGAGAATTTTTTTTTTTTTTTTTTTTAACCAGACTAGAAGTTAAAAAACACAACCACCTTTCAATGGAGCCATTGACTGCAGTAAAAATTTTGATGGATCTAATCCTTCACCACATTATCAAAAGACTCATCAAAAAACCGTTACTGGTATAGATACACAAACAAAAACAAAAAAGGGTACATACCATGCCGAATGCCATCTGAAAAAGCTGGATCTTGAATGGCTTTCTTCAAGAAGTTTAGCATAGATTTCAACAAGGCCGCTCTTTGGGGAATGCACTGCACACCTAGAAATAAAAATAAAATGTATAATGTGTAAGTTAATGTTATTGCCACATTTTTATCTTAATTGTCATTACTATAAAAGATGGAAAAAAAAAAAACTAGAAGATAAAAAAATTCTTTCAATTAATGGTTATAACAGACATTTACAAAGACTCAGAATATGTAGGTCTTTATTTCTTGTGAATTCTGTCATGCTTAATTAACAACGATATGTGATAAACTCCCCTTCTCAAACTCCCACAGGAAGACCAAGTTTTCCTAATATATAAAATTATAAATAAGAAATTGAGCTTTTTTTTTATTTTAGACTCAAATGGTGCTTAGCCAAGTCTCTTAGATCAGAGCCTTACCAGAACGTGGCATCACTATGCTCCCAGTGCTACTGCTTGTGGGCAAAGGTCGAGGTTCAGTAGAGGTGGAAGGCCCTGGACTGCTCTCCATGGCCACATCAGACACTGGAATATATTGCACAATTATTTCACACAACAAATTTAACATGTCAAAAGTAACATTAGTTAGGAAGAAGGGGGAGGGGGGGGGTGGATAAGAAAGATAAAAGGTAAACACAAGACAATAAAAACAGCTGTGGAATATGAAGTCTTAATTACCAAATGATTGTTTTCACGTAACAATTTCCCTTTTTTTTAAAATTACCTTCCATGTCCGTTTCCATCTCTTCCCCTTCCTGAACAGTAGCGGGGCGCTGGATTTTTGGTTTAATGACAAATGGACACTCTTTCCTGCACAAGTCAACTTCGTGCTAATTAGAAGAGGGGAAAAAAAAAAAAAGAAAACGATAAGCCATGAAAGCCACAGTACAATTTTCAATAAATGCAAACATAGCATACTGTATGCTAAAGCTAATCTAGTCTCTTACTAAAGCTCAACTGAAGTTTCAGAGAAATAATGAATATAAATATAATTTGCAGAGAAATGGCAAGTTCTCCGTGTACTTCCATTATGTCTCTTTGTAAAGTAGCCACAAAAAAAAAAATAAAAAAAATAAATAAATAAATTACAAATCCTGTGTCCTACATTATGCTGCAGACCAGAACTGCTGCTTTGTGTGGAAGCAGCAGTATCTCTGCAGTGATCAGAAACCTCCCACTGAGACACGGCAAAAACACGAAGAGAGGTGCTTATGGCTACTTTTGTTTTCCTCCTGTCATCTCTCTCTTTTACCCCAGGCAATGAAAACTCCAAGTGATGCAAAGTCAGTGGAGGAGTAAAGATGCTAAGCAGGATCAAGTATGGCACAAGACAAAATTATAATTTCGAAGGGAGATTGAGAAAACATATGCAAACTTGAAACTTGGAAACAATTGAAATATCCCAAAAAAGGGATACTATGTTCCGACTCTCAGCTCAGATTCATAAACTAACTTCAAGTCAATATTTGTGATCATCTTTTAGGAGGAGAATGGGCATACAACTCACAGTACTTCAATGTTCAAAGTAAAAGGGGATGCCACACAAAAAGAAACATGAACAGATTTGGTAGATTAAGTAATCCTCTGAATACAGATTTAATCCAAGATCATCATTCTAAACCTAAAATTATAGTTAATCATAAAAAAAAAAAAAAGGCACTACACTAGGTGTAAAAAAAAAATTGCTTTTTTCAGTCACCTTTATGTTCATGCACACAGGCTTTACAGACCTATTCAAGTTAGAGAGTTTACAGGCTTAAATGAAAAAAAAAAAAAAAGAAGAAAAGAAGAAAAACACCACACACACACACTGTTCAGGAGGGGGGATGAACAGCAGGAAAACCACTAAACACCCCTAATCGTGTCTAGCGGCTGAGCATTCATGCATTCCAATGACCAGAAAGTTATTCTGGCCAAAGGAATCCACTAATGCTCAAACTCTTGACATGCGTCAACACAGTTTTAAAGTGATACTAAAGGATCGTTTTTTATTTTTTTGAAACAAACAACATGTCATACTTACCCTCCACTGTGCAGCTCGTTTTGCAGAGTGGCCCCGAACATCCATTTCTGGGGTCCCTCGGTGGCTCCTTCCCATTTTAGATAACCCCCTTGGAGAAGCGCTCTCCCGAGGGGGTTACCTTGCGGGCGCAACACCACCGGCCCTGCCCCCCCCCCCCCCCCACGTCATTGGATTTGATTGACAGCAGCGGGAGCCATTGGCTGCGCTTCTATCCAATCAAGAGCCGGGAACCCATGGAGAGAGTGAGCCTTTACATGAGCCTTTACAATCCCTTTAAGCATGTTTTTTAAGTACTGTTTCCCCTGCCAGGAGTTCTGGAACTCATAGGGGCGAAACCGAGAAATTGGAATCAGAATTGGGGGATGGAAAACCTCTGTAACAGAAAATCGCCATGACCAAGAGAAAAGACAGGAGGGTAAATCTGATGTATCAGAGAAAGACAAAGAAATCACTGCCAGGGGGAAACTCCTAACTTAAGAGAAATGGTGAGCAAACCAGCAATCCACCAAAATAACTGGGGAAAGAAAAAAGAAAAAAAAAAAAAAAAAAATGGGAGTAAATACAGACCAACAACTGATAAAGTCAACAGAAGGAAAAAACAAATTGCTAGACATAGACCCAGCGAAAAACAAACATTTATGGGAAGCTTGGACAGCATAAGTCCAAAATAAGATTAGCTGGTCCAAATAAGAAAGGGAGGAAGTCCAAGCCTTGTACGCCTAAACCCTAGCAGCTGAGAGAGAAGATCCCATATGAGTAAAAAGTTACTTAGACCAGTGGTTCTCAACCTCAGTCCTCAAGTACCCCCAACAGGCCATGTTTGCAGGTTTTCCTTTATCTTGCACAGGTGCTTTAAATCAGAGTCAATGGCTTGGTATTTTGGACAGCTAGTTTATCTAAGAGAAATTTCCAAAACATGGTCCAGTACTTGAGGACTGAGGTGGAGAACCAACGACTTGGACAACTAATCTTGTAGAAACATAGAAAAGTAGAGAGCTCTTACGACATAATATCCTAAAGAGCACCCCCCACATCTCAGACCCCCAGCTGGGAGTATACTCCTAATTGTAGATCTGGAGCTTTCTCAGAGAAATGGGATTGACTGGTAGCAAAAATCAAAGGGACCAATAGAAACCAGGGATAGAAAACTACCCATTAAAAAAAAGTATGATTTAAGTCCAAGTGGGGAATGTCTGTCAAAGGCAAGTTCATGTGAAGGAAGGAAAAAAAAATTCCAGGGAGTGGGAAGCGTAACCAAGACTGAGAAGTAGTGGTGCCCTTGAAAGCCATCATATCAGAAGACTGATGGACAACTGAACAAGAAAATATGTTAGGGGTTTAGCATGAGAGCTTCAGAGGGTGAGCCGAGTATCCAAACGCTTTGAAGGAGAAGTACCCAGAAACATAGCTGGATAATCAAACACACCTTCAGGAATAGAGGGAAGAGTAGAGCGGAAATCCTTAGATACTTCCACAAACCTTCTGCATTGAGGCAGGAGCGTGCCCTGTTTACCGGTGGTGTTGCTAATGAAAATGTCAAGAGCAGGTCAGAACAGATGCAATCCCTCAAAAAGCAAGGATCAGAGGCAAACTTTGCCAGAGATGGTGCCAGGGTGAGCTTAAAGCATCTGCAGAATGTTGGTTTATCTAGTATCCCACAGAAAGAACCATCTCAGAACCAGTGGAAAATCTGGGCTGATGTCACCCATAGCCGCTGGTGTGTCCAATTGGCTGTGTCCCAACCTCCTGTATTCAGCAGTATTACCCACACAAAAAACATCCTGCGTACCTCAATTGAAGCTAAAAATGAAAATGGCCACTGCTTTGTGTTATGTACACCTGAAAAAAAGATTCCACATTTTCTAGCAGAACTTTATGAGGTAAAGTCCCACCCCCCCAACACAATTACCTATGAAGCAAATATTTTCTACTTATTTACCAAACAAAATATGGATGTTGCAAAGTCATTTAAAATAAAACTGGCCTGGTCACTGTTCTTACCTCCAAACGGTAAATAAATATGGACAGCCCGCTGTGAGACTGAAAGGCTGCCATATCAAGGTTGGTAATGAGGTCCACAACCCTGACAGCACGCGTCACAAATGTGATCTGGTCCTGTTCGTCTCCTAGGAACTTTATCACCTAATAAACAGGAAGCCAAAAGAGAAAAAGTACAGAGCTCTTAGCAACACAGCAACTGTCTGCATATTGGCAAGTTGCTGCCATGGTGACAATGGCATTTAAAAATTCTATTAAAAAAATAAAAATTCAAGCACTCAGATACTAAACATTACATAAATGCTATTTTAGAGACTTTTTCCTTCCGGTTCCCACTTAAACCCCTATCTAGACAAAAAAAAAAGAAAAAAACTAGCCAGGCTAGTGGTGCAGTAGGGTGGTAAGTACATAGCAACCATCTTGAAGATCAAGAGCACCTTTATTAATCCCTTTCTTCTTTGTTTTAGCACTAGCAGCTGAC
The DNA here is from genome assembly GCA_037952925.1 of Lithobates clamitans. Lineage (NCBI taxonomy): Eukaryota > Metazoa > Chordata > Amphibia > Anura > Ranidae > Lithobates > Lithobates clamitans. The sequence continues at coordinate 779,534 of JBBGZY010000590.1, read as the reverse complement.
GTGTGGCTAATGAATCGCAATCCCCACTGTTGCTGACAGCTTGGGTTACCACATAGGAACCAGGGTGGAACCCAAACATGAGATTAATTCAGAGATGACCTAGTAATCATACACAGGAAGGTAGCCTCCAAAAATAGCTTGTGTTCCTGATCTTGTTGCCTTGTAACCCCACAGTCTCCCATGGTATCCCATTTGTTATAAAAAGGTGTACGAAATAAGGACCCTATAGGTCCTAAACAAATATTTTAAAAACTGGATAAAAAAAAAAAAAAAAAAAAAAAAAAAATGCCGACACATAAAAGGGCTGAAGAACACATTAAAACTTTTTAAGAAGGGTCTTTTTTTTTTTTTTTGTAACAGAAATAAGTACCTTTAAAAGTGCTTCCATCATGCCACAGGAAACCAATGCCTCCCCACCAGCATCATAACTGGCTAGATGATACAAGAAGGAAAAGAGAGCTGTGGCAAATTGGTGAGGATATGGCTCCATGGTAGGGTCTGCAAAAAAACCAAAAAAAGTCAGAGGCAGAATTAATATTGTTTAGCTTCAAACCATAAATTTACCCAAAGCTGAAAATGATACAAACATTATATACCAACAGTTATCAACAGTACATTACACTGTTGGCCATTTTAAAGCAGTTTTCATGAATGCATAGGCAAAGTCATATGCAGGACAAAACCTGTACCACTTAGACATAGTGGATGCTGAACGCAAGACCCTGCCTTCCTAGCAAAGCACTAAAAAGACGAAGCAAGGCCCATTTCACACGGACGTTCAGTCTAGATCCATCTGTCAGTTTTTCACACGGATCCAGACTGAACCATGATGTAGGTCTATAAGTGGGCAGATGAACAGCTAACGTCCAAATCAGTTAAAACAGAATGAATGTAAAGGGTTTACACGCGTTTCACTTATGTCCGTTTTTAGGCAAGAAACTTTTGTTTATACGTTTGTCACCTCTGATTGGCCTTTGCAACAAAGAAAAAAAGCTGAGAGTTAGACTTACTGGTCCTTTTCTGAGAGTCTTCCAGAACAACCCATGAGACCTAGGGCTCCACCTACCAGGACAGGGAACACGTTACCCCCACCAGATAAAAGGGCGGTCCTCCAGGCCCCATGTCAGTCTTCTCAAGAACCGTAGGACCCTGTAAAACATATGCATAATACACATAACTTCAGACAAAACCGGGTGGGAATCTGGCTGTCCTGGAAGACTCTCAGAAAAGGAGTTACTGGTAAGTCTAACTCAGCTTTTCTCTAAGCGTCTTCCAGGACAGCCCATGAGACTATGAGCCAGAACTTACCAGTCTAAGGAGGGACAACTGTCTGAAGGACCTTACGACCAAATGCCTGCTCCTGAGCAGATAGGAGATCTAGGCGATGTTTAATGAAGGTCAAACAACTGGACCATGTGGCAGCCCTGCAAATTTGTTCCGGTGAGGCACCAGCCCTCTCAGCCCAAGACGTAGACAAGGCTCTTGAGAGCGCAGTAACAAAAAGGCAGAGGAACTTCCCTAATTTTGTAAGTTTCTGAGATAGCTTGCTTTATCCATCTAGCCAATGTGGCTTTAGATGTACTTTTTCCCCTTGTGTGTTCCTAAAAAGAGGACAAACAAGGCATCAGTTTTTCTAAAGGTCTTGGTGACCTCAAGATAGACGAGGAGAATCCTTCCAACGTTTTAAAAAACGAAACTTTCTTTCTTGGTCGCCATGTGGCGAACTACAAAAAGGTTGGCAGTACAATGTCCTGAGATCTGTGAAATGTACTGGCCACCTTAGGCAAAAAAAACCTGGATCAGTTCTTAAAACTCGATCCTCAAAAATTTGAAGCACCAGGAACAGGTCCCAAGTTGGACAACTTCTTACAACTACTGGTCTGGCCCTAGAAATTGATTTGAAAAATCTAGCTATAGTGGGATTTTACAGGAGAGAAAACTGGAAGAAAAAACACTGATAGCTGCCGCCTCTACCTTTAAAATACTAACTGAAAGACCTTTGTCGACACCCTCTTGAAAAAAATTCCAAAATTGAAGGAACATCATGAGTTAATCTTTCATTTTCAGATAACCACGAGTTAAATTTTTTTCCAAACCTTGGAATATATGGCTCTAGCGACTGGTTTTCTGCAATTTACTGGAGTCTTGACTACTTTGTCAGAGAACCCTTGGGCACTCAGTATCTTTTCTTCAGATACCAAGCCGTAAAGCTTAAGGAAACCACCTGTGGGTGTGACACTGCACCTTGCGATAGTAATTTTTCTCTCTTCGGAAGAATCAGTGGAGGCTCCGAGACCAGAGTCTGTAGCAGGGGAAACCATGGCCTCTTGGGCAAGAAAAGGGCGATTAGTAGAAGATCGGTTTCTTCTAGAAGAAACTTCTGGAGGACTTGCGTAATAAGTCTGATCGGTGGGAAGGTGCAACAGAGGCCGAATGGCCACGGATTCACCAGAGCATCGATCCCCAATGATTGATCTGCTGGATTCAAAGAAAAGAACTTCTCTGTCTTACGATCGTTCTGATTTGCGAACAGGTCCGCTTCGGGACAGCCACATCTGTCGGTGAGATCCATAAAGACTTTGGGATAAAGGGACCAATTGTTTCAATCTACCCGGTAGCGGCTAAGATAATCTGCCAGTTTTATGTCCCCTTCAGGTGCACTGCTGTAATTGAGGCTAGTTTCCCTTCTGCCCATGATAAAATCTCCTGGGCAATAGATTGAAGTATCCGACTCCACGTACCTCCCTGTTTGTTGAGGTATGCAACTGTCACAATATTGTGGGATAGAATCTGGAGATTGTGACCCCTGATTTTCGTCTGAAATGTCTGCAAGACTCTTTGAACCGCTAGAAGCTCTCTCTGATTCGATGAAGCTCTTGCTTCCCTCAATGACCATTCTCCCTGTGCCACTGTGTTGCTGAGGTGGGCTCCCCATCCCCAGGAACTCGCATCCATAGTGATCCTCCGATATAGGAATGGACCATGGTAGACCTCTTGTTAGGTGCAAGCTTGTCCTCCACCACCACAAGCTCCTTTTTAGCCTGGCGGGTAACAAGACCCTTGACTCCAGGGAACTTGCATCTCCACTCCAGTTCCTTAGCAGAAACAGCTGCAATGGGCGTTGATGAAATCTTGCCTGTGGCACTGCGGGAAAGCAAGAGGTCTTTAGACCCACTGCTCTTGAAACCTCTCTCAGCGAGACCAACTGATTTTTCTGTAAGGCTGACATAGTTTGCATGATTTTTGAGACCTTCTCCTGCGGGAGAAAAACGTTTTGGTCTACTGAGCAAAAGTCGTACCCTAGATATGTCACCTTCTGGGCCGGAATTAAGGAAGACTTCTCTTTGTTTATTAACCAGCCTAGGGAAAGAAGGAAGTCTTGTACAGTCTGGAGATCCATTAATAACTTTTGGTATGACTCTGCCACCACTAGGTCGTCCAGGTAAGGGATAATAGTTATCGCCTTTAACCTTAGCGGAGCCAGCACCTTCCCCAACACTTTTGTAAAAATAAAAGGAGAGGGATTAAAATTGACAGTGCAGAATCTCTGTTCCCATATTGACCGCTAGTCTCAAGAATCTTTGGAAGGCTGGATGGATAGGGATGTGCAGATAAGTATCCCTCAAATCCAAAGTGGCCATGAAGCAGTTTGGGTAAAGCAGGTTCTTGATTGTGAACACCGACTCTATACAAAAGTACTTGTATCTGATTCAACGGTTTAGAGACCGAAGGTTCAGGATAAGCCGATACTTTCCTAACGGCTTTCTGATGACAAACATATGCAAATAAAACCCCTTGCCCTGATCTGACCAGGGAACAGGGATCAGGACTTTTTGATCTAACAAGTCTCCAACTTGGAGACCCAGGGCCCTCGCTTTTTCTCGATCTTGGGGAGGGAAGGGGACCAAAAATCGCTTTGGTGGTTGGCAAGAGAATTCCAGCCTGTACCCATTGGTCACTAGGCCCAGGAGCAATGGGCTTGAGGTGACTGCTGCCCACTGTGGGAGAAAGGCCCTAAATCTTCCTCCCACTGGGAGATACGAGGCACTGCAGGTTGTTGAGGAGGGTTAAATAAGACACCCCCCTCTACCCCTGCCCTTGTTCCCTGTCCATTGTTTTTTTTGTGGCTTATTGTCCTTTACTGTAGGACCTTGCTGCCTACTTTGGCCACGGAAAAAACTTGGCAGTCGGCTTTTTCTTATTTTCTGGAAAGGCCTTTTTCTATCGGCCATGCGTTCCAGGGCCTCCTGCAGACCTGGGCCAAAAAGATGATCACCTGTTAAGGGAAGTCCACATAGGCGCAACTTTGAGGCTGCATCACCTTACCAGGTTTTAAGCCATAGGCTTCTTCTGGCCAAATTCACTAAGGCCGAAGTCCAGGATGACATGCTTACCAACTCTGCGGAAGAATCAGCTAAAAACCCCACTGCACGAAAGTGGAGAGGGAAAGACTTCAAAATCTACCCTCTAGAGGTACCTGCCAACAAATGTTTTTATATATGTGTCAACCGTACTTCCAAATTTCAGGCTACACATGTGGAGGCCAGAGCTGGTTTAAGATTCCCAACAGCTGAATCCCAGGCTCTGTGGAGAAGAATAACCCCTCTTTTGTCCATCGGGTCCCTAAGCGTGCCCATATCGTCAAACGCTAGGTCCGACTTTATTGAAACCTTTGAAAGAGGTGCGTCTAACTTAGGATTTTTGTTTTATGGCTGCGCTGTGTCCTCATCAAATGGAAACCTTTTTAGGTTACCAGAAAAGAAAGGTTGTCTCACTGGATTTTCCCATTCCAGTTTGATAGTATCAAGAAGGGAAGTATGCACCGGAAAAACTCTAGACTTTTTCTTATGCAAACTCTAGTACATAAGATCATGTTTAGTACATGCTCCTCTTCCAACTCAACTCTTCCAACTCGTATAGATAGCCTTTAATAAGTCATCAACATCTTCTAAAGATAACTTAAACCTCGAGCCCCTTGTGGATTCTCTATCCCTGGGCCCTGTATCTGACCCTGATTGTTCCGGAGAAGAACGGGTAGATCTGGGTTCAGCCTCAGAGTCTTCACTCTCTGCAATTTGCTGTGGAGCGCTACCGACCAAAGCCCTAAATTGGAGACGGGCCCTCTGTTTTTCGAGAGCCTGAAGCTTGTCAATTAGAGTTTTAAATGAGCTAAAAGGTAGACGCCAGCTCATCTCTAACAGAAGTCAGCATTTTCTGACAGGAGGCAGGGTCATCCTTTACCAGGCCTTCTATGCAGGTGCGGCAAACTGCTTTGCTCCAAGCAGAGCTCAATTTGTTTCCGCAAACCGCACATTTCCTTTTTGGTGGCTGCGCTTGGGCCTTGTCCTGGGTCTTGGTCTGCAAGACAAAATAAATGACCCATAACGTAATCTAAAGCCACCCATCACTCCGTAATACTTCGTGCAGGAGGGAGGAAAATGTGACCCCTTACACCCATTTCTACAGAGGTGGGGGGTGGGTTTGGAGGGAACACTCACAAGGATCAAGAGGGTGACAAAACTCCAGGCTTACCTGGGAGGTGCTGGTGTTGGAGATCGCATCCGCTGCCTGCGCAGGTACTGACGAAGGATCCATCCTGCTCCTCGGGTAGTCCACAGCCTCTGCTGCTTTTTCACCACTTGAACACCAGCAGCCAGCGTCCCCTGTACGCGCCGTTTATGGAGACCAGAACCAGTGTCTCCGGCGCCCGATGATGACGTCATATGCCCCAGAAGTGACCCTCAATGGATATTCCTGTGGGCCAACTTGGAGCACAGTATCTCCGCCTCCTCGAGCGCCACAGCTTCCTCTTTCCCCTGCAAATACAAGCCACGCTGCCGTGCTGCTATGCAACCCGCGCTATGGGGCCTGACATCACCACGTACTTTGCCCTCTCAAGGCACTGAGAACAGGGAACAGCAGCAGTACAACCAGCTTCCCCAGCGGAGATGCTGCTTCTGGCAGAGGAGAAAGGTCAGGGATACACTCCAAACAGCCATAAGAGCACCTGCTCATGTGACCAAGGGGACCAGGTTCCAGGAACATGTTACCCTCCGCTCGAAGGAAACACTAATAACCGACATGGGGTCTGGAGGACCGTATCTGGTGGGGGGAAACGTGTTTACTACCCTGGTAGGAGGAGCCCTAGGTCTCATGGGCTGTCCTCGAAGACGCTTAGAGAAAAAGATATGAAGACTGATGTAAACTGAACTGAAGTGCAAACTGCTGTAAACTGAAGAAACCTGAACTGAAAAGAAATGTGCAAATGGATATAACTGATAGAAAATTGAATCAATTTTTTTCTTTGAAAAAAAACGTGACGTGACTAAATGAATGATGCTCATGGGAAAGAGACCCAAGGGTGGTAGTCAACATTCCTTTTTACTGCCTCTTAAAGCTGAGTTCTACTCATTTTTGTGTTTATTAAATCTGCAGCTACAAGATGATAACTTGCACTGGGAGCAGGTACCTGTCAAAACTAAGTACCTGTTCACCACCCCACCCCACCCCCCTACCCCAAAAATGACATTCCAAATGTGGCATATTGGAGGGGGGAGTGCTTCAAGCGAAACTCCCCCTTTTGGGTGCAGCTCCGCTTTAAGGTGGCACATAAACCTTAAAAGTGACCTAGTCATAGTAGGACCAAGTAAGCCCATGGCCTTGTTTTGGATACATCTAAACCAATAACTCCTATAAACACTTCCAAACCCTGTCCCTGCCCATTTTTGAAGTCCAAGATATATCCTGCAACCTTTTTTCCCCCCAGCACCTCCCACCATATCTAAAATATGATAAATAATTATCATCCCTTATATTGGCCATAGCAGCTGGCCAGTTCAGCACTAGAATCCAACAGAGAAAAAATAAATTAGCAGCTAGCATCAAGCTATAAAAGATCTAGAAAAAATAAAAAAATAAAAAAGGAAAAACCTATTCAGTGGTGATCCTTTAAAGATTTTCAGAAATACATACCATAATCACTACATTAAAGATTTACATCTTCTTTGGTATGCTGGAAGGGTTATAGCAACCTACATTTACAAAAACCTTTGCGATTGCTTTTATCTGCACATCCCACACAGTCGGTGAAGGTCAATTGGTAACATTTGACAACAAACTGATCCCTTTAAAGTCAGTATTCCACTTTATTAAAATTGTGAGATTAAAAATAAAGTATAAAATCTCACCTATCATAGCTTGAATGCAGTTTCGAACTAGAACAGGAAGGAAGCCATGGTAAGAGGCAGTTCCAGTGCAATCTATGATGCTGCTTAGTTTGGGTGTTCTTTCCAGGTGTACTATAGAGGTCAGTGTTCTTAGAGATGCAGCTTTAATATCCTACAAAAAACAAAACAAAAAAAACACACCACCTTATTAAAATCTGTACACAAACAGCAGTGACTTGCACACATATTTTCAGGAATATAATAACTGGAGACACAGACTACCAAACACATTAAACCAGAAGCTTGGAAAGAAGATCATACCATTAGCTGCTTGTCTGTTATCTGTAACACATCCACCAATTCCTCTATTAACCCATTGTAGAGGATACTGTTTGCCGATTCTTGCAATGCATTGGAATAAACTGCAAGGAAAGAGAGTTTAAGTCTTGGCCTACACTTCTGCAGATTTCTACCAGTATGCTTTCAAAAGGCTCCATGTTTAAAATGGAGAGAACAGACATGCTTCTCAAAAGTCCAATCCATTCACTAACTTCTAGGTCACAACAGCAGAGGATGAATGCGTTTACTTTGCTGGTGGTCTGAGGCCCAAGAGCAGGGATTCATTCTAAGATTGGGTTTGTACACTCAAAGCAAAAGCAAATACACTTTAGCTTTAAGCACTTTTCACACTAGATCATTTTTTTTTAATAGTCTGGGTATGTATATGTTACAGGCAATGTGTGAAATCAGGTAATGTGTTAAATGCAGAATTTCACACATTGCCTATAATATATACTGCAATAAATGAGATAGAAATAGATACCTAGACCTATATCTCTATCTATATACACACACACACACACACACTATCTTATAAAAGCAAATACACCCTTGCCATTTTTGTAAATCTATTTTATTCTATCTTTTCATGTGACAACACTGAAGAAACGACTTTTGTACAATGTAAAGTAGTGAGTGTACAGCTTGTATAACAGTGTAAATTTGCTGTCCCCTCAAAATAACTCAACACACAGCCATTAATGTCTAAACCACTGAAAACAAAAGTAAACCCCTAAATGAAAATGTCCAAATTGGGCCCAATTAGCGATTTTCCCTCCCTGGTGTCATGTGACTCGTTAGTGTTACAAGGTCTAAGGAGTGAATAGGGAGCAGGTGTGTTAAATTTGGTGTCATTGCTCTCACTCTCATACTGGTCACTGGAAGTTCAACATGGCACCTGATGGCAAAGAACTCTGAGGATCTGAAAAAAATAATTGTTGAGCTACATAAAGATGGCCTTGGCTTTAAGAAGATTGCCAAGACCCTGAAACTGAGCTGCAGCATGGTGGACAAGACCATAGAGCGGTTTAGCAGGACAAATTCCACTCAGAACAGGCCTCGCCATGGTCGACCAAAGAGGTTGAGTGCACGTGCTCAGCATCATATCCAGATGTTATCTTCAGGAAACCGACATAGGAGTGCTGCCAACATTGCTGCAGAGGTTGAAGGGGTCAGTGGTCAGACCATACGCATCAAATTGGTCTGCATGGCTGTCATGCCAGAAGGAAGCCTCTTCTAAAAGATGATGCACAAGAAAGCCCACAGTTTGCTGAAGACAAGCAGACTAAGGACATGGATTACTGGAACCATATCCTGTGGTCTCATGAGACCAAGATATATGTATTTAGTTCAGATGGTGTCAAGCGCGTGTGGCGGTAACCAGGTGAGGAGTACAAAGAGAAGTGTGTCTTGCCTACAGTCAAGCATGGTGGTGGGAGTGTCATGGTCTGGGGCTGCATGAGTGCTGCCGGTGTTCTGCCGAGAAAGTTCCGCTCGGCGGATAAGGACCCCCCTCTACTGCGCAGGCGCAGCGCCTGCGCAGTAGGATCCGGCAGAAATAGCCGAAGATAAATAGGGGAAAATCAGCTGTACACGGCACCTGTAAGAGGGCCCCTCGCGGGCTCGCTTCGCTCGCCACGCTTCGGGCATGGCCTCGCTTCGCTCGGCTCTTTTAGATTCCCCCATTAGGTCCACTTGGATGGTGGGGAAGGAACCTGGACCCAGAGCGCAGGCGCCGTGTACAGCTGATTGTAGATTTTGTCGTTCGGCTATAACCGGCGGCTGCTAGTAGTTGGTACTGCGCAGGCGCTGCGCCTGCACAGTACAGGGGGGGAACTTATCCACCGAGGGAACTTTCTCGGCCAGACACTGGGAAGCTACAGTTCATTGAGGGAACCACGAATGCCAACATGTACTGTGACATACTGAAGCAGAGCATGATCCCCTCCCTTCAGAGACAGGGCCGCAGGGCAGTATTCTAACATGATAACGATCCCAAACACACCTCCAAGATGACCACTGCCTTGCTAAAGAAGCTGAGGGTAAAGGTGATGGACTGGCCAAGGATGTCTTAAAACCTAAACCCTATTGAGCATCTGTTGGGCATTCTCAAACGAAAGGTGGAGGAGCGCAGGGTCTCTAACACCCACCAGCTCTGTGATGTCGTCATGGAAGAGTGGAAGAGGACTTCAGTGGCAATCTGAAGCTCTGGTGAACACCAGGCCTATGAGGGTTAAGGCAGTGCTGGAAAATAATGGTGGCCACACAAAATATTGACACTTTGGGCCCAATTTGGACATTTGCACTTAGGTGTGTACTCACTTTTGTTGCCAGCGGCTTAGACATTACAGTGTTACTAAACCCACAACAGTCAAATCAGTCAGTATATGCAGCATAGCATGCTTGTTATACTCACTGTGGAACTTAAGGGGTTAATCCTCTGCATTGTGCAAAAATGCTGGTTTATCCTGTATGTACAGATCCTCCCCCTCCTGCACTGTCTATCTGGGGAAGGCCAGCTAACACAGGCAGAGTAGCAGACCTGAATATGCTCAGTTGTGTCTTTTATGCTGGAGAGAACAGTTTCTTGTTCTCAGAGAAAGCCAGGTCACATGATATTGACATCACACATGTGGGCACGTATACAGGCTGCAGTGAAAATCTCCTCCTTCATGAATTCTCAGCACTGAAGAAACTACAGTTTATGATGTAGCCGTGGTATACAGATCATCCAAAAAAGGTATATAGTGGCAGTATTTTAATGTAAAAACATTTATAAGCTGTGGGAGGGCGGATGAACCATTTTCATATTACTGGGTTTAGTAACACTTTAATGTCTGTGGCGAGTTATTTTGAGGGGACAGCAAATTTACACTGTTATACAAGCTGTACACTCACTACAAAATAATGGTGGCCACACAAAATGTTGTCACTTTGGGCCCAATTTGGACATTTTCACTTAGGGGTGCACTCACTTTTGTTGCCAGTGTTTAGACATTAATGGCTGTGTGTTGTGTGATTTTGAGGGGACAGAAAATTTACACTGTTATACAAGCTGTACACTCACTACTTTACAATGTAGCAAAGTGTCATTTCTTCAGTGTTGTCACATGAAAAGATGTAATAAAACATTTGCAAAAATGTGAGGGGTGTACTTTTGGGAGATACTGTATATGTGTGAGAAAGAGACAGCGAAAAAGAGAAAGAGAAAGAGAAAGAAAGAGAAAGATATACACACACACACACATAATTTCTATACATTTTCTATGTATTATCTACAAGGTTTATACGAACTATATTTACAGGCAGCGTTTGAAGTTCATTATTTTATACACGCTATAGAATGCCTGATTTCACACATTGCCTGTAAGGTATAAAAACACAATCCTTCTACAGCTAGGATTAAACCCTTGTAACCCCTTTGTATAGTTCCTGCAATTTAGCAAACACTGCCTCCTTTAAAAAATATCACATACTTTAGAGCTAAAGTGCAGCTGGAATCAGCACAAATTTTGATAAGAATATATTTATATTGTTGTAAATAGGTTACTATAACTTTTGAAAATGGACTCCCATGAGATCCTTTTAAAAGCGGTTTAAAAAAAAAAAAGTAATAGCCAAAAACATGTTCCATTTAATGCATTTTGGGAAATCCATCTGCAGGCAGAATGTTTCCACTGAGCCAAGAATTCAGCTTTAAATCCCAACTCCAGGAAAATCTAAAAATTCACTCTAGCAGTGGGGCTCCCCCGGCACTGAATGATATATTCAAACTGTATGCTATGTCTAGAGAGGTACAGTGCTGGCAGTGTTATTCGCCCATCTCTACACTCCAGCACTCTTCCTCAGCCCAAAAACTCCAGTCAGTAGGCAGAGCCTTGGCATTATGTACAATACCAAGACATTAACCCTGCATTGTAAGCTGAGGCTGAAGTGCAACTGTTGTTGGTCTTAGCTTACAGAGGTAGCTGCATTGAAGCGATTTCAGTGCTGGAGGGACATTGCTGGAGCGAGGAGTAAGGTATTTTTCCCCTATTCCTCTACCCCCAAGACAGAACAAACCTTTAACCCTTGTAGTTCAAAAAAAATAGGATTTTTAAAACATTTTACCTGTAAAATCCTTTTTTCTTTGAAGTACATCATGGGACACAGAGCCATAGTAGTTACTATGTGGGTTATAGGCCACCTTCAGGTGATGGACACTGGCACGCACCAAGATAAAAAGTGCACTCCCTATATAACCCCTCCCACTGGGAGTACCTCAGTTTTGTTGCAAAGCAAAACACGTGTATACCAAAAGAAGGGAGGGACCTCTGTGTCCCGTGATGTACTTCAAAGAAAAGGAATTTACAGGTAAGCGGTTTTAAAAATCCTATTTTCTTATCGTACAACAAGGGACACATAGCAATAGTAGTTACTATGTGAGATGTCCCATAGCAATGCCAACTGAAGGGAGGGAGACACAACAATAAGTAGGGCACTAAGACTAGAGGACTAATACTGCAGCCTGCAGTACCCTGCGCCCAAAGGCGATATCCTCATGACCTTTTACATCTATTTGATAGAATCTGGTAAATGTATAGAACGAAGACCAAGTTGCGGTCTTACAGATTTGAGCTATGGAGGCTTGGTGATGCACTGCTCAGGAAGCACTAACATCCCTAGAGTGCGTTTTGATTTGAGAGAGTGGAATCCACCTCTTAACCATGCGCTTGAACGATTACTTGTCGAAACCATTTAGAATAGTAGATTTCGATGCTGCCTGTCCTCCTTTAGGACTTTTAGGCAACACAAATAAAAACATCCATTTTATGATTCTGAGCAATCGCTTTTTAGCAGACATTGACTGCTCTCACCACATCAAAAAAATGTAGTGTTTTTTCTTCCAAAGAACAGGGTTCTGGAAAAAAAAGACGGTAGAACAATATCCTGGTTTAGATAAAAACCTTATACTACCTATGGTAAAAAGTTAGGATGAGGACGCAATACTACCTCATCTTTGTGAACAACAAAAATATGGCTCTTTACAAGAAAAAGCAGCTAATACTGATACCCTTCCTGTAGCAGATATGGTTACCAGAAAAAAATAGCTTCCTTGTCAAAAAAAGACCAAAGGAATATGTTGCATCGGACCAAAAAAGTCTGTTTTGAAATGCCCACAAAACTAAATACAAGTCCCAAGGGTCCAGGGGTTACTTAACCGGAGATTAAGCCGAGTTACCCCCTGAATAAAAGTTATGGACCAAAGAATGCAAAGTCATTGAAATAATACCGATAAGACCGAGACCTGTCCTTAGAAAGCACTCAAGGCCAGCTTTATTTCTCAACCCATCTGCAGAAAGAAATCAAGGACTCTACCTGGACTCATTTCCTGGGGTGCAGCGCCTGGTCTCACACCAGGAGACATATGTTTTCCATGGAGGCTGGCTCTGCATAAACCAAGGTAGAAAACTACCGAACCTGACAGCCCATGCTTCTTCAGAGTGTGGGCCTCAATAGCCAAACCATTAAATTTATCGTTTGTAAGGTAGGATGGAACTTCGGACCTTGTGAAAGAAGGTATAGCCGTGAAGGTAGGCCCCTACTGCCATCTCTGCATACCAAGATTTCCTGGACCCCACTGGGGGTCACAAGAATCAACAAATTCCCTTCCTGCTTGATCCTGTGAAGAAGTTGTGGATGCAGGCAGAATAGGAGGTAATGTACAAATCAGTGAGAACCGATTCCACAGGAATAGCAAGGCATCCGTTCTGCATGCTAGCGGATCCTTTGTTTTTGACACAAAGTTGTCAATCTTTTTTGTTGATCCTGGACGCAAACAGATCTGTCTGGGATCCCTCATCCTTGACATATTGACAGGAAGATATTAGGGTGAAAGAAACATTCTCCCAGGAAAAACTGTTGGGACTCAAGTAGTCCGCCTGCCAATTTTCTATTCCTAGAATGAAAACTGCCGATAGGATAAGATTCACCTTCCTCTGGGCTGCACAACTTCTTGTGCCCCCTAGTGATTTATATAGGCCATTGCTGTAGCATAAACAGAATGACTTCTAGCAGGACAATACCTTAAACTGAATGTTCAGGTCCTCAGAACCAAGTGTTCTGTCTGAATTTTTAAAATTTGTTAATGGGCCAAGTCATTTCTGACCCAGGCCACTTTTCCTGGACAGCTGCCTCTTTCAGGACTGCCCCCCAACCTATTATTATTATTATACAGGCTTTATATATCGCCATCAGTTTGCGCAGCGCTTTACAACATGGGGCAGACAGTACACTTACAATACAAATCAATACAGGAGGGATCAGAGGGCCCTGCTCGTTAGAGCTTACAATCTAGAAGGGAGGGTCAAGTGGAAACAAAAAGGTAATAACTAACTGTGGGGGATGAGCTGATGGAAAAAATGAAAATACAGTTGTTGGGTGTGGGTAGGATAGGCCTCTCTGGAGAGAAGGGTTTTCAGGGATCTTCTGAAAGCTAATAAAGCGGACAGATTGGGGTAGGGCATTCCATAGGATTGGAGAGGCTTTGGAAAAGGCCTGGAGGCGAGCATGGGAGGAGGTGACAAGGAAGCTAGAGAGCAGGAGGTCTTGAGAGAAACGAAGAGAGCGAGTAGGTTGGTATTTAGAGACTAAGCTAGTGATGTAGCTGGGGGCAAAATTGTGGATGGCTTTGTACATAGTTGTTAGAATTTTGAATTAAATTCTTTGGCCGAGCGGAAGCCAGTGGAGGGATTGACAGAGAGTAGTGGCAGACACAGAGCGAATGGTAAGGTGGATGAGTCTGGCAGCGGCATTCATAACGGATTGAAGAGGTGATAGACTATGTAGAGGTAAGCCAATGAGAAGGTTGTTGCAGTAGTCGAGGCGAGAGATGATCAGCGAGTGAATTAGGAGCTTTGTTACCTAAACAAAAAAGGTTTGCACATGTTGATATTTCCCAGGTAACTGAAAGAAAGATTTTTTCCTTTGCAGATTTTTGGATGTTAACCTAAAACTGAGGCTCCGGCGCACTCAGCCTACAGCACCTGGTATTTCCAGGTGGTCTTTCATCCGGGTACTAACCAGGTCCGACCCTGCTTAGCCTCCAAGATCAGACGAGATCGAGCGCTATCAGGATGATGTGGCCGAAGGCTTTGGAGCCAGACACATTGGGAATATAGAGCTTGAACTGTTTCAAGCTGATAGGATACTGCTTTGCAGCAGTCTAGAAAGAAATTGAGTCTAAAGAACGGCCTCCAATGAAGCCAACATCTTTCCCGACAACCTCACGCAAAGTTGAATAGGAGAAAAACATCTTGCTTCGACTACCTAGATCAGTCCTTTATGGTGCGCTGATCTTAGCCTGGGGTACAAATACCCTTTTCTGGGAGTACCTATGATCAGACATAAATATTTTCTTCATGTTTTAAAGAAAATTCCTCCTAGGTTGAGAATCCGACCTAGATATTCCAGGTAGTCGAATGTGGTGACCACACTTTTGGTCTAAGCGGGCTACCCACTGGTCTAAGAAGAACAGATAGACTAGGTAAACCATAATTGTTATACCTTAGGCCCTCAATCTGCCTAGAGAAGGAGCCAGAACCTTGTACTCGAGGTGTAGCAGCTAGACCATAAAGCAGAGCTATACACTGAAAAAGAAGATTTTCCACTTTGAAAGAAAATATTAGTGAGCGAAGAAATAGGCATATGAAGATATGCAACTTCATGCAAAAAGGCAAAAGAGGTATCTTTCTTTTGCTAGAAATTCTTTGGATATATCCAAAATATCCCCAGATAGTTGTCTTACTGCAAAAGGGAAGACTAGCCAGGAGCTTCTTGCATGACGCTTAGCGAAGGCGCAATCTGTCATAGCAACTATTGCAAACATAAAGCTGCCTCCTGGACCTTGCTGAGCAGGATAACCTTAAAAACCTGTTAAAACTGGTTTCTCAACAATTAACCAATTACTGTCAGCGCAGGCTGAGACACTCAACCTGCCAGAGAAAAAAAGTGGTTTTTTTTTTTAATAGGAATTCCAACCTTTTATCCATTGGATCCCTAAGTATTTGAGTAATGTCTGCCGGACAAGTCAAACTTACTCACAAAGGATATAGTAGCATTAATTGCTGGTATACCCCACTTAGTGAATTTTCTCTACCATAGGATAAAGTGTAAAAACTTTTTAGAATGGAAAAGAATACTCATCTGGGCGATTCCCCAGATACAAAATAATTTTCCTAACAAGAATGGACAGGGAAAAAGCATGCACAGCTTGATGAGGCTTTAGCGAAGCCAAACAGTTAAGGGTACATAAATGTGGAGCGGATCATTCAGCAAGAAATTGTACAATCAATCTTACAGATTGTGAAAGCCGACTCTCCCACAATTGACACCTCAGGAGGAGTCAGCCTCACCACGGTTTCTCAGTCTGAGGGTATTAGTAAAATAGGAGAGAACCTGTCGCATCTTGACCATACTGGGATGCGAGCGATTAAAGTCGCTAAACTTCTTTTAAAAGCCTACCATGGCTGAGTAAAATGAACAGGGGCTGCAATGTTGAAAAAGTTACAAACATTTCATGGCCCCGATGCTCACTCTGACCAGCCACCCCCTCTCAGGGGAGGATGCCATTTGAAGAGTAGGATTTCCAGAGCTTGAGGGAGACCCCTTTTAGCTCCTTTTTTGGGGGTGTTTCAACCCCCACCTTCTGAATATAGCCCGATGCACAAAGCATAGGTGTAGAGGTACACCTATGAGGTAGAATAGTAAATGTGTCAAAAAGAATGCTTGTGTCACCAACCTCTTTCATGCCCCTCTATGCTCTTGTGTCCCTCCGCAGCTTGCAGCAATAACACTAGTGCTTTTAAAAACACTCTTTCCTTGCGCTGGGCATTGAAGGACGCCAACGTCGCACGAAGCCCTGCCCCCTCCGTCACCCACCGCCCCCCTCCTCTCTTTCAAACAGTTTTCCCAGGGCCTTAACCCTTTAGGATCTAACAAAGAGGGGAAAAAATGGTGCGGAGAGCCTGGAAGCCGCCGGGTAGTACGGCGTGCTGTTCGTTTTTTTTTTTTTTTTTAGTGTTTCTTCCTCTTGAAGTGGGGTAGCAAACCGCACAGGTAGGGGTGTCTGGTGGGGAGGAAATACCCCCCTAGACTTACCGGGGGTCTGATGCTGCTGGAGGAAATGGAAGCTGCTGCTCCGGACACAACGTGAGCTCTCTGGAGGAAGCGTGAGAAGGTATGTGCTCTATACAGCCCCCAGTGGTGACACATAAGCACGACAACATTTACTAACTGAATCCCGGGGTCCAGCTCTCTAAAAGAGGCCCGAGTACTATTCAATTCGGCCTAAAAGACATGGATCCGGCTGCAAGGTTAGCCCCAGCAAGGATTGCTCCAGTGGAGCTCAGCACAGCACATTTACTCGTGATCAACACCTTAGACATTGGTGAAGGGTTATATAGGAAGTGCAGTTTTTATCCTAGGGCATGCCAGTGTCCATCACCTGAAGGTGGCCTATAACCCAGACATAGTAACTACTATGGCTCTGTGTCCTGTGATGTACGATAAGAAAAGACTTTACAAACATGTTATACTTACCTGCCCTGTGTAGTGGATTTGCACAGGGCAGCCTGGATCCTCCTCTTCTTGGGGTCCCTCTTCTGTGCTCCAAGCCCCTCCCTCCAGTTAAGCGCCCCCACAGCAAGCAGCTTGATATGGGCACACATGAGCCAAGTCACAGCTCCATGTCCATTCAAAAAGGGAGCTGAGGCCCGGTCACCTCTCTCTCCTGATTGGGTGACTGGCAGCAGCGGGAGCCAATGCCACTGCTGCTGTGTCTCAGCCAAACAGGAGGCAGAGTCTCGGACGGCGGAGACACTCGTGGAAATCGCTGGACAGATATGGGGCTCCAGTAAGTATTAGTGAGTCTGCTACACAGAGAAGGCTTTTTATCTTCTTGCATAGAATGCCTTAAAATGAAGATTAAAAATCTTCTGAATTTACAACAATTTCCTAGAGTTGGGCTTTAAAAACATAGTAGATACAATTATAAGAATAGAATGCTTAATTCCACAAAAGATATTGAAGACTTCTGCATAACTGAATAGAAAGACAAATGATACATACCTAGTATAGAAATAGCATGTAGTCTTGCTTGTACTGCTTGTAATCTCTTCTTGTGATTAGAAAAACCATGTGCCAGTCGTATGTGGGTGAATAAAAGCATCTACACAGTAAAGGAATTAAAAAAAAAAAATTGACACAAAACATTCTCAAAACAAACATCAGAACTATGTTTAAGAAGTTTGGGATTTAGAAAAAAAAAATGATACTCACCAAGGTGGATGCAGCATCGATCTGATGCTGCATCTGTTCCCTGTCGGCTCTGCACGGAGAACAAAGAGACCAAAGAGACCAAAGACCGCTGATCGCTGTTAGCAGAGAGCCAGGGTCTTTGCTCTGCCCCTCCCGCGCTCACTGGAGTGGCTGGCTGAGCCAGCTGCCGGTCCAGTGTTCTGGGTGGATCCTGACCATATGGTCAGGATCTTTTCAGAGCCTGTACCAGCTCGGCAACATAAGCCGACAGCAGACTTCGGCCCTCTGTAGGCTTAAAACGAGTCACAGGAGTGCAGAATTGACTGTACTTCTGTGACCCATAAGGGAAACATAGCTAAATTAGCTTTGGCTATGCTTCTCTATTAAGTTAGCAATCCCCAGTCCCAAGCAAAGCTGGAGCCTATCCAAGGAATAATCGCTGACATTAGGTTTCATCTGTAACAGGTGCAACTTGGCGTCAATCAGAAAAATCAATAGGGTCATCTTACACATGCTATTTGGCCCTGGGAAGACTTTCATTCCCTAGAGTTCACAGCAGGGGTAGGCAAACCGGGGCCCTCCAGCTGTTGTGGAACTACATTTCCCATGAGGCATTGCATGGCTGGCAGTTACACTTACTCCCAGAGGCATGATGGGACTTTTAGTTCTTCAACAGCTGGAAGGCCCCAGGTTGCCTACCCCTGGTTTACAGAAACCAATTTGCTGAAATTTAAATGCCACAAGCCAAGGAGAAAGAACGATACCAATTTTCTGTCATACTACTCTACCATTAAAAAGGATGAAACTATATTCTACCTGTTTGTCCTTGGGAATGCTGTGCAATTTAGTGAGGGACTCCATGATCTCTGAGGGACTTTCAGAAATCTAGAAAGCAAAAGCACTCATTAATATCAGGTATTACAATTGTAGTCTCTTGACAGAAGCTACACAAAGTTCTGGTTTGTTACCTTATCAAGTTCTTCTATGTGTATATAATGTAGTGTGTTACTGGAAGTCTGAAACAAGATAAAAAAAATGTTATCCTCATATTTTTCATTTGCCAAACCAGCTATACATCAAAGCAAGCAAAATCTAGAGAACCAGAGACTAACCCTTTTTTCAACTTTCACTTCGGACCCGGGTTCTGCATAAAATTCAAAATGTAGAGTGGTGGCGCTGGGGGGATATTTCTATAGAAATATACGATAAAAAGATTAAAAAAAATAAAATAAAATCTAGAACATGAGCGTGGCTGAATTATTATTGTAATATATATTTAAAATAAATATAAAAAATACCCTCCTCTGATGTGCATTCACATGCACAGGACAGGGTCTATTTTTGTCCATTTACACATTAAAAAGGGAGGTCATCAAGACTGACAGAAATGGCAGGCTATTCCAATGCCGATTCTAAAAATGTTAAAGTATAACTAAAGGCTAATTTTTTTTTGTCCCCAATTTGGATAGAGCGTAGTGGGTTTCGAATGTTTCTCAGTTTTTATTGCCGTCTGTGACCCCATTAGAGAGATTCACCCTCTCGATTTGTCCTGTTAACCATTATCATTGAAAGTGAAAGTAAAAGAAAATCCCAAATTTTGGGCTGTCCCTAGAAAAGTAAGAGGGGAAATCTTCCAATGGGGACACTAGTACTGGTGACCTGGGAGTCCCCAAGAAATTCCATTAATTTGCAGGAATTTCCTCTCACTTTCTGTTTGACTATGAGACAGGAAGTGAAGGGAAATCTCTGCAATGGGACACAGATGGCGAAAAAAAAACAGGGGGTTATAACTCTTACTCTATCCAAAGTGAAAATAAAAAAAAATTTGCCTGCAGTTCTACTTTAATTGGCCAATTGGCAGTTGTTTATGACAGAGAAATTGGGTTATCTGAAGGTGTCTGATAATCACATGAATATTCCAAGTAGCCTGTCATCTACACAGTATGTACCTCTGTTGTGCTATGGGATCCAATAAATGCTAATCTCTCTCTAAATCAGGCATATGCAATTAACGGACCTCCAGCTGTTGCAGAACTACACGTCCCATCATGCCTCTGCCTATGGGTGTCATGCTTGTGGCTGTCAGAGTCTTGCAATGCCTCATGGGACTTGTAGTTCTGCAACAGCTGGAGGTCCGCTAATTGCATATCCCTGCTCTAAATCACCAGGAACCGGCTAAGATTCGAACCGTGTATGTGCAAGCAGAATGTACCAAGTTGATCAATCAACTCGGGCACAACCAGCATGCAGGGTTTTACCTGTGATTATCAATAGCAGCTGCTATAGCTACTAGCAATAATCACTGTCTTCTAGCAGGGGCGACTTTCCCCACTAGAAGTCAATGGCCCGGCAGGAGGGAGTCCCGCATCAACACCGTCTGTGTAGATGGGGGAATCCAGTGAAAGTCTTTCCTGCAACCCGTGGTTGCAGTAAAGAAATAAGATCCGTATATGGCGGCCTTATTTTTATTCACTCATACACAAACATATATAGTATTCACTTCATTTGGTTCCCTTCAGCTCATTATTTTTGGTAAATATGTACCGTAGCATTATTAGTTCATATTTACCTTTTCCTGCCAGAAGGTGGCATCCACTCTTTTTAGACAAACCATAAATGACATCACTGAATTTAGAGTACATTCCCCACCTCCCAGAGCCCTGGCATCCTGGTCTAATACCCTTGTTCATATTCCAAAATTTGCATCACAGTCTCATTCATTCTGAAGGATGGACAGGTATCCAAGTCAGCCTCCAGTGGTAGCTCCGAGTACAATTTACTCAAAGAATCAATGCATGAATTATTGTGAGGAGGCAGATGGAACCATGATGGAAGAGAGATTGCAAGAACAGTGACAAAGGTAAATGTTAGAGCAGGTTGCCTGCACTTGGGGAGGATAAATATTAAAAAAAAAAAAAAAAAAAAAAAAAAAAATTAAAAATTGACCATAGGTAAGGTTTTCCTTGAAAGCAAACCTAAAGCAGACAGAATAACTAGAAAACTACACAATTTTGGTTTTCTGAACTCTCCCCATACTTAGCCATTTCTAAACACACCAATAGACAACGCAAATAGAAAAAAAAAAAAAAAAACACTGCTTGTTTTACATTCAATTCCTAGTTTGCTGGGCGAACTATCATTGAACTGCATATACAGTATTAATGACTTATTATTAATGGCTTTTTATTTTTACCATTTGAATGTTGACAGCAGTTTTATTATACTAAATGGTGTGGTGATGGCCACAGAAAGCAATCACTTTTTTCCTCCCAGTCAGTTCACTTTACATATCATTCAGATAGACCAGCTTGAAATATATGTATCTGCAGTAAAGATCTTACCGACATCTGCATGTCTTTGCAACATTCTGCAAGACCAAAGCCATTTTCCTTCCCTCCCCAGCTCTGAAACAAACAAGATGAAGAACAAGTAGGTGATCAATGTTTTTTTTTCCATCTATGTACATTAATGCTATGTGAACATAGGTTACACAAGGAGCTCACCTCAGCTAGATGCTGGAGTCGCGATAATAACGGCGTTCTCTTCTCGGAAGCCAAACGTGTGATATAATTAGATCTTTTACTGAAGACATAGAGAAGGTTTAGCACAGCTAATACCACTTGCATGTCAGAAGAGGCGAGCAATGTTGTTAAGTGCTGAGGACAAAAAACAAAAAACAGTGTCAGTATATTTAACACATTTTCTGTTAGCCTTTATAACGTAACTGGAAAAATTGTAGCATTTTTCTGCAATTGAGACAGTCTCTCATGCACCAAAAATTTCTGTATTTGTGCCCATTGAACCTGTAATCTTGAGGAAGACTTTTGCAAGGGGTTACAATAAATTTACAATGCATAATCAAAAAAGTTAAAAAGGACAGTTTTGATGTTGTCACAATGCTACTTCAAAGCAACTTGAAGGGGAAATGTATGAATTAGCTGCCATATATAGAAAATACTGGTTCTTGTTGTGCTCTGCCCTCCATTAACTTCACACTTAAAATGATGGAAGCACTCCTTACTGCACACAAGTGCTCCAGGTCATAGAAAAATCTGTACAATAATCACAGTCCCTCCTGTTATGTATAAGGAAGACTTTACAATCACTTTAAATCCAAAAGCAATTATATTGCAGCTTACCAATTATTAGATGTGATGGCTGCATTAGCTTCTTTTTTTTAGACTATTTTCATCTGGTGATCCAGCCAGTTTTTCACTAGCAAAGCCCCCTCTCAGTTACAGGAATGATACAGACCATTTAACACTGACTGGTGATTTTCTCCAAAAAAGGGAAAAAAACTGTTTGCTTTAACAGATTAAAAAGTATTAACTGGAGTTCAGCTTCAATTTGTTTGTGTATTTAATTCTGCTAGTACTTCTAACTCTGCCCGCCCCCCCCCCCCGACTAAAAGTGCTATTGCCACCTGTGCTCACTTATCTAAAGTGCAGTTTGTGCAATACAGGAGGTGCATTACCGGCCAGATCATCAAGGGGAAAAAAGCCTAAAAAAAAAAAAAACTACAACAGCCACTACATCTAATGATTGCAATATATTACATTTATTATTTTGGGCTTAATACCGCTTTAACTGCTGTCACTAGAAAACACTGGCCAGGCTGCATAGAGATTGTAGCAAGTCCCGGGAGAGGTAGATGGTGCACTGCAATAATTCTTGCAAGATATTTCCCAGTCTGCCCATACCAGAAAAGCAACAGATTTTGTAGAAAACACCTTAGGATGCTAAATCTAAGTGCATGCAAACCTAGCACAGGCCAACGTTATGGAGCCACTTCATTGGTGTTATGCATGTAACATCAACCAGAAGCACCAATTATATTTCTTGGGGCTCCAGTGGCAAATTGGTGCTGCAGGGAAATTAAGATGGCAGCTTTTGGCACTTCCTATAAAAAGGCAGCAATAAAAATAAAACCTCAAGTGAGAACGTTAAGAAAATCTGTCACAATTTTGTTTGTGAACCCATTGCCGGTTTTTTCTTCCTGTCCAGGTTGCATTTGCCAAAAAAGAGGAGATTGGAAATCCCCTCAACGAGAACACTAAGCATTTAAAACTAGACAGAAATCTGCTTCTATCCCTTCCTTTCTCTATATTAAAAAATAAATAAAAAAAATAAAAAAGGGTTGAATTTTCATACAAGGCACAAAAACAAGCTACAAAAAAAATTTGCTTTTTAGCAATTCTATAAAATGGAGAAAAGGACCATTCAGAAGTCAATCTAGTCAGCTGGCAGAGATATTCTCATGCCTCGATATCACACTCTACAAGTATTCAGTTTAAGATTTTGCTGCATGAAAAAGATTTCTCAGTAGTGATAGCAAAGTAGAGTGCCAACTGACCTGTGAGTGATAAAAGTTTGTGCAAGATAGAACAGCAGATTGAAAGCGACATATGATGCAGGAACATGAGTTCCATAAATTGTGGTACTTCAATACTGTATTGAATAGCACAGATTTTGAACATATACTACGTACGTATGCTCTGTTTTGCTAAGCTAAACATCCACAGACTTAGGCTGCTTTCACACTGGGGCATTGGTGGTAAAGCGCTGCTATTTTTAGCGGTGCTTTACCATAGTTTGTGCGGAGGTTTTTCGGTCGCTAGCAGGGTGCTCTTAACCCCCCGCTAGCGACCAAATAAGGGTTAAAACGACCCGCAAAGCACCGCTCCAAAGATGCTGCTTGCAGGAGTTTTTTTTAACGTCCTGCCAGCGCATCGCCTCAGTGTGAAAGCACTCGGGCTTTCGCAATGAGAATGCAGGGGAGCCGTTTTTCAGGCACTTTACAGGCGCCATTTTTAGCCCAAAAGCGCCTAAAAAAACGCCTCAGTGTGAAAGGGGTCTTAGGAAAGTCTTGGGAAACGCTATACAATGAAAACATACCTCAATGGAGCTATAGAGATGCCGAGAGAAGCTGTATTCAATAAGCAGAGCAGTGAAGTTGAGAACTGCCAGCAGAAGTGCTTTAAGCTGCTCCTTCTCAGGTCTGTCACACACCAGCATCCAAGACATATTCTCCACAGTCTGCCCAGCATCTGCTAGGATCCCATCAAAGCGATCCAACAGGTCCACCCAGTGATAGAGCTCACACTACAAATAAACAGAAATTAATGAACTGGTAAAGATCGAATTTAATTCTTCTAGTGTTTTTTTTTTTTTATTTAGTTTAGTTAAGTTAGTTGCATATCGAAAAACATTGTGCAGTGTACAACCACAATAGGACAAAACTTAAAATCAAAAGGATTCAAAAATCATCTTCACCTAATTTACATTACAGCTTTTAATCAGCAGCATACAAGTCATGAATTTACCAAGAGGAAAAGTAATGGGGGGGGGGGGGGTAAAGAAAAAAGAAAACGGGGGAGAAAGCAGGTAAAGAAACAGTAGTGTAGTGGGAGAACCTCTCAGATGCAAAAAAAATTGTCAAAAATTACTGGTTGTGCTAGAAGCACAAAACCATGCAAGAAAGCTGAAATCACCACATGGATGCTACACTGGACCAAAACAAAATAGTGTTTTTAAGAGTTTTTTTTTAACCCTAATGCTTTTTCTGCATTAAGGTAAAAAACCTTCTGTACACAACAACATGTCCCCCCCCCCTCCCCTTAGCTGAACCCTATCTTGACCCAGCGATGTGCCTGGGAGTAGTGCCTCTCTCACCTCTCACTGGACATGGAGGCAGCAGTGGGAGACATTGGCCTCCGCTGCTGTCAATCACAGCCTATGAGGAGAGAGCAGAGATGGGGCTGAGCTGCACTGTGTAGGTCTATGGACACACAGCATGTGGCTTGGGATTGTGTCCCCATAGAAAACAGCTTGGTATGGGGGAGGAGCCATGAGTGCAGACAGGGGACCCCAGAAGAGGAGGATCGGGGCTGCTCTGTGCAAAGCCATGGCACACAGCAGGTAAAGTATGACATTTGTAATTATAAAATAAAAAACATGTTTACCTTTACAATCACTTTAAAGCAATTTCTAACAAGTCATAAGATTTATCACCATTTAAAAATAAATATTGATTGATTCGCATACCTTTCCAATATTCCATGTTTTGATCTGCTGTAGCTCGAGCAGAAGTTGCTCATCTGTGCAAACTTTCAACTTGTCAATCAGAGACCTGCAATCTGCAGGCTGTAGGGAAAACGGATACAAGAAAAATATAAGCACAGTATACAATAAATGTAAAATAATTAGATTAAGCTTTATTTTTCAGGTATCAGATTACTGCAGTGCTGCTAGCAACATTCCATCCTGAGGGGGAAGAGGTTAGGGAAAACTTATTAGCATGCAAACCTTCCCTAGAGAGAGCACACAATGTTCCCCAGCAAATAAGTGTAAAACGAATTTTACCTTTCAAATGATAGCTTTTAATAGAGTTATGCTAAATATATGGGAGCTGCTATGGCTGATGGGGTGAAGACCACCTTAGCCATCACCTTTGATGATAGAATGCACAGTCCTTCTCAGCTTCTAGTATTAAATGGTTACTAAACCCAGGACCCTGCATTCACTAGATTTGGTCTCCCACAGTACACGGAAATGCAATAGTTTAGTAAATATAAACTAGGGGGTCAACCGATGTTTCGGCTGCCTTTCAGGCCGATAGCCAATATCAGGTGTGCTTATATTCTGTAGATTGAAAGTTTTTATTTTGTCAGGTTTTTTTATCACTTTTATTGCTGTCACAAGGAATGTGAACATCCCTTGTGACAGTATTAGGAAGTGACAGGTACTCTTTATGGAGGGATCTGGGGCCCAAAATTCCGCAAACCCCTCCTTTGCACCTGAAAGTATTCAAAACGTCAAGATCGGCATTTTTGAATACTTTCTATTTTTAAAAACTGGCGCCTTTAGGATGCCAGTAATCTGGAAGTGATGTCATGACATGGCTTCCTGGTTACTAGATCTTCAGCTTTGTTTGGGTTGTTAGTACAAGAAAGCCAAGCATCCGCTCTAAAGAACAATCCCTTGAAGCAATATTGATAACAATGGTAAGTTTGTAACCTATGCTTCAAAAAAAAAAAAAAAAAGTGAATATCGGCGGCACCGATAATCGGTCGACCCCTAATATAAACTGCTAAATACCTTTTCTCAGCAGTTAGAGCAGTCTTGTGACGTTTATGCGTGTCTGGTTAAGGTTAGCAGCAAGAGCTTTCATTCTCCCATGATTGTCCTATAAGAATGCAGGACCCCTGACTCAAAGCATTGTGATCCATTGTCTAAGGCAGGGATATGCAATTAGCGGACCTCCAGCTGTTGAAGAACTACAAGTCCCATGAGGCATAGCAAGACTGACAGCCACAAGCATGCCACCCAGAGACAGAGGCATGATGGGACTTGTAGTTTTGCAACAGCTGGAGGTTGCAGGCTTATTCCACGATGGCATCTCTCTCACATGTAGAGAAGGAAAAATAGGGATGACAGACTTAGAACATGTAAATATGCTACAGTTTACTCTAGTGGAAGATTAGGATATATGTAGCACCCAAAAGTATAAGAACTGTGCTGGCCAGTTAGTAGTGAGGCAAGCAAAGATAGAATTTACACTATAGTGATATAAAAATCAAGTGTTGCAGTGCAGTGTATGTCTGACACATTGCACTACACTGTGTGCTGTGCATTTAATATATGCACAGTTTTAGGGCTTGTGTTGATGGCATCAGTTGGACAGGCTAATATTCAGAAACCATTGACATTTGCATATGACTTGCTTCAAGCCAGTTTTGCATTTCCATGGAACTGTATGAAAATAGAAATACCTATTTGGCATGAACAAAAACCTATTAAACACAAGTCCCCAACATGGTAGGTGGTAACGCTTAAGTGTACCTAACATGTACTCTTAAAACACACCACAGGAAGGCTAAATAATAAAAGGAAAAATTATATATTTTTTATTTATTTATTTTTTTCACAAATACTCACTGCCTCTGTTGGCGTCTTCTTCAGTTTCGTCCTGTCCACCTTCATTTTCAGATTTTTTTTTTTTATTCCTTCAGCTGCACAGCAAAGAAAAAAATATTTGGAACTGAAAAATGATGGCATTCAACATACATGGATTAAAAAACGAAGAAAAAAAAAAAAAAAAAAAAACTACATACATTTTAGAGCTGCAGAATTCTGGCCAAAATGAGAATCACAATTTTTTGTTTAGAAGATCACAATTCTCACGGCGTAACATCTTTCACATTATAAAAAAAAAAGCAAAAAGAAATATTGGGCTAACCTTTACTCTTTAGCTTTCTTTTTTTAAATCATTAAAAAGTTTTTATTTCTGCAAAAAAAAAAAAAAAAAAAAAACATTCCCATTTGAAAGACTGCTGCACAAATACAGTGTGACATAAAATATTACAACCACTATTTTATTCTCTAGGCCTCTGCTAAAAAAAATAGAGAGGGAGGGAGAGAGAGAGAGATATTATATATATATATATATATATATATATATATATATATATATATATATATATATATATATATATATATATAATAATAATAATATCTCAATACCCATAGTGCTGAATGTGTAGTCTCAGGGGTGAGCATTAAAAGGGGAGCAAGTCATTTTCTAGCAAAAAATGATTAACTTGAAACCAGCAAATGTAAGAAAAAGGTTTAGTGTTTAAGTGGTTAAGCTTCCCTCATTTACAAACCAAAGTGTATTTCTTTCAAAGGACAAATCGTTACAATGTTTATACTTCGTTCCCCAGCTGAAGAATGCTGCAATTCTTTTGAATGCTGTGGCTTCAGCAGAGCAGAGAATTCTCTGCATAGAAAAAAAGAAGAAAAAAAAAAATCGGGAAAATACTTTGTCAAGATCCCGGGGGGGGGGGGGGATAACGATACCTAACCATTAATCGTGCAGCTCTAAAAACAAATAAATATATAGACATACACACATACATCAGGCAAAAACTTGAATAGCCCATACAGTTTAGGTACAAAATTTGTAACTTTCAAAGTAGTCACCAGAAGTATATTATATTAATATATATATATATATATATATATATATATATATATATATATATATATATATATATATATATATACACACACACATATATATATATACACACACATATACATATATATATATATATACACATACATACACACATATACACACATATACACACACACATGCATGCATATACATCTATAGGAGTGGGAGGGATATAAAAGGCCATATAACGGACATCCTGGGAATACATTCTTGTCTGGAGTTCTATTTAGGCTGCTTTCACACTGCTCCGTTGCAAAACCGCGGTAAAAACACATGCATTTTTGCTGCATTTTGCACCTGTAAAAAAAAAAGGACATGAGACTCCAAAAACGTATCAAAAACACAACCTCAGGTGTGTTTGACACGTTTTCCCATTCTTTTCAATGGGGGCGTGTTTTCGGTGCTGTTCTTTTACCACCAGAAATGAAGCATGCAGGACTTTTTAAAACACAATTGTACTGCAACTGGCCAGTGTGAAGAGCTCCACAGGATTAAATGGTCATACATTGAAAAACTGATCAGCGTGAAAGCAGCCCTAGGCATATGGATAAAAAAAAAATCCTAATTACTATTACCATTAGCCTTTTGTAAAATTAATTTGCAACAATGTAAGAGGTAAAACCCAAATGAAACCTACTCTAGCTGGATCCAGCAGGGCACGAGAAAGGAGAAGAAAACTGCATTGAAAGACTGCTGCAAGGCTGCAAGTGTCGTCCAGAAAACTCAAGGAACCAGGGACTCTGCAGGAAGATGCACTCAGGATGCAACAACTAGAAAACAGAGGGGGGTAAAAAAAAAAATCTCATTAAACACCATTGCTGCTCAAAAGTAAGTAGAAAAAAACATTACCAGCTTAGAATTTATATGGTTTTCTTAACCAAACCCTGCCAAGCCTATAGCAAAATGAGGGCCGGGCGGTGGCTCTTCGGTCCTGAATGGACTTCATATGACGGCCAACAGACCAAGCCACTCGTGCCCATCCCCAGGGGTGCACAGCAAGTGGGCTCTTTACCATGTGATAAGCTGTGTCCAATCACAGAATTACTAGAAAGTGACAGTTATCGGCTTTCCTCTATTCACGCTGACGGGGGGTGGGGGTTTGGGGGAATCTGCAATGATCATCAGTGCAATGATTATCAGTGCATCCCCACCAGTACCCACCTGTCAGCGCCCATTAGTGCTGCATATTAGTGCCCATCAGGGCTCTTCAATGACAGAGAAAACTTGTAAAATTTTAGAACAAAAACAAAGAAAAAAACTTTCATCTTTTTTCATTTGTTTAGCAAAAAAACCCAATGGTGATCAAATACCACCAAAAGAAAACTATTTGTGGGACGAAAATGATAAAAATGTCATATGTGTACAGTGTAGCATGACCGCGCAATTGTCATTCAAAGTGTTACAGCGCTAAAAGCTAAAAACTGGCCTGGGCAGGAAGGGGGTGAAAGTGCCCAGTATTGAAGCGGTTAAACACCAACTTCAGCTTTTTTTTTTAATTATTATTCTAAATCCATTCTTTATGCTCTTCTGTGGTAAAGAAAAAAAAAAAAAGTTATGGCGTATCTCTTGGGCTTGCAATATATAGACTGTGATCCCAGTGTAATCCTTTAAATAACGCTGCTCACCCCCAACATTATTGATGTTTTATGAAGCACTGAAGACAGCCCACTGATTAAGATCAAAGTGAGACCAAATTCACATTTTTGATGCAATATATCTAAACATAAATAGAATGCCATCTTTCCCTTTGATTCATCTCTCAAATGCAAGTTTTTTTTTCTGCTATTCTCAGGCTTCCTGTGCAGGGCTGGCTACATTCGTTCTTTAAGTGAGCCTAGCTCCCCTTTAATGCTCACCCCTGAAATAGACTATACATGCAGCCCTATGGGTATTGTAGTACGCATTGAGTGGAGCAAGTCAATGCTCGCTCTACACTAGTAAGGTACATTACCGAAGGGTTTTGTTGCGTTTAGAAGTATAATATATATGTATGTATGTATGTATGTATGTATGTATGTATGTATGTATGTATGTATGTATGTATGTATGTATGTATGTATTCAAATAGCCAAAAATTAAAAACGTCTGGAAACGAAATGCGGCTAAATGTGAGTAACCGCGTTTGGTGCTTGAAATGCCTGTAAACTCAGCTTCTGAACGCATTTCTTTGCGTTCCAAAAAATGCCTCTAAACTCAACTGTCTAGAAACGACTGTGTACATGGACAGATAAGATAACAGAGGAGAGTTCAGGGGCAGTTGGGGGGGGGGGGGGGAACACCAACCCGCTCCTAAACGATCGTTTACCAGCAGCAGTGTACGAGGCCAAAGTATTCTGTACATTTTTATTCAAATTAGATTTGGGAAGTAAAGTGGGAGGAACTAGGAGGAGTGATTTCCATGCACACGTACGAACAGTTTAGAACATTTACATTTTTAAGCATTTTATATGTGTATTGAAAAGCTTCAGGCATTTTTCTTTTAGAAAAATGTGTGAAGTTCGGTTTTCATCAACACATATATTATTTCCTTATTCCTTAAGCGAGCGCCATCTCTTCATACGTATATCAATACAACAAAAAACATCTCCCTTTTTAAGTGCCAAACGAGGCAAGGAGATCATGGACAGGACTTTGTACGTGCCACCGAGAAATCACACACAAAACTATAAAATAATCAATTTTTTTACCATACAGATAAAAACTGTAAAGTACAAAATATGATTAAAAGCAATAAATTCACGTATATAAATTTGTCTGGCAGCGATAAGGCGTACAGGCCCAACCTTTCAGGAAAGAGTTCACTTCTTTAGGAGCCACACCCTTATTGTATATTCTATATCATGAATTGTACATTCTCCAAACACCGATTGTAGATCTCATTCCTCAAAGCATGAAATAGACACAAGAATGTTCTTTTAACGACATATTGTATAGCAGTGGTCATCAAAATCTATGGGGTCACCGAAAGGACAGTTTAAAAAGCTCCAGCTATATGGCCATAGCCTATATGGATGCTCCCCTGTCCTATGTTAACTGCCCCATAAATCCACATTCTTGAAAGCCAACATCCATATCATCAGGAAAAGCACATGTCTGATTCCAATATGGCGCCCGTGCAAAATTTCACAGAGGACAGCAAATCCTGCCCGGTGTCTTTGGCTTTTATGTCAGTGAGACCTGAGTATCGGAGTGGTTGAGCTGTTTAGCAAATCACTCTACAGTCCTCAATAAGAACAAGGAGGGTTCTTTGGGGAAAGGAAGGATGCAAGGGACACGTGACAGTTCTGAATTTGACAAGAACAAGTAATCTTTTACAAAATGTTTCCAAATGGCATATTTTATAAATCAAAGGGAGGAAATAAAGAGACATTCTTTAAAACCTTTCATTTTATGGGGTTATATTGTGTCTGAGTGTACAAAGACTGGTCAGACTTTACCCTTTTTATCCTTATTCTACAGTTACTGGGCATATCACTGCAGCCTTTCTCTCTCAAAAGGAGACGGTAATTTTTTTACCGCTCATTTTTAATCATGTTTGAGGTATTGTAGTATTTATCCAAAAAGAACACATTCATATTTTGCGCGATTCTTCGCATGTGTCATGTATATATCCAATTTTATATGGCCTAAACAGATTTTTATTAAACCGTATTCTGTGGCTACTGGGCAGAATCAGTCACAGCTACCTTGTTCATTCACTACTGCGAATAATCAGCCGCTACTGGGAAGAAAAAAAAAAAAGGCCACCTTTAGTGTATAATACACTAATCACCTGTGGGCAGGAATCCCCATTAAAAGTACTTGAATGAACCGCCTGGGATGCAGAGAGCCAGGTTCTGGATGATTCACAATTTGCGCCTGATAAACCATTAATATCGTGTGACATAAATTTGAACCACCACTATTTTATTCTCCAGGGTCTCTGCTATTAGAAAATATGCTTGATTGTTTTAAAGCGGAGTTCCACCCAAAAATGGAACTTCCGCTTTAAGGGAAAGCAACACCCTGACATGCCACAATTGGCATATCATTTTTTGGGGGGTGAGTGCAAACCCTCGTGACACGTCACAGGTCCCAGATGATTGCCCAACCAGTCACAGCGCGGCTCACACATGCGCAGTGCATGCCCAGCTGTGAAGCCACAGCCAGGCACCCACAGTGACAATGTCGGCGCCGCAGAGAGGAAGAGGAGACGAGGGGGGCTGACATTGTCACTGTGGGCACCCAGCTGTGGCTTTAAAACTGGGCACACACTGTGCATACGTGAGCCCCACGGTGACTGGCCTGGGCAAACATGTGGGACCTAGCCAGGAGGTTACTGTTCTACGTTCTTACCACAGCCAGATATTTAACTGCATCAGATGGTAAGCGGACACTCGAACCGACCAAGCGCGATTTATACTCTTATTAGAGAGGCTAAAATAAAAAGGAACATTTTGCATTTGAACAGGTATGAGATCCTTGGGTCAGCCTTGATGCTTCTCTTTGGTATGTTTCCCAGTATGCCATTCCAGAAGTTAAACTGAACCTTGCTCCTAATGTTTCTACTAATATATATTGTGAAGACAAGGTTTGTGCTCCTCTTTGTTAGTATATCTTGACTTATTATAGACACTTGTCTACAGGGCACAATGTCCAGTTGCTCTATTTCCTCAGTCATAGATGTTCTGCTTGAAATTTATTTTGATAGAATACAGAGCTTTGTATCACACAATATGTCTTTCTTGGTCACATGCTTATACCCTATTAAATGTTGTGCCAATTGTTGAATTTTCAAGTAGGACTATAGGCAAAATATAGGAGGGTTATAACCCGTCAGATTATTTTAATTTTTTTTTTTTCCATCTGTGTTCCGTTGTGGATATTTCCCTTAACTTCCTGTCCCATAGCCAAACAGGAAGCGAGAGAAAATCTCTGAAAATTAAAAAGGGGATTCCTTGGGGACCTCCAGGTCACCAGAACTAGAGTACCTATTGGAAGATTTCCCTGCTATTACTTTTCAGATGACTTTCAATGATAATGGTAAACAGGACAAAGACGGTGAATTGCCTTAACGGGGGGCACAGACAGCAATAAAACTTTGACGGGTGTTCCAATCCATTTCCACTATCCAAAAATTAAAGGCAAAATGTTTTTTTTCGTTATACTTTCATTTAATTTCTATTAGATATCAAGCCAGGTTCTTATTTAAATGTTGTAAACTTTCCAAAAAAAAAAAAAAATTTAGATGTTTAGAAACACTTTAACATTAGCTTTCTATTTCACATTCTATAAATGAAGTTTCAAATAGTGAAGCACCTGGTCAACACTTGCATGCAAAGTCTCTTCAATCTCAGCCGCAGAGACTTGAAATACCTTCAGGGCCAGTTCACACCAGATGCAGTTCCATGCGCTTTTTTTCTGCACTAAAAATGCATGCACTGTGTTTTCTATGTATTTAATAGCTCTAGTTCACACCAGCTGCAGAAACTGACTGCACTGGTGTGAACTAGAGCCTATGGAATACATGGAACACCCTGTGCCTGCATTTTTAATGCAGAAAAAAGTTCACGGAACTGCAACTGGTGTGAACTAGCACTCAGTTGTAATAGGTCTCTTGGAGGTCTCCCTCAGTTGTCTTTTTATTGCGCCAAAATATTTTAGCATTTCTAAAAAGTATAGCTGGTCATGCACACTTAAATGTTTTTAATTCAGCCTACAGGGTGAAGGAACACAGTCCAACAGACTCCCCTATCCATGCTATAGAGCGCAGAAAGACAAAGGCTTTGTTGCTGCTGCTGCTATTGTACATTGACAGCTGGTCACATCTGTCAAAAATACTCTAAAAGTGACTGCATCCAATTGAACGCAGCCGCTGGTCATCTGACAATTTTCCGCACAGCTCCTTTGATTGAAAGTCTGGCAAGTCAGGAAGTAAAAAAAATAAGCAAAACCTTTGCCAGGTTCTTTAGTAACCAGCTAAAATATGCAGAGTTTATGGCGAACGTATATCTTAATATAAAAGCTTTTATTTTTAGATTTGAATAGATTAGTGAGGGTTTAGTACCCAGTCAGGTTTGGATAGCCGCCTGTGTGCCCGTTAGGGGTGTGCTTTCTATAATTGTCCTGAACACCAACAAAGCAAGGAATGAAAGCAAGAGTAAAATTTAAACATTTTGAGCTGCTACCAGAACAGGAATAGAGAGGAAATTCTCCAATGGGGACACTTGCTCATGTGACAACTAAGAGGGAATTTCCTTTATATTGGAAAGATATTCTCTGTTGAGTCCACATGACAGAAAGCAAAAGGGAAATCTCCCAAATGACAGAAGGGAAATTTACCAACTGAGGGCAGTTTAACCCTTCCATACCCTATCCAAAATAAATAACATTTTGGATTTACATGTACTATTACAAGGTATATGAAGAGGCTTCAACATCTTCTTGCATCAATCCACTGACTTTTTCAATGATGTTTTAACAGAGTTGCTTAGGTAGTTTCCATAAAGGACTGAAACAACGAATTGATTAATAGCCAACCAATTGATTTTTAATTGATTACTATTTTCATAATTGATCGGCCAGTAACATAATGGGGTTAAAAAAAAATAAAAACGAAAATGGGCCCTTTATAGTACAAAAAGAGCAAATAACCGCTACTGTAAATATTATGAACCGCTTACAGTAGTGATCATCCGATTATTATTTTTTTTGTATTATAAAAAGGGCTAATTTAAGTTTTAGTTTTTTTAACCCCATTATGTTACGAAGGCTGCTTTCACACTGGGGCGGGGGGGGGGGGGGGCGTCGGCAGTAAAACAGCGCAATTTTTTAGCGCTGCTTTACCGTCGTTTTTGCGGCGGTATTCGGCCGCTAGCGGTGCGGTTTTAACCCCCGCTGGCAGCCGAAAAAGGGTTAAAACCGCTCGCATATCGTGGCTATAGCCGCGGTATTGCCGAGGTATAGCTGCGCTGCCCCATTGATTTCAATGGGCAGGAGCGGTGAATACACCGCTCCAAAGATGCGGCTTGCAGGAGTTTTTTTCTTCTCCTGCCAGCGCACCGCTTCAGTGTGAAAGCCCTCGGGCTTTCACACTGAACAAACAGTAGAGGCTGTTTAGGTGCGGTTTGCAGGCAGTATTTTTAGCTCAATAACGCCTGCAAACCGCCCCAGTGTGAAAGGGCTATAAACGTCTTAGACCTGGTTCACATCTGTGTGTTTTTTGGTGCTTTTTGCAGAAACGCACTACAGTTTATTTACATGGTTTCCTATGGGACACGTTCACATCTAAGCTTTTTTCAACCGCTGCGTATTAAGGATGACCTCCAGCGTGTTTGCACACCCCACGTGCTGAGCCCGCCAGGAAGTCAGCGCTGCGCTAAATCACAGGCAGTGAGACATTTCCCGATCTCTGCAGCCGCACATCAGGGAAATGTCTCACTGCCTGTGATTAGCGCAGCGCCGTGTCGATTTCCTGGCAGGCTCTGCATGTGGAGTGTAAAAAACACGCCAGAGCTCATCCTTACTGCGTATTTGGAAAGGGTTAGGGACTTTTTTTTTAAAAACGCAAAACGGTGATTTTTTTGGTTTAATATACTTCAATGGAGAAGCTGCAGAAAAGCATGTAATGCGTTTTTGCAGCAATTTGTATTTTTGAATCTGCCCAACAAATTGGCCAAAAAAAACAATGCAAAATCGCAGCAAAATCACGTTTGCAAAAATCTAAAAACACACAGCAAAAAGCACTGCAGAAACAGATCAAAAGCAAACTGCATAGGTGTGTACCGAGCCTCATGCTGGTCACAGATCGATTTTCGGGCGAGAATATTCAGACGAAAAATCTTTGTACATTCGCTGAAAGAATGTTATTTGAAATTTTCACTTGTTTTTAACCTTCTGTTTTTAAAATAAATGTAATTTCTGAACGAAAACCACATACACTGTCTGAAAATTCCTTTGACCAAGAAGTTTTCCATTTCCAAATTTTCCCGTCACTGTGGTTAAAAGTGAACGTCAATTTGACCCCACTATTAGAAAATCAAATGAATGTTATTAAAATGACTTTTTTTTTAAGATTTTTTTTTTTTTTAAATAAAAAAAAAAAAAAAAAAAAATTGATCTCAGAGTCTGATAATATTTACCAGAATCACCCTTTAATAGTATATACAGTATATCTCTCCTCTAATAGGTTATACAGTATATTTCTTCTAATAATATATACAGCATATTTCTCCGCTAATAGTATATACAGTATATCTCTTCTGTCTGTTATTCTCAGAGTGGATTAGATATTCTGCTCCCTAACCATATAGTTAGGTATTTATATTTACCACTGCATAGAGATATTTAAGAATAAATTGCCTTTTTTTTAAAACTTTACATATAAACTAAATTATACACCACACTATCTTTTAAGGTTATTAACAGATTATGAAAATAATCGTTAGTTGATGCCCTATTTCTATGGTTAAGAAATGCCATAACACTACCACATGACATATTGTACATTACAGATAGCTGATATTCTGCAATTAAAAAACTAGACCACACACACACACACGGGATCTCAATTTACCTATTGAAAGGACTTTGGAAAAGAATTGGCTACACCTGTGACAATTGTGATATTAAAAAAGGGAGACAGATTTAAAAAACGAAACCCAGAGCCTGCTCGGTTACCCCCACAGCAAGCTGGGAGCACTTGGCAGGAGGGTGGAGCCAGGAGCATCAGCGGGGAACCAAGAAGAGGAGGATCTGGGCTGCTTTGTGCAAAACCACTACACAGAGCAGGCAAATATAAAAGGTTTGTTGTATCATCCCCCGTTATTAACTTGATTTTATTGCGAGCCAACAGCCATGGCACGGCTGTATTAAATACCATGGTACAATTCTTCATTGTCCTAACCCTGCCTGCTCATTCGTAGAAAGATAACTGGAGATGGTCCTATAGAAGTCAAAGGGGCTGTAATACACAGGCATGGCCAAGGCAGTAAAGACTTGCAGAGCTGGGTGTACATAGAACCAAAGCCATGTCAAGGCAAGTATACATCTGTTGGGCATAAGGTGGGTTAGCTTAGGTCAGGTGGAAGAGGACAAAAAGAATAAAATGCACCGATTCAAACTGCACTTCTTGGCCAACAAGTTTAGAGTGGAAGTAAATGAGCATCCATTGATCTATAT
Organism: Lithobates clamitans; assembly: GCA_037952925.1. NCBI lineage: Eukaryota > Metazoa > Chordata > Amphibia > Anura > Ranidae > Lithobates > Lithobates clamitans. The sequence goes on along the minus strand of JBBGZY010000590.1, from coordinate 742,556 downwards.
CTTACATGCATGATTGTGCAAAATACCACAGATCTGTAAATGTATGGGGGAAAAAAAATAAAAAAATAGGACACCTGAAGAACTCATCTTAATTCTAGAGCTGTACTCAGGGCCACTGATAAGGGGTACACAGGCAGTCATCCTGTACTGGGCCAGAGGAGGCTGCCTGTGGCTCTACCCTCTGCTCCAAGTTCAGGTTGTCATCAGATGCTCTTCGATGTCTCCTTCCCAGTGCAGAATATCCTGAGTTCAGAAGACAGGGGATGCAAAGCAGCTTCTTCCCAGGCAACCAAAGGTGGTGGATTTGTGGCCACATCTCCTGTACTCACATAGGTGGCTACTTCTCGCTGATCCAGCTGCTGAAGATGGGACAGGAGGGGGAACCAAAATAACATGATCTGCAAATCTTCAATCTCCAGCCATGTGCCAAAATTGGTTGCCCACCCCCTCCAGGCTGTCCAGCCACTTCATAATGTTCACAGCCTAACCTGCCACTTCATACCGTTCACTGACAGCACTGCGACTACATAACTAGCAAGTCACGAGCCAAGAGGCAGCAGCAAAGCGGATTTTTGTCAAACATTGGGGTTGATTGAATAAAAGCTGGAATGTGCAAAATCAGTTTCTTCAATTAAGCTTTGACAAGAAGCCTCCGTTCACACTAAACATGGCTTCGAAATCGTGCAATTTCATCTGAATTCTTCGCAATTTCAAAGTCGCATTTCAGTCCGACTTCAGGGGCGACTTGAAAGACATCTGTGCAGGTTCATGCAAGTTGTCTATTGAAATCGCCCCTGAAGTAGCCAAAAGTAGTGAAAGAACTACTTTTGGAAATCGGCACGGCGCCGCAAAGTCAATGTTGCACCGATTAGGACGCTCCGATTGTCAGTTAAAGGCTCCGATTTGACATGCAGTTTGACATGCAGTTTGACTTGTCAAATTGCGCCGATGAAGGGCTAAAACCTTAAAGCTGATTGGTTTCTATACAGAGCTGCCCCAGATTGTACTCTATAGTCTAAATCAACCCCCATTGTGATAACACAACCAAGCAATGACCAGGCACAAGGATTTATATGTGCATGTCACCTGACCATACATCATTAATAAATGCTGATTTATCCTCCTTGCATTTAGGATAAATGCAAGAAAATGCTTTATTAGGGAATAAGTGAACTTTTGAGTAAAAAAAATAAAATAAAAAATTATATATATATTACCAGTAAGCGTTACAATTACACACCTTAGTACGCATGTGGGTATACAGTATGGTTCTCATGAACCCAGTTACACAAATGTAATAAATCGCAGCTCCCTAGATGTTAGTACTCAATTTTTTAGGCTTTCTACATTTTTTTTTTTCAATTGGTGGTCCTGCCAGTAAAGCACGCACAGAACAGCATGTTTGCTTAAGACTACAGAACACCTCTCCCCCACAGCTGCACTATGGATCCACCCCTGACTGCTGTGTCACTGGGGTGTTCCTGCAGACTTCTATCGACATAAAAGTGAGGTGGCAGCCAACAGGTTGAGATCACAGCACACATCTGGGGAGGACATGGACATCCCCCACACCCAAAAGTGTTGGCGATTGAAGGTTCCAACAGCTCTGCAAGACAGCGAAGGTCAGCTGCAAGGGACTAAGTACTGGTAAACATTATAAAAAAGGCATTTTACTATGCCGTTTGCTTATTTTTATTATGTAACATTAGTGACCTTTTAAAGCGGAGTTCCACCCAAAAGTGGAACTTCCGCTTTAAATACTCCTTGCTCGGGGGGGGGGGGGGGGTATCTACTTTAGAGTGGGACTTCCTGTCTCACTTCCTCTTTCCCTCTTCAGGCCGCCGAGGCAACTCCTCCTCTCCCCCTAGGCGGCCCCTCCCTCTAGGCAATCTACTGGGACATGTCACAGGTCCCAGAAGATTGCCTGTCCACTCGGCGCATGTTTAGTGTGAGCCTGGCCATGAAGCCACAAGCTGTCGCGGCCGGGTGCCCACGGTTCCAATGACGGTGCTGCGGAGGGAGAGGAGCGGGGCTCTGTGCGCCGGCATCGCTGGACTGTGGGACAGGTGAGTGGCTGTTTAAAGTCAGCAGCTATACTTTTTGTAGCTGCTGACTAAAACTAGCATGGAACTCCGCTTTAAAGGCAAATCTGGTATTAAGCTGATGGCTTTTCTTTTGGGGGTTGCCACTATGACTCCTAAGCTGTATGCCAATTCAGAAGCACCTATTCAACATCCCTAGATGCGAGGAGTGTGCATTATAAACCAATTTACAGGTTACAATGGGAGCTTCAAGGTTTTTTTTTTTTTTTTTTAATTGTTTAAAAAAGACGCATCCAACAAACATCCAAAAGTAAAACACAAAGCAAGCTAAAATGTTTTTACCCTGAAGTAACTTGTAAACTAAAGACAGTAGAAAAAAATAAAAATAAAAAAGGAAGATGCTTACATAACAGGCCTCATGTACACTGGACATTAAAATAACATTCTAAAAACGCCTGTAGCTTTGCAGTGAGTTTTTCAACATTTTAGCAATAGCGTTTTTTTGACGTTGGCGGTTTTTTTTTTCCATTAAAAAACAAAAAAAACAACAAAAAAATGCTAAATTCTTTCAATGGATCAAAAACGTCAAAAATCACTGGTGAGCTGCCTTTGAGCGCTCATCAGCGTTTATCAGCATTTGACGTTAGATTTTTTTTTTTTTTTTTTTTACAGCTGAAAAACTCCTCTCAGAACCCACTAGTTTGGGGGTTTTTTTAAAGCCAAAAAACGCCCCAGCCAAAAACTGCTGATAACCGCCTAGGTGTGCATGGACACACAGGATAACATAAGTTTGACTGTAGAAAAAAAAAAATCTGAAGCCAAAAACAGCTGCTGTAAATACATCCAGTGTGCATGAGGCCTTACAGTTGACATTTCCACACACCTGTAAGTGTGTTTATTTCTTGCACCCAGAGAACTGGGATTCCAGCAATCTTTTACCTTACTCAGTGAGGCAGCCATCATCAAAACGATCCAGTGAGGGAATGAGTGCATGTGATCACAAGAGGTGGCCACTGTCTGCATCAGTAGTGATCCCATTTTCTGTGGTCCCAAGAAATTATGAAAATGCATACTGTCTCCTGGAACTGCCCACTATACTATGGTTGTTTCTTTTTATTTTAAGGCAACAGGTTTGCTTTAGGCCTCTTGCAATCGATACTCCCGTTTAACCTCTTGACATCCGGAGGCCGCCATACGACGGCCTCGACTTCCGGGGGTTATATCTGAATGATGCCTGAGGCTACAGACATCATTCAGATACCGGCATTTTCAGCCGGCGATTCCGTACACCATAAGAACGATCATAGCAGCTGTTCAGCCGCTTGATCATTCTTACGGGCGGCGAGAGGGGACGCCCCCCCCCCTCCCGCCGCCCTCCGGTGCTTCTACCAACTCACCTCAGCGATCGGTGAGTCGGAGAGCGGATCCGCCGGCGCCGGATGTAGATCATAGACTAGATGGTCGCCAGAGTCTCTATGATCGTTCGGAGGCCGGGCACGATGTTATGACGTCACGCCCGGCCTCTGCATTCAAAAAAATGGCGCCGCTTCGGCTGTGAAGCGGCGATCGTTTTATTTAATTTTTTTTTTATTTTAGGCTTCCCAGCCTAGAGGTGAGATGTGGGGTCTTATTGAACCCATATCTCACTGTAAAGAGGACCGATTATGTCATATTCCTATTACAAGGGATGTTTAGAATAAAAGTGATCAAAAAAAAATTTTTTTTTAAAAAGTGTCAAAATAAAAAAGTTTAAAGTAAAATTAACAATAAAAAAAAAAAAAAATTTTTAAAGGGCCCCTGTCCCTGTGAGCTCGCACGCAGAAGGGAACGCATACGCAAGTCCCGCCCACATATGAAAACAGGGTTCAAACCACACGTGAGGTATCGCCGCAAACAGAGCGAGAGCAATAATTTTGGCCCTAGATCTCCTCTGTAACTCAAAACATGTAACCAGTAAAAAATTTTAAAGCGTCGCCTATGGGGATTTTTAAGTACCAAAGTTTGGCGCCATTCCATGAGCGTGCGCAATTTTGAAGAGTGACATGTTAGGTATCTATTTACTCAGCGTAACTTCATCTTTCACACAATACAAAAAAATTTGGCTAACTTTGCGGTTTTGTTTTTTTTTTTTAAGCATGAAACTTTTTTTTAAAAAAAAAACGCGTTTGAAAAATTGCTGCGCAAATACCGTACAAGATAAAAAGTTGCAATGACCGCCATTGTATTCTCTAGGGTCTCTGCTAAAAAAACATATATAATGTTTGGGGTTCTATATAATTTTATAGCAAAGAAATTATGATTTGTGACATGTAGGAGCGAAGTGTCAGAATTGGCCTGGATGCGAAGTGGTTAAGTATCTACTTTTTCAGACATTTTTTAAAATTAATTTTTTATGCATTTTCGCACATATGCGTTCACGCAAATGTTACACAAATTCTCACATTTTTGTTCTGCAATGTGTTAAAAAAAAAAAAAAAAAAAAAAAAAAAGGCTGTACAGAGCTTTTTCAAGCTGCAGTGTGCAAGAGGCCTTAATGACAGATGAAATAAAATGTGAGTGTTTTGCAAGGTCAGGGACCACAGTTACAGGAGATTTAAAAATGGAACTTCCGCTTTAAGTGATGGTGACCCCCTGACACATCTGGCATGTCTTTTTTTTTGGGGGGGGGGGGGATACCCAGTTTTTATGGGCGCCCAGCTCCCACTTCCTCCCCGGCGATGGAAGGAAGTTAACCTTTCCCCCTCCCTCCCTGCAAACTTTACGTCACAGGTCCCAGAAGATTGTCCGACCGTTCACAGCACGCAGCGTGGCTCGCGTATGCGCAGTGCAAGCCCGGCAGTGAAGCCACAGCCGGGCGCCCACAGTTAGAATGTCGGAGAGGAGCGAGGCTTCATGTGCCAACATCGCTGGACCGTGGGACAGGCCAGTGTCTTATTAAAAGTCAGCAGCTACACTTTTTGTAGCTGCCGACTTTTAAATGGATGGAACTCCGCTTTAACCTTTCAACAAAAAAGAATAAATCCCCCCTTTTTTTTTTCCAGGTAAAAAAATAAATAAAAAAAAAGTGACTTTTTTTGTTTCTGGAGCCAGTCTACAGCATTGCACTAGCAATGCATTTTTTTTTTTTTGGGGGGGGGGGGGTCGCTTCACTTCCTGTCCATAGCCAAACAGGAAGTAGAGTGGAAATCACTGCAAATTAAGGGGATCCCTTAGGGACCCCCCAGGTAACCATTGTAAGTTTACCCCTCTATTACTTTTTTGGGGAGAACTCAAAATTTTGGATTTTTACTTTCAATGATAAGGAGAAAATCCCCCAACAGGGACACAGACACCAATAAAAACCTGACAGGGGTTTCTAATCCATCATCCCTCTATCCAAAACTTTAAAAAAAGTTTTGTTTTTAGTTATACTTTAGTGGCCCCCTATAGCTTGTAAGCTGACAAACGCTGGCCTACAACCTGAACATATCAAAAGTTCTTGGAGGAGGCGCAAGATTGTGTAGCAGTTAACGACTAAGGCTTCTTGTCCAGGTATTTTATTTTGGTACAAATATTTAGGTCTCATTCACATGGGTGCTGTCGACCATACAGTATGACTCGGCCATTTGTTTATATCACGAAAGCCGCCAGGAGCTGCGTGCAATCAGTGTATTAACTGGGGAGACAGAAATTGTACAGACATAGCCACTTGTCTTAATTTGACAGGTGTACAGAGGCAGGTGAACAGCTCCAAACATACTGTGCGGTCGGGGGCCAAGCCCCGGCCCCTGTATGCCTGTCAAACGCTAGTCACCATTTTATGTATACAAGTTAGCCTGACGAAGCTCTGCTATGCTAATGATCGAAAAGCGTTGACATCAGCCCGCTGATAAATACGCAACGATGGCCATGCCTCTTCCTTTACGGCACCCCGGGCACTGACAGACACACGAGTGGCAAAGCAAACAATCTGAAAATAGTGGATAGCAGGAAGAAAACAGCTGTACAGCAAGAGCATCTCTTAGAAGATCGGAAGGAGCGGTAAGACAAAGGGCTATGCTGGCAGGTGCTCGGTAAACAGTGCCCAGTGTTTTTCTCCTAAGTAGGACTACCATCTTCTGCTTAAATAGATTGCGGTAGACCATCCTCATTTGCCTCAGCCTGCCTTTGCTTGCAATCTACCAGCATATATAGCAGGTCTTGGTTAGCTGCCATATTTCCATCCCCAGCTTTGTCTGCATCTACACAGTGGATATAAGTCTACACACCCCTATTAAAATGTCAGGTTTTTGTAATGCACAGTAGTGTAGTGGGTAGCACTCTTGCCTAGCAGTAAAAAAGGGTCACTGGTTCAAATCCCAACCATGACACTACCTGCATGGGTTTCCTGAATAACAAACTGAAATTTTTTAGGTGGAGGGAAGTAAAAATAAAATAAAAATATGGTTGCATAAGTGTGCACACCCTTACACTAATACTTTGTTGAAGCACCTTTTGATTTACTTACAGTACTCGGTCTTTTTGGGTAGGAGTCTATCAGCATGGCACATCTTGACTTGGCAATATACTTTGCAAGAACACTCCAAATCTGTCAGATTGTGAGGGCATCTCCTATGCACAGCCCTCTTCAGATCAACCCACAGATTTTCAATCGGATTCAGGTCTGGGCTCTGGCTTAGCCATTCCAAAACTTTAATCTTCTTCTGGTGAAGCCAATCTATTGTTGATTTGCTGAAAGATGAAGTTCCTCCTCATGTTCAGCTTTCTAGCAGAAGGTTTTGTGCCAATATTGACTGGTATTTGGAACTGTTCATAATTCCCTCTAACTTGAATAAGGCCCCTGTTCCAGCTGAAGAAAAACAGCCCCAAAGCATGCCACCACCACCATGCTTCACGGTGGGTATGGTGTTCTTTTGATGATGTGAAGTGTTGTTTTTGCACCAAACATATCTTTTGGAATTATGGCCAAAAAGTTCAACCTTGGTTTCATGAGACCTTAACACATTTTCCCACGTGCTTTCGGGAGACCTCAGATGCGTTTTTGCTATATTTAGCCAGGCTTTGGCGTTTTTCTTCGTAAGAAAAAGGTTTCCGTCTTGTCACTCTACCCTACGGCCCAGACATATGAAGAATACTGGAGATTGTTGTCACATGTACCGCACAGCCAGTACTTGCCAGATAGGACTTGCTGTAGGCCTCTTGGCAGCCTCCCTGACCAGTTTTCTTCTTGTCTTTTCATTTTGGAGGGATGTCCAGTTCGTGGTAATGTCACTGTTGTGCCATATTTTCTCCACTTGATGACTCTCTTCACTGTGTTCCATGGTGGGTTTTTCTTCATTTCTTTTTCCTGCAAAGTAAAGGCATAATGTGCTAGTATGCATCACATAGTAGCACATTATGTTACACTTACCTGCAAAGCGGGCGTTATCCCCGTTGAAGGCCGCATAATCTTCTCCTGTCTTCCTTCCAGGGCCTTTGACTCCAGCTCTGTGACTGGCTGGAGCCGTGTGTCACGGCACACTCGCCTGAAGAAATGGCACGAGCGGCCGTTCCTCCAGAGTGCATGCGCCGATAACATCAGTGCAGTAAACAGTAAATATCTCTTGAACGGCGCACGTTTAGCAAATATTTACAGTACCTATAGGCAAGCTTTATTCTAGGCTTACATATATGTACAACTTCCCCATGGAGGTTTACAACCTCTTTAATTCAGAACACGGCTATATCCCCAGTTATAAGAGGGTCTGCACACTTATGCAACCACATTTTAGTTTTACTTGAACCCCCCCCCCAAAAGATTTCAGTTTGTTTTTCAATTGAGCTGTACAATTTACAGGTCACATTAAAAAGGTGAAAAAAGTTCTTAGTCTCATTTTTTTACATCCATTGTACCTATGTGATAAATGTATGTATGATCCAAGAGCTGTGCCTCTCTGCTCTGTCCCTCCTCACAGGGCAGATTGAGAGCAGCAGGTGCCAGAAGAGGAGGACCGTGGTAAGTAGAACATGTCTAATTTAAAAAATAAAAAAGCTTAGAATAATTTTAAGCCAATTTTAACAGCTGGACTGGTCTGTGATTTATATAAGGCAATTTATAGTGGTATCTTTCTTTGCCAGTTTTTTTGATTGACTAATTTCTATTACCTACTGCTGATTGGCCTGTTGAACTATTAGCTGATTCATGACAAGACAACTGGGAGTGATGCATACAAGAAAACCTGATTCATAATGGAAAACCTTAAAAATTTACCACATGAAAGAAAGGCAAGAAGGATGACAGGAACCAAATTAAAAACAGGTTGTTTTTGGATTCTGCAATTTTATATTCTGTCTGGTCGGTGAGCAGGGTGTTATGCATATATTCACTATACTAGTGACTTTGTTTACAAGATTTATCATACCAATAATAGATTGTTGAGGGAGCTGAAAACACAGATATGGCATTTTATAGCAATTTATGGTTATTACTGGCTTGAATAGGCATTTAGCTGCCGTAAGTTGTTGCAAAGGTAAAGGTGCCGTCCAGACATTAGTTGTGGAGACAACATTGTCTTCATCTGGGTGTGAAGGATATGGACTCTCCCTAACATAAAATGGTGTTAAATTAACTTTCAGACTATAAGCCACATGTTTCTATTATAGTAACCACTATATAGACAGTGGTGTCTATGCTGCAGTTTAGCCTTTTTTTGGTACAGGCCAATCATGCTGTATAGACCACGGCACCCATGTGAATGAGGCCTTTAAGTGTATCCAAATCCCAAAAATAAACATGTAAATATGTTACAGCTTTTCAGAACAGCACTTAGATTTGGTATATTCGTTTTCTTTTTTCCCTAGGCTGCACTCCCATCTTGGATAACATCTCATCCACTGCCGGTTCACATCACATGCAGTCCAGTGCGTGCTTTTTCTGAATCAAAAACGCATAGAAAGTCGGTTACTTGGATTTCAACCTCACACCATTGCAGTGCGTTCCAGTACAATCAACAAAAGCAGATCATTAAAAACAAGCATGCATGTGCGCATGTGGTGTGAACCGGCCCCTAGGCAGACCAACCTAAAACCGTACATTTCTTCATAGCAATGCGTCTGGAAAATTTACAGTGGCCACTGCTCTGTTTACAATGGCTGCTATTCTCAGAAGTCAATTGTTTTGTTCCATAAGTGTAGTCCTAGCAAGTTAAACACCTCAAAGACCCATAAAATAAACATTAAGTTTGGATAACATGAAAAGTTTATCTGTGTGACGTTCAATGCACATGTTCAGTCATTTGAGTATCCAAAAGCAGGAAAACCCATTATCAATGTTAATCTGAAATATCAGCTGATAAGACCAGGTTCACACTTGTGCGCTGTACTTCTCCTGTAGATCAAAGGAGTGCAGTTCGATCTTCACTCCTGTGACCCGTTTTCAGCAGACAGCGGGCTGAATTCCGCTGTCTGCTGACATCACAGAGCCGGTCCAGGCTCAGGAAAAAGGATCCGCCCACACGCCTGTACTGGCACCAAGCTCAGCCTCCCAGAAAATCACTAAGAGCCTGAGCCGGCTGCTCCCGTGGTGACCGACAGTCACCAGCTTTCTGCTCAGGGAGCCCTGAGAACCAAACCATAGCAGGGTTTGATAGCTCAGTTCTCAGTCTTAAAGCCGGTGGGGTACCAACGTTGCATCCACCTAGCCAAGTATGATTTTGCACAAAAAAAAAAAAAAAAAAATCAATCTAAATCTATACTTCTTTTAAGACCTGCATTTTCATTTAAGTGCATCAAAGCCCTGCATTCAGAAAATGTACGGTCCAATAGGAGTCAAATGGGAGCGCACCTAAAACTGCTTGCAAAAATGCACATACAAATCATGCGGCACTCAAACCACAGCACACCACTGTCAGTCCAGCCTAAGGGATGACAGCAATTGAATATAAAACAAGGATTAGGCCCCTTTTCACACTGGCACGATCTGTCTGCTCAGCGGGGGATCTCTCCGCTGATCAGGCGGATGGCAGGTCTGCACAGCCCACTTTCCTGTATGGGCAGCTGGATATAAAACATACCACCTGTCCATTACATCTGACTGTCATCCGATCCATCAGACAGATGGGGAATGGATCCCCCCAGCCCAGGGGTCTTCAAAACTATGTCCCTTCAGTCGTTCAGGAACTACAATTCCCATCATGCCTAGTCATGTCTGTGAATGTCAGGTTTTGCAATGCCTCATGGGATGTGTAGTTCTGAAACAGTTGGTGGACTGTAGTTTGAAAATCCCTGCCCCAGCTATCTGTTTTTAGCAGATCGGATTGGATGTCGGCGGGTATCAGCAGACACATGTCCGTTGACACCCACCTCTCCATAGAGGGCAATGGATGTCAGGTCGGGTCTGTTATAGGTAACTGCACAAATCAAGAGGATACAAAGTGAGGCCTTCGAATTTCCCTAGCTTTCTTCAAATCTGACCTCACCTTCATAGCAGATAGCAAAGAATGTATATAGAAAACTCTAGGTGATAAACAGCAACATTCCCCAGGTATTTATAAACAAGTATTACTCGGTGATAAAATCCTGCAAACAATGAGCGCATCAACTCATAAATATGAAACCTGGGAACTCCCAGTAAAACCAGACCAGTATTGATAACTGGTCACTTACACAGAGATCTATGTAAATGCTTAGCTTTCTGATTCCGCTCCAGGCATAAAAAAAATTTTTTACAAAGATATTTCGAACAGATGCAACAATAGTAAATTGTACAGAAGGCCACTAGGTTGGTAATTTGATGGATAAGAAGCTAAACAATTACCTACACTGTTGGCTATTCTCAGATCAGCCACTAAAATGTAGCCAAGACATCCTTTGAGAGATTGTACAAAGGCTAGATCACACCAACAAAAGTTTGGTGGGTTTAACCAAGGGGCAAAACTCACAAAACATGGAGGATTTAAAAAGGAGAAGTCCAGGCTGAGCTCGTTCGGCTGGGCTTCTCCTATGGGTCACAGGAGTGCAATTCGTTTTGCACTCCCGTTACCTATTTTCAGCAGAGAGCAGACTGAAGTCCACTATCTGCTGACACAGAAATCAGTCCCAGCACCGCATCATCGTGACAATGGGAGTCTGGATCCGCCAGGTGCCTGGACTGATGCCAGTCTCAGCGAGCCGCTGAGAGCCCGAGATGGCCACTCGCTGCCCCCTGCACAGCTCAGTGCTCCAATGAGCGTGGAGGAGCGGAGAGTGGCGATTGACAGGCAGCAGCTCTCCGCTCGAGGGAGCTGTGAGAACTGAGCCATTGGCGATGTTGGATCGCTCGGTTCTCAGTGCAGAGGCCCTGGGGGACTGATGCATTATCCACCTAGGGAAGTATGATGGAGGAAAAAAAAAAAAAACCCAAACTCATACTTCTCAACTTTTGTGCAGACTTTCATTGCATATACAATAAAGTCCCTAAATCACCACACATTTTGACCACTTGCCATCCGGGCCAATTCCGACATTGAGCTCCTACATGCAAAAATCTAGTTATTTTTGCTAGAAAATTACTTAGAACCCCCCAAACAAATAAATAAATCTCTCTATGGCTCCCTCTCTCTCTCTCTATGGCTCCCTCTCTATGGCTCCCTCTCTCTCTCTCTATGGCTCCCTCTCTATGGCTCCCTCTCTCTCTCTCTATGGCTCCCTCTCTATGGCTCCCTCTCTCCCTCTCTATGGCTCCCTCTCTATGGCTCCCTCTCTATGGCTCCCTCTCTATGGCTCCCTCTCTATGGCTCCCTCTCTATGGCTCCCTCTCTATGGCTCCCTCTCTATGGCTCCCTCTCTATGGCTCCCTCTCTATGGCTCTCTCTCTATGGCTCTCTCTCTATGGCTCTCTCTCTATGGCTCTCTCTCTATGGCTCTCTCTCTATGGCTCTCTCTCTATGGCTCTCTTGTATTTATTGATGATGTGACTGCTGACAAAAGCAGCAGGATGAATTCTGAAGTGTTTCAGGCAATATTATCTGCTCATATTCAGCAAAATACTTCAGAACTCATTGGATGGTGCTTCACAGTGCAGATGGACAATGACCCGAAGCATACTGGGAAAGCAACTAAAGAGTTTAAGGGAAAGAAGATGAATGTTATGCAATGGCCAAGTCAATCACCTGACCTGAATCCGATTGAGCATGCATTTCACTTGCTGAAGACAAAACTGAAGGGAAAATGCCCCAAGAACAAGCAGGAACTGAAGACAGTTGCAGTAGAGGCCTGGCAGAGCATCACCAGGGATGAAACCCAGCGTCTGGTGATGTCTATGCGTTCCAGACCTCAGGCTGTAATTGACTGCAACGGATTTGCAACCAAGTATTAAAAAATTAAAGTTTGATGGATGATTGTTAATCTGTCCCATTACTTTTGGTCCCTTAAAAAGTGGGAGGATCATATACAAACTGTTGGAATTCCTACACCGTTCACCTGATTTGGATGTAAATACCCTCAAATTAAAGCCAAAAGTCTGCAGTTAAAGCACATCGTTCATTTCATTTCAAATCCATTGTGGTGGAGTATAGCGCCAAAAAGATTAGAATTGTATCGATGTCCCAATATTTAGGGGCCTGACTATCTCTCTCTCTAGTACCTCTTACCAGCATGAGGCACTTCCGACACCAAGAGAGAAAGAAAAAAAAAAAAAGTGACCGGGGGGCGAGCACCAGCACACAGACTGCGATTGACAGTATCAGCTGTGTTCTTGTCTGGCGTGTAAAGAGGAGGGTGTGACCATTCCCTCCAAAATCAGAGCTTGTGTACAGTGTGCAACTGCAGCCCCCCGCCTCCAGCTTTGTGATCCTGTGAAAAATCCATTTCATCTAACATTTACAAAAGATGTACAGGACAACTGGCTGCAAATAAACAGGTACACCTTTATGTAGGAAGGTTTGTTTCCTCTATGTGTATCACACGAGGCCAGTCACTTCACAGGAGATATGTAAAAGGTTTACAACCACCTAAGCCCTCATTCACATGAGGCGGACTCCGTTTCCACAGAGCCCGCCTCGGTCCGCCGGCTCAGCGGGAGATCTCCCTGTTGATCTCCGCTGAGTCGGCGGATGACAGGTCCCTCTATGCTCACTGAGCGGGGAGGGGCTTGTCAGGCGCCGCTGCTGCCTATGGAGAGATCGAATGAAAACGGACAGCATGTCCATTTTCGTCAGATCTCACCCGATCCGATAGCGACGGATCTGGACGTAGGGCCACCCGTCTGCTTTCAGCGGATCGGACGTCAGCGGACATGTCTCCGCTGACATCCGTCGCTCCATAGGCTAACATGGAGCGCCCGTTCAGGTCCGCCGTCAAAACTGACAGGCGGACCCGAACGGTCCGATCGTGTGAAAGAGGCCTTAAACTCGAAGTCTATGATGCTGCCATATGCAGTTTAGAACAAGCCAATCCGTCACCTACCAGGCTAAAAGAATTCTCCATATACTTTTATAAGGATTTTATTAGAGCAGTGAATCCCTGGCTGTGTGTACAGTACACACACATGTACTTCAGCATCACATGTTATGTTATCTGTAGCAGGCATACTTTACTTCCACAGCATCTTGGCGGGAGTAGTACATCCTACTAAACTGCAAGCTCACAAAATAAATCACTGTGGTCTGCAATGGGGCATCGGTCTATAAAAATAAAAAGGCAGTTCACCTTCCCAGAGGCCTCTTAACCCTCTTGTATTGTAGTCTGACTATACTGTCCTCCTTTATACTGTATTGTAAAGTGCTGTGCAAACTGTTGGCGCTATATATATATATACACACACACACACACACACACACATATATATATATACACACACTTTATGTTTTTGTTTTTTTTCCCTTTCATGAGGGGTCCCCACGGGGTGGAAGGGGATTCCCTGGGGGGGGGGGGGGGGGGGGTGGCTGCCTATGCTTCCAGCCAGTGATACAAAAGCTGGGCTTAACGGATGACTTTCAATAGTTCACAGCGAAGTAGCTGCTCTGCTACTTCCCTGACCCAGAATCGGGTCGTCTGATGTTAATATTTATGCAGCTGCATGCTTAGCTTCGTAAGCAAGCAAGCCCCTGATGATTTCCTAACACTGTAAAAAAAAAAAAAAGGGGTTGTAAACCTTCGTATTTCTTCACCTTAATGCATCCTATGCATTAAGGTGAAAAAACACCTGGCAGAGAGAGGCCCCCAAGCCCCCCCCCGTTTTACTTACCTGGCATTTAACCCGGCAGGGACACGCTGTCTCTCTGCAGGGGGTTCTTGGCTCTCGATTGGATCAATAGCAGTGCAGCCATTGGCTCCCGTTGCTGTCAAATCCAATGATGCGGGTGCCGGGGGGGTCCGAGTCATACATTTGGCAGCTATGGACGCAGAATGCTGGACTCGGGAGCGCGCCTGCAAGGTAACCCCCCTCGGGAGAGAGCTTCTCCTAGGGGGTTATCAGATATGGGGAGGAACCGTCGAGGGACCCCAGAAATGGATGATCAGAGCCACTCTGTGCACAACGAGCTGCACAGTGGAGGCAAGTATATGTTTGTTTGGAAAAAAAAAAAAAAAAAAAAAAAAAAAAAACACACGAACCCTTACAATCACTAAGGAGCACAAGGTAATTCTGCCCATAATGGAAAGAAAAACCTTTAAGCACCGTACCGGCACCTTAAAGTGAAAAAGAAAACGGAAACCTCCATCAAGAAGTACAGTGGATCACAAAGAGGGGAAAATGATGCATAGAGGAAGGTAAGAAGTTCAGGATTATCAGCTGCCCGTTAATGTGTTTTGATATAAAAAAGGGCTGACAGCAATTTAGTGTAATTTGACCAATTGAGTGTTACTAAACCCAGGACCCTGCATTCACTATATCTGGTCTCCCACAGTACACAACATGGAAATGCAATTATTTTAGCAAATATAAAACTGCTAAATACTTTCTCAGAGCTGCACAATTAATCATTAACAAATCGTGATCTCGATTCAACCCCCCTGACGATCTATTGCATAGTTTGCCGATTCTTTCATATAACAAGTGGAGAGACTTATCTGCTCACTCAGCTGTCAAAAGAAGTTTTTAAATTGAAACACTGTAACTAGCTGCCGGTTCACACAGGGGCAACACGACTTCAGCGGCGACTTGCAAAACGACTTCGCCTGAAGTCGCCCCAAAAGTAGTACAGGAACCTTTTTCTAAGTCGGAGCGACTTGAGTCGCCCCTATTAGAACGGTTCCGTAGTACAGAACGAGACGCGACTTGTCAGGCGGCTAAGTTGCCTGACAAGTCGCCCCTGCGTGAACCAGGGCTAACTCTTCCTTCTTAGATCAAAGGGATAAACTTCTGGGTAAAAAAAAAAAAATCCAGGCAGTCTGCCAAGTTTTTAAATAAGGTGTAGAAGCAGGAAGTTTAACCACTTAAAGTCTAAATCTTTTTCTGACACTTGTTTAAGTTAAAATCAATATTTTTTGCTGGAAAAGTACTTGTAACCCCAAAACATTATATATATTTTAGCAGATACCCTAGGGAATAAAATGTCAATTGCTGCAATATTTTATGTCACACTGTATTTGCCCAGCGGTCTTTCAAACGCAATTTGGGAAAAAATACACTTCAATGAATTAAAAAAAAAAAAAAAAAAAAAAAAAACAGTAAAGTTAGCCCAATTTTTTTTGTTTTAATGTGAAAGATGTTACTCTGCGAGAATTGTGAGAGAATCGTGATCCATCTTCTAAGCAAAAAAATCCTGATTCTCATTTTAGCCAGAATCGTGCAGCTCTACTTTCTCATCAGCAGTATATAGCAGTCTTGCGACTTCTATTAGTTACTGGTAAAGCTTGTAGGGGGAGTTTTTTTACACTGCACTGAGCTGTCCTATCAGGAACCGGGATCCCCGACCCTCTGTCTGGACAGTGCCAAAACCTAGCAATACACACCAAACTGAGCATTATGCAGACTGACTCCAAAGGCTCCGTCTTATCAGGAAATGTTTGAGTCCGTGGAAGGAGGGAGGATCTGTGCATACAGGATCAAACAGCATTTTTTACACAATGCAGAGGATTAACCTCTTAGGTTCCACAGCGAGTATAACAAGCATGCTTTACTCCAAAAGCAAACTGATTTTACAGTCGTGGGTTTAGTAACACTTTAAATATAGTGAGGGAAAAAAGTATTTGATCACTTGTTGATTTTGTACGTCTGCCCACTGACAAAGAAATGATTCGTCTATAATTTTAATGGTAGGTTAATTTTAACAGTGAGACAGAACAAAAAAAAAAAATCCAGAAAAAAAAAACACATTTAAAAAAAGTTATAAATTGATTTGCATTTTAATGAGTGAATTAAGCATTTTACCCCTTCCTGACTTGGTGGCAAAACCATTGTTGGCAATCACAGAGGTCAGACATTTCTTGTTTGTACCACTCCTCTTTGCAGATCCTCTACAAGTCATTAAGGTTTCGAGGACGACATTTGGTAAGGCGAACCTTTAGCTCCCTCCACATATTTTCTATGGGATTAAGGTCTAGAGACTGGCTAGGCGACTCCAGGACCTCAATGTGCTTCTTCTTGAACCACTCCTTTGTTGCCTTGGCCGTGTGTTTTGGGTCATTGTCATGCTGGAATACCCGTCCACGACCCATTTTCAATGCCCTGGCTGAGGGAAGGAGGTTCTCGCCCAAGATATGATGGTACGTGGCCGAGTCAATCGTCCCTTTTTATTGCAGTGAAGTTGTCCTGTCCCCTTAGAAGGAAAAACACTCCCAAAGCATAAAGTTTCCGCCTCCATGTTTGACGGTGGGGACGGAGTTCTTGGTCAGAGGCAGCATTCCTCCTCTTCCAAACACAGCAAGTTGAGTTGATACCAAAGAGCTCGATTTTGGTCTGATCACAACACTTTCAACCCAATTCTCCTCTAAACTTGGAGAACTGGATGTTCATTAGCGCACTTCAGATGAGGCTGTACATGTGCTTTCTTGAGCAGGGGGGTCCTTGTGGGTGCTGCAGGATTTTAGTCCGGAAGTGGGAGCGGGTACCTATCAAAACCTGGGGGTGCAAACAAGTGGAGCTTCCCCTTCAGGATGGAGCTGTACTTTAAGCCAACTTGGGTAGAAATCTAAAGTGTCATTGTTATTGGTTTGTAATGCCACATACCATTCAAAATCCAGCAGGGGTTGCTTGCACTGAGCAGCCTGGGGTGTAACGTGACATTTAGGGAAAGGGAGCCATCGATGTATTACTTTGCCTCAAATCAATAATGAAAAGCAAACAAAGCCGCTTCATTATCCACTATCCCTCTGGCACAGCTCTTCATAAACACACACCTGCAGAAAATTACAGTCCCTGCCACTCTGCTGACCTACTTCTAGAACTTGAACAACTAGCAACCTGCCCATTTACCAGGCAGATTATTGCAAACACATTACAAGGCAGCATTAAAAAGCTTCGCTTAACCGGAGGCACACCTCCCCCTTCCCCATCTTCAACCAGCGATAATGAAATTCAGCTTGTAAAGGGCTGTAAATCAAGGGGCTCTGGGTACAACATTGTGCAGTGCGACAGGAAGCAGCTTTTGTCTTTAGCCGCTTGCTCTGCTCAGACAAACCACCTCCTGCTTAGTACAGTGGGCAGAATACCATCATTTAACAAAAAGGACATCTCTCTCCAGAACAGGATTCTGGAGTAATGTGGCAGAGTGTTCAAATTATCCACTCACACTATGCATGGAAAATATATCATTTTCATTAAAAAATATTATATTGGAAAATATACAGCTCTAGTTTTGTCAGATTAAGTCAACAAAAGTTTGAGAATAGCACAGAGCACATGCAAAAAGATTAGTACCGGTCAGCGAGCTGCTCCAACGTAGGCCAGTCAGCTAAGGCAAGTCCAAGGACTTGAACAAACCAGACAGAACCAGGACAAAAACAATGCAGTCATAGTATGGAACCATGCAGGTCACATCTATGCAGAGATAAAATGGGAACCAGTGACATTGCATCTCAATGCTTCTGATTCTAGACCACTTCCAGACCGCCACACGCCGATATACGTCCTAACTTTGAAGAGGGACATCTTTGTTGTTATGGCAGCAGCTAGCTGCCATAACCCTGGTATCCTCTTCTTCGACCGGCGGTCAGGTTTCCGACAGGTGGTCTCTGTGGCGGATTCAACGCAAGATCACTTGGCGGCGGGAGAGGGCGCCCCCCCTCCCACCGCGCCCCAGTGCCCTCCACCGCTTACTGGAGCCGTCGGCAGCGCCGGAGGCAATCGGGTCCTTCTGCTGGCTGGGTATGGAGACGAGTGAGGGGAAGATGGCCCCCACCCGTCTCCATATCATTGCAGGGCGGAAGCAACGTCATAACGTCACTTCCGCCCATAGCTCTTAAAAAGCCTTTTACATACAAGGCAGGTCCCCGTTCTGACAGGAGACATGTCAGATCTTCTGGTGCCAGTGATCGGGAACAGTGATCTCTGTAATGTCCCAGTGAGCCCATCCCTCCCTACAGTTAGAACACGCTGAGGAAACACACTTAACCCCTTCCCTGCCAGTGTCATTTATACATTGATCAGTGCATTTTTTTCAAACACTGATGTAATAATGTCACTGGTCCCCAAAAAGTGTTGTTTGGGGTCAGATTCGTCTACCGCAACGTTGCAGTCCCGCTAAAAATCGTAGATTGCCGCCATCACCCTTTAAAAACATAACAAGAAGAAAAAAAAAAAAAAAAAAAAAAAAAAAAAAGTTCCTGATCTATCCCATAGTTTGTAGACGCGATAACTTTTTCACAAACCAAACAATATACGCCTATTGTGATATTTTTTTTACCAAAAATATGTAGACTATATATCGGCCTAAACTGATAAAATAAATTTGTTTTGGAAATATTATAGCAGAAAGTAAAACAATTGTTTTTTTTTTTCCAAAAATGTGTCTTGTTTATAGCTCAAAAAATAAAAGCCACAGAGGTGACCAACACCACCAAAAGAAAGCTCTATTTTTGGGGGGGGAAAGTTGATTTTGTTCGGGCATAACGTCGCATGAACGCGCAATTGTAAGTTAAAGTGTTGGAGTGCCGTATCAAAAAAAATTGCCTGTTTATTAAGGGAGAAAATCTTCCGGTGCTTAAGATGTTAAACATGTCATTACCCTATATATTTTCCATAGGGGACACTTTAAAAGCCCCCTACAAGTCAAAAGTTTAGTGTTACGAAGGAGGTCTGGTGCTAGAATTATTGCTCTCATTCCGCTCTGTGTGGTGATACTGAATGCAACATGTGTATCGCAGTCAGCCTTTTTAGGCGTAGGCACCCTGCCAGGTGACAGGTTCTCTTTCATGAGACATCCAGGGTCTTTTAGTCTCCCCTGTGCTCCAATGAATGTAATGCACATCGCACTGCATTACAATCTTTTCCAGCCTTGACGGTCAGGGAAACGGTCAACAGGAACCCAGAAATGACATTACACGTCACTTCCGGGTCAACAACTAGAAGGGGAGTGGATGTGTCTCTCCTCCCTCTACCCAGCGGCACCCGCTATGCCTGTCCCAGGCCCGCAGATGGGCAAGGGGAGCATTCGGGCGGCAGCCAGGGCACCAGGTCGAAACTTCTGGTTGCCATGGTGACCTGGGGTATGTCAAGACCTTTATTAACCCCTCCACATCAGTACATTTAAGCCCTTCACAGCCTCCCTCTGAGCAGGACCTGTACATTTAATGCATTCAGTGTAGCATTGCCAAGCTCCGTGTTTTAACTCAATACCAGTATGTTTCTTCAGTTCTTGCATTTTTAGGGGGGAAATTTAAAAAAATTTTAGGCCTTTTTTGTGGTTAATAACTACCACTAAATAAAATTGGAAAAAAAAAATAACATAAAATGATATACAAAATTATTTGTGTACAGTGTTGCATAATTGTATTGTCAGGCAAACTATCACAGCAATGAAAATGGCCTGGACAGGAACATGCCTGTAATCAACTGAATAAAGGTCTTTATATACAAAAATGTCCATCCTATGTATTAACTGCTTACGACCTGCCAAGTTTTATTGCATTCGAGCTGCACAGGAAGCCAGGCAATGTACCTATACATTGCCACCTGTCTTCTGGGTTGTGATTTGACACAGCACAAGTTTGGCAGCAGATTTTAGCCAATGATTTTTATTTTTTGGAAAAAACACAGAACTCTGTGTGCTTGCTTAGAAAAATTGATCTGGCTTACTTCTTCCTGTAAAGCAGGGAGGAAAAAAACAAAACAGCCAGATCAGAAAGTAAAAGTAAATTCCAGCATAAATACACACACCATTGTTTGCAGACGTTATAGCCCTACAACGACCAATTTATGAAGAAATTGGAATTTTTTTTCTTTTTGGTATGTTTGGATTTTATTTAATATGTTAATTAGTAGGAAAAAAAGGTTTTGTTGTTTTCACAATTTTTAGATTTGTTTATTGAAAAAAAACCCAGTGGTGATCAAATACATCCAAAAGAAAGCTCTATTTGTGTGGGAAAAAAAAAAAAAAAAAGATACAAATTTCATATTGGGTACACTGTTGCATAACCGCACAATTGCCAGGTAACATAACACAGCGCTGAATAGCAAAAAACAAAAATGCCCTGGTCATGATGGGGGTAAAACCTTCTGGAGGTCAAGCGGTTAATATAACAAAAAAAAGTTTTTTTTTTTTGTTTTTTTTTTAAGGACGTTTAGGCTAGCAAGGCAACCAAAAACACCACAAAGGTACCTAAGCGTCTGTTGAACTGTGTTGATCTGATTTAAAGTATAACTAAAAGGCAAAACATTTAAGTTTTGAATAGAGTGGGGAGGGATTAGAACCCCTGTCAGTTGTTATCACGGTCTGTGCCCCCGTTAGGGAGATTTCCCCTCTCCATTTGTCCTGTTTACCATTATCATTGAACATGAAAAGTAAAAGAAAATCCCACATTTTGTGTTGTCCCCAGAAAAGTAATGGAGGGGAATTTTATCCCACTAATGAGTTGCTGCTTTGAGCCATATTCCTTTAGTCTAGCGTGTTTTTTTATTTCTATAATAGAGGGGAAATCTTCCCACTGGGACACTAGTTCTGGTGGTACCTAAGGAAATCCCATAATTTGCAGAAATTTCCTCTCACTTCCGATGTGGCTATGGAACAGGAAGTGAAGGTAAATCTCCACAACGAGACACAGATGGTGAAAAAAATTCCTTGCTCTGTCCAAAATGAAAGAAAAAAAAAAAAAGAAGTTTTGCCTGTAGTACTACTTTAATCAACGAAAGCTGAATTCAAGGACAGATAGAAAACAATTATTTTCTGTCATGCATACACCATACAGGTGCGTTGATGTGCGTTGCAGAACAAAGCAGTTGGACGGTACCTAAACGTCCTAATAAAATGTTAGAATGTTGACCATTACCATTCCCAAACACTGTGGATGCGATGTAATCAGACAGTTTCAGTCACTTGGCGGGTAATAAACTTGCAGAAGGCCAAAAAGAAGCAATGTATTCTCCAATAAATTACACAAGGAAAGAGAGTAGGGTAGAATTACCTTTGTTCTGTTTTTATTGCGGTCTCTGCTCACATAAATGCAATCCATCACATTTGTTGTCTTAGTGACACATTGTTACTGGGACTGCAAGTAATAGGAGAGCCAAAATTTTGAGTTTTTAACAGGGAAGGAAAATTTCCCAATTGGAGACAGTTGTTTAAGTGGCAACTAAAAAGGGATTTAGCGGAGAGACACTCGCTTTTTACTACCTGTTGTGTCTACATGATAAAAGTGTAAAATAACCCTCTTGGAACACAAATGGTAAAAAAACAAAACAAAACAAAGAAAAAAAAACACACCTTATAAGGGTTTTAACCATTCCTACTATATCCAAAAATGAATTAGAGTTTTGGCTTTACGCATAATTTAAAGCAGAACTTGACCCAAAAGGAAAGGAGAAGTTCTGCTTGTTTGCGCACCCTCCATTGACAAATCTGGCTTTTTTTTTGGGTGGGGGGGGGGGGGGTGAAACAGGCACCAGCTCCCACTTCCAGCTCAGATTGCCGCAGCAGTCACTGAGGATGTTTGGCCCCTCCCCCCCCCCCCCCCCAATAGCCTTTATGGGTCACACACAGGTCCAAGAAGACTGCGGGGCCATTACACAAAGCGCAGCTCCGCATGCGTAGTAGGAAAGTTGTTATAAAGCTGGAAGGCGTCTGCGCCTAAAGCAGACGAAAGAATTGGCTCGGGTGAGGACATCGCTGGATCCGTAGACTCAGCAGCTACAGCATTAGTGGCTGCTGACTAATTTTTTTCTGAAGGAGCCTGGAGCTCTTATTTAACCACTTCCATACCGGGCCTATTTTGGCACTTCCTGCCTACATGTAAAAAACATAATTTTTTCGCTAGACAATTACTCAGAACCCCCAAACATTATATAGTTTTTTTTTTTTTGTTTTTTTTAGCAGACATCCTAGGGAATAAAATGGCGGTTATTCCAACTTTTTTATCTCGCATGGTATTTGCGCAATAATTTTTCAAACTCCTTTTTTTTAGAAAAAAAACAGTTTCACGAATTAAAAAAAACAAAACAGTAAAGTTGGCCCAATTATTTGTGTATAATGTGAAAGATGATGTTACGCCGAGTAAATAGATACCCAATATGTCACGCTTTAAAATCGTGCACACTCATGGAATGGCGCCAAACTTCGGTACCTAAAACGCTCCATAGGCGACGCTTTGAAAATTTTTACAGGTTACCAGTTTAGAGTTACAGAGAAGGTCTGGGACTAGAATTGTTGCACACGTGGCGATGCCTCACATGTGTGGTTTGAACAGCGTTTACATATGTGGGCAGGACTTGCGTGTGCGTTTGCTTCTGAGCGCAAGCTACCGGGGACAGGGGCATTTTAAAATTTCTCTTCAATTTTTTTTTTAAATCACTTTTATTCCCATTACAAGGAATGTAAACATCCCTTGTAACAGGAATCTATTGCGACAGGTCCTCTTTATGGAGAGATGTGGGGTCAATAAGACCCCACATCTCACCTCCAGGCTGGAAAGCATAAGATTGAGAGGAAAAAAAAAAAAAAACACACACACACACACCTCATGCTGACAGCCACGATCACAGCTTTGTTTACATCCGGGAACCCAGACGTGACGGTCGCGCCGGGCCTAAGACGGTCATAGAGATGACTGGTGACCATCTGGTCACTGGAATTCTCTATCGCCGTCATCCGGCACCGGCTGATTCTTTCTCCGGGCCCAAGAGGGCACAGGAGAGGCCGGAGAAGCACCGCATGGCCGCGGGGGTGGGGGTTGTGCCCCCTCCCGTCGCCTAGAACGATTAAGCAGCAGAATTGCCGCTATGATCGTTCTTATCGTGCACAGAATCGCCGGCTGGAAAGAATGATATCTGAATGATGCCTCTAGCTACAGGCATAATTCATATATCCCCCCAGAAAGTCAAGGACGTCATTTTACTATGGCCCGGTAGGGAAGTGGTTAAAGCGGAGCTCCACCCAAAAAAGGAACTTCTACTTTAAGGGAAGGTGACTCCCTGACATGCCACATCTGTCATGTATTTTTTTTGGGGGGGGGGGGGGAGGGGGGCACCTTTTTTTTAAAGCGTTCCAGCTCCCACTGCCTCCTTGCGCACCAGAAGATCACCTCTCCCCCTCCCTCTCGGCAATCTGGGACACATATCATGTCCCATATGATTTCCCGGCCAGTCACAGAGAGCAGCGCGGCTCGCACATGCTCAGTGTGTGCCCGGCTGTGCCGACACCGCAGAGGAGGGGGAGATGAGTGGGGCTTCGCTCCCCCGCATCGCTGGACCCTGGGACAGGTAAGTGTCCGATTATTAAAAGTCAGCAGCTGCAGTATTTGTAACTGCTGACTTTTAATTTTTTTTTTTGAGTCAGAACTTCGCTTTAAGGAGACTGTGTGGAACTGAAAAGATTGTTCTAGCAGTCTCATGTAACGTCTCCACAAGCATGTATGCAGTCTCTAACCATCTCCTGTAGTATGTTTTTTTTTTGGGGGGGGGGGGGGACTTGAGCTCCTCATTAACAGTTATGAACTATAATAGGCAAGTTACACTTCCTTATGTAACTTTGTTCACACGTCGAATTCTCACGTAAGTTAACAATATCATTTGAATTTTTAGCAACCATAAACCTGTGATGCAGCTGTGTTATATTTGTGCCCTCGTCAACCTGACCTACTAATCTTATGGTAAATGTCACGTTAACAATTAGGCCCCTTTCACACTTGTGTGACCTGGAAGTCGCACGATTTTGATGGGCCTTGAAGCAATGCCTGTGAACTCTTGAGGTCTAAGTCGCATCCAAGTCAGACCAAAGTAATGCAGGGACTACTTTGACGTGGCACAGATATGAATGGTACTCATTGGAAATCATAGGGTACGACTTGTGATGCGACTTTACAGTCCCAAGTCGCACTAATGTGAAAGAGGCCCTAGGCCGACATTCCTACACTAAAACTACCACTATATCCAAACACAACAGAACTACGCATACGTTATACTTATGTGTTCAGTTCTACCCATGGCTTGGTCTTTGCATATATAATAAAAAGAGGTCAGCTTTTGTCACTGCAATTTTTATGACAATGAATGGGTCAGTAACTAGAAGGTTCGATGTAATGCAATATTACTCTGGCTATAACATTAAGTGATGCTGAATGACTGGCTGAAAAAGAATGGATTACATTTAATAAGAATAGTAGGGTAGTTACTCATCTAGCATCTTAAGCTTGTTTCACCAATTACATGGTTATAGTTCCTTATATTACTACTACATTTTCGTTACACGGTGCTCTGGGAGCAATGCTAGTGTCAAGTAGTATCTAATGCTTGCAAATGAGAAGGGGCATAAAGATAATGCTAAGTGAAGGGATGACAGAAAAGCGATGCACCTTACTGGCCAGCGTTTTGTTACTACGGGAACAATGGGAGTGTGGAAGAATCTACATCCAGCATTTATAGGACAGGGACCACTGGAATGCAGACAATAAATCTCAGTTAACAAACACAAATCAATGCACCAAAAGAGCTGCTGTCCATTTATACGTTTGTACAAAAGGAGAATAAAGTGAGGGTCCATTTGCATGAAATTAAATCAGAAAAATATAAAAAAAAGTGCACCTTGCCCCAAGGTTTCTCAAACCAGGGTTCCATAGGAAGGTCTATCCCTAGGGTACCTCCAGAGGTCGCTAGGGGTTCCTTAAGATGTGAGCAAATTTCTTCCTCTCAGAAAAGTTCCCACTGACACCATTGATCTGGTAATTCTTCCCAATGACCACAAGTGTAAGGAGCATTCTTCCCACTGACCATCACACTAATATATCATGAGTTGCAGATATAGTCATTTTTAACAGGGGTTCCCTGAGAGTTATTTCAAGGGCTCCTCTGTGTTGAAAAGGTGATGTCATCGGCACTTCCGCTCTGAAGGAAAGGATTGTGACGTTTCCTCAGAAGCGCGTGAAGAAGCACGGGAGTGACGTCACAAGGCTCCCGCCAGTCACACAGCCAGAGTCCGCGGCCCCCGGAAGGAAGACGGGCGAAGATGGACGCTAGTATCCGATTCATACTAGCACATCATGCCTTCACTTCGCAGGGAAAAAAGGAAGAAAAAGCCACCAGAGTTTACTTCCTCTTTAACAGGGAGTACTGCCTGCAAGGCAATGGACAATGCAGGATAACCCCATGGTAGTCATGATAATAATGGAAGGAGGGTTTGTTTTTTGTTTTATTATTACGAAAGAAGCAAACAAGGAAGATGTAGATAAAGATAATACAAAAAGGTGCATTTAAGAGGAACCATTTTATAAAACAAAATGTCAACAAGGAAACAACCTTTAAAATGAAGAATCTAATGAATCTGGGATCATTTTGAAAAAGTGGAAAACCTTCTAATCAAGTATTTTGATCACATTCCCATCGGAACCACAGTTATCTTTCCACCTGAATAGATCGTTGTAGCTTTAATAAGCATTTAGCAGAGGATTAGCAAGCGGCAGAAATATTTAAAGCGGTACTGAACTCTACTTTTAAATTTTGCCCTACAGGTAAGCTAATAAGTCTCTTCCGTTTAAAAAAAAAAAAAAAAAAAAAAAAAAAAAAACTTAACTTAAAGTGGTTCTAAAGGTTGAAGGTTTTTTACCTTTAGGCCTCATGCACACGAGACGCTTGTGCAAACTCTGCTGAACACGTTTTTAAAAGCTGAAACCGGCGTTTTGCCGCGTTTAGCTGCGTTTGCGTCTAGAAGCGTCTTCAGAGCAGAGAATGACATTTTGCGACCCAAATTAGGGGCCCTGTATCTCAGGGCCACTTGGTGCTAGGAACCCCAAATTTGCATATGTTATAGTGTTAGTCCAACTGTGTTGGCACACCAAATTTGGGGTTCCTAGTACCAAGTGGCCCCAAGATATGGAGCTAAATGCGGTACCAGCGTCTGAAACGTGGAAAACTTTTGCGTCTGAACCTATTTTTTTGCTTCTGGAAAAACGAGGTTAAAAAGCAACTGCCTAAAAACGCCAGTGAGGAAAAGTCAATCAACGGCTCTTCCTATTGACATCGTGATCAGCCGTGATTGGACACAGCTGATCATGTGGTAAAGAGCCTCCGCCAGAGGCCCTTTACCAAGATCGGTGTAGCGGTGCGTCATATGACGCCCAGTCAGGATAACTGAACCACTGCCCAGCCGTCATCTGCAATGGGCCTGGCGGGAAGTGGTTAAAAAGATACCGGAGTTATGGCAGCTATCTGCTGTCATAACGGTATTCAACGTCAAACAGCCGACGTACAACGGAGGATGGTCCCGTAAGTAGTTAATCACCCCTGCCAATGTTAAGTAGTTTGTCTCATCAACGTAAACTGATACAAACTGCTGGAGAGCTTGAGCTTTTGAAAAAGAGACTTGCTGGATGGATTACCAGATGAAAATAGAAGGAAAGCCTGGAAAAAGGAAACAAACAAATGCAGCCATCACATTTAGGAATTGCATACATGTTTGCTTTTGGGTTGAATACTGTTGAACGCAGGGAAAAAAAAAAAAAAAAAACCTAGTTCCCATGATGCAGCCAGCACTTTCCATGCTCGGTTTTTGATGAGCTGTGCTGTTTACCATGGGGTGAGGAAAGGTTCAGTCTGTGAAGTTGGTAAATGTATTAGTCATTAGCTAGAATAAAAGATAACTTATTATATTTAGTTATTTCAGCAGTTTAAACACACTTTGCGCTCAAAACAGACATTCTCCCTCTGGTGCTGTCAACAGTACTTACATGCACACTGATTCATCCCTTTGGGTAAACACGGACACTAATGCATATGGAGTACAGACCCGCCAACTGTACATTATGTCTTGGCAGAAATATGTGCTTTACATACATATTTAACTCAAAAGCGAATATGTATCTCATCTTCAGCCATATTGGTTGGACTACCCATTGGATTTACTAGTAGCAATGATTTACCAATACCTACAAAAGCAACAAGCTCCTCAACGCAGGTGTAAGTGGCAACTAGACTCCTCCTCTACATTGGATTTGGTGAGTAAAATGCGGTCAAACCGCATCAGTGTGAAAGGGGCCTAACGAACTTGTAATGTGAGTAAAAACCAACAGATGTGAAAAGAGATCACCACATTTTGCTAGAACAGCTTTACTTCATAACCCATGCCCTAAAATGTATGGAGTAGGGTTTCACCGATATTAGTATTGGTGCCGATACCGAGTATATGCACAAGTATCGGTACTCGTGCAAATGCACCGATACCTGAAACCGATACTTTCAGACTCGGTTCTTTGAGCTGTCAGTGGGGTCACCCCTGTTAACAACTGAAGTGTTAAAGAAGTCCGCTAATTGGAGCTGTCAAAAAAAAAAAAAAAGCAGCCGGCAATGTTTATTAACAACATTGCTCAGCCGCTGAAACACAAAAATAAAAAGAAACAATGGGGGGTTATTTACGAAAGGCAAATCCACTTTGCACTAGAAGTGCACTTGGAAGTGCAGTCGCTCTAAATCCAAGGGGTAGATCTGAAATGAGGGGAAGCTCTGCTGATTTTATCATCCAAATCACGTGCAAGCTAAAATGCTATTTTCCTTGCATGTCCCCTTCGGATTTAAGACTTCACTTCCAAGTGTACTTGCAGTGCAAAGTGGATTTGCCTTTAGTAAATAACCCCCATTGTTTCTTTTCGAATATGTTTCTTCATCTGCAGATCAAAAGGGATGAACAAATGTTCCTCTGCTTAACCCCTTATAAACCCTTAATTTACTCTAACCCTATTTCTTTCCTACTTTTTTTTTTGGTTCACATCTATTTTATAAACAATTAAAGCGGGATTCCGGCCAGCTAAAAAAAAAAATTTAAAGTCAGCAGTTACAAACACTGTAGCTGCTGACTTTAAATAAGTAGACTTACCTGTCCTGGGTGCCCGCGATGTCGGCCGCCCCGAGGCCGAACCGTCCCTCGGCTCCCGACACCGCCATCCTAGGTAAGGGAAACAGGCAGTGGAGCCTTGCGGCTTCACTGCCAGTTTCCTACTGCGCACGCGCGAGCAGCGCAGCGATCTGTGAATGGCCCGGTAGTGTTCTGGGAATACACACAGTTCCCAGAAGACAATGGGGCCGCTCACCGAGGAGAAGAACACGACGCGGAAAAGGAAGAGGCAGATTAGGAAGACTTCCTTGCAACAAGGGTTTAGGTAAGTATAAAAAAAAAACAAATTTTTCCAAATTATTTTTTTTTTAGGAATTTTGGTGACATTTTTTTTACCAGGGTGGCCCTCCGCTTTAAAACTTTTTTTACATTTCACATTGAAAAAGTGCGAAATTAAAAAAAAAAAAAAAAAAAAAATCTATTTAGTTTGTAAACTTTTCAATGCTTTGTACCATTGCTGACAGCTGAAGTGAAAACAAAACAGTTGCGGTAGATATCGGTAATTGGTATCGGTACTTGTAAAAAAAAAATAAAAAAAATAAAAATGGTATTGGTGCATCCCTATTATGGAGTAGAAACTGACACCAAAAAAAAGTTACGGGTACATACATTTTCAAAGATTATAGCTAGGACTGGATTTTGTCATGTACTTAAAGCAGAACTAAAAGGCAAACCACTTGGTTTTCCCCATTTTGCATACAGTAAAGGGAGGGTTATAACCCGTTTTGAAAAGATTCCCACCCCCCTCACTTCCTGTCCCATAGCCAAAAAACAGGAAGTGAGGGTAAATCTCTCCAAAGTGAGGGAATCCCTAGTTGTCACCAGGGACTCTAGAGCTAGCGTCTCCATTGGAGAATTTCCCCTCTATTGCTGTTCTGGGGACAACACTAAATTTGGGATTGGTTTAGTTTCACTTTCGATAACAGTAAAAACATGTCAGAGAGAATATCTCCTATCTCCCTAATAGGGGCACAGATGGCACTAAAAACTAACAGGGGTTCTAATCCCTCTCCTTATATATATATATATATATATATATATATACACACACATACACACTTTTTTCACATTCTGCTATAAATCATCTGATAAAAGGAAAAAAAAAAAAAAAACAACAAATTTCTACATAAATTTAGGCCAAGATGTCTCCTGCTACATGTTTTTGGTAAAAACATCCCAATAAGACTATATTGATTGATTTGTGCAAAAGTTATGACGTCTACAAACTATTGGATAGATTTAGAGAGGTGGTTTTTTTTTTTGGCTTTTACTAGTAATGGTGGCGATCAGCGATTTTTAGCAGGACTGCAACATTGCGGCGGACAAATCTGACATCAAGTGACACTTTTTGGGGACCAGTGACACTAATACAGTGATCAGTGCTAAGAAAAAAAAAATTCACTGTGCTAATGACACTGGCAGGGAAGGGGTTAACATCAGGGGCAATCAAAGGGTTACATGCGTTCCCTGGGAGTGCTTGCCAACTGTGAGGGGGGAGGTGCTCTAACTGTGGAAAGACCGACCCGTGTTCCTGCTTAGATCTCCAACTTCTCCCCTGTCAGAACAGTGATCTTGCATAGGCAGATCGCTGTTGGGTCTCCCTCGGGTGGCCAGCGGACATCAAGTCCGCCGGACCCGCGGCGCGCCCACAGTATCCATTGCATGCAACGATGGACAGGTGCGTCGTTTTGTGTAATAAAGCCGACCTGCCACAGTATTTGTACTGTGGCTGGTCGGCAAGTGGTTCAAACTTTTAACCACTTCAGTCCCGGAAGGTTTTACCCCCCTTCCTGACCAGAGTACTTTTACAATTTGGCACTGTGTCGCTTTAACTGGTAATTGCGTGGTCATGCAATGCTGTAACCAAACAAATGCGCTATACACAAAAAAAATAGCGACAATTTTAGAACAAAAATTTTTTTTACTTTTTGCTATAATAAATATCCCAAAAAATCGTTTAAAAAAATTTCTTCATCACTTTAGGCCAATATATATTCTTCTACATATTTTAGGGGGGGGGGGGGATAAACAATAAATGTACATTGATTGGTTTGCACTAAAGTTATAGCATCTACAAACTAGGGGAAAGATTTATGGCATTTTTATTTTTTACTAGTAATGGCGGTGATCTGCGATATTTAGCGGTATTGCGGCGGACATATTGGACACTTAACATTTATACAGCGATCGGTGCTATAAAAATGCACTGATTACTGTGTAAATGTCACTGGTAGGGAAGGGGTTAACACTATGGGGCGTTCAAGGGTTTAAATGTGTGTTCTAACTGTATGGGGATAGGACCGAGTAGGAGGGGAGACATTTCGCTGTTTCATACTAGGCGCACGCCCCTCCGGCGGCTCTTAAAGGAAATATTAAAATTATATATATACACACATATACTCAAAAAAAACAAACAAAAAAAAATAAAAAAAATTAAGATTTATTTTTTTTTCAAGAAAACTGGATTCAAACTTTTTTTTTTTTGATGGACACCACAACGGTCCTGAGGAGCTGCAGGCAGGAGTTTTTAGGCGAGGCTGCAGCTTCTTAGGACCGGCATGGTGACAGCGCCAGTCCTGGTGAAAAAAAAAAATAAAAAAGCGATTTGACCTCTCAACTCTTTTTTCCCCCAGCCCTAAATATAATTAATATAATATAATTATAAACTGAGCGTCAACCACCAAAAAATTTATGTTGATCCCAAAGAAACCTAGCAATGTCTTGTCTAATGATCTAAGGCAGTGGTCTCTAAACTGCACCCCTGGGGCAGGATGTGGCCCTTTGATTGCCTATATCCGGCCCTCGGGGCACTATTCCATCCACAACTGACACTAATGATGGGGCACTATTCTTCCCGCTGACACCAAGGAAGTGGTGCTTTTCCTCCCACTGAGCTCAATAGGGCTGTATTCCTAAAACCAATGATGGGACACTGACGCTTAGGCATTTTCTACTCCCACTGGCCACAGTCCGGTCCCCATAAAGTTTGAAGGACCGTAAACTGGCCCTATGTTTATAAAAAGTTTGGAGACCTCTGATCTAGGGCAGAGTTTCTCAACCCTTTTTTTTTATATAGTAAGGTAAACTTTCAAATTCTGCGCATCTCAAAAGCACCCCATTCTAAAATATAAAAAACGAATAGTTTTACATAATGCAGCAACATCCACATGCGTAGGACACCCAACATTAGAGGCGATTTATTCTTCCAAATAAAATACACCTATGCACACTGGTACTGACTAGTACTCCATGGTTTCTCCTCTCCCTCACTCAGCTAATGTGACCCCAGTGCTGATGGAGAGGGGCAAACAAGGATACTGTGCTGGCTACCGATATTCACCTTATGACATCATTGGTTGTTAGGAACACCGGCAGCCATAAGGTTGTAATGGTCACAATGAAAAGCCATGGCTTTGTTTAACTAAAAGGAAGGCTTGATCCACCCGCTGGCTTGTATACAATTTAGGCATTTTGCCAAGGCACCCCTGAAGAAACCTGAAAGCACACTTGTTGAAAAATGCTGATCTACGGGACCTAAAAATAAAAAAAAAAGTCTTCAAAACCTCATATAGGATTCCAACAGATAAGCTGTGTTAAAGCTGATCATACACTATACAATCTGACTGCACAATCTCCCTTAGAGGTAGAGCCGCCAAAAATAAAAATGTAAGAATGACTAGCACATTTTATTTAAAAAATTGCTGTAATATTCACCTCCAATCCAGAGAATTCCCCCACAGCACTTTTTCTGCCCTAGTTTTCCTCAGTCAGATCTCCCCGGCGTCATTTAACCCAATTCTTAATTGTCCTGGGCCTGCCCCCCCTATCTGTGATTGGACAGTTGAAGCAGCACAGTTATGATAAGGAAAAGGAGCAACAACAGTTCATGTCACAGAGTGGCACAAAATGGACATAAGATATTTAGTAAAAAAAAAAAACAAAAAAAAAAAAAAAAAAAACCACACCTATCTACAGAAAGTATAATAAACCATAGCAGAGGGCTTCAAAAATAAACACGTTCTATTCGTACGTAACCACCTCAATATGGAACACTTTCATGCCCTTCCTGCCCAGGACACTTTTACGTTTCCAGCGCTATCACACCTTTTTTTTTTTTTTTTTTTAAACCACTTGACCTTTATTTACCCCTCTTCATGACCTGGCCACTTTAGGTTACTTTAACTGACAATGGCGTGGTCGTGCGACTTTGTACCTAAATAAAATTTATATCCCCCCCCCCCACCACCACCACAAATAGAGCTTTCCTTTGGTGGTATTTGATCACCTCTGCAGTTTTTATTTTTTGTGCTATAAACAAAAAATATTAATAAATATATATATATAATTTTCTGCTATAAAATATATACAGTAAAATAAAATAAAAAATTCTTCCTCAATTTAGGCCAATGTTTTCTATGTGTTTTTGTTATAATATAATATCTATCTATCTCCCAATAAGCATATATTGATTTGCACAAAAAAGTTAGTGTCTACAAACTATGGGATAGATTTATGGAATAATTTTTTTCCTACTAGTAAAGGCGATCACCAGCGACTTATAGCAGGTCTGATATTGCAGCGGACAAATTGGATAGCGACAATTTTTTATGGGCCAGTGACATTTGCTAAAGATATGCACTGTCACTGTACTAATGACACTGGCTGGGAAGGGGTTAACTGTGTGACTGGCGTTTACTGTGGGAGGTGCTTTAACAAAAGCAAGGCATAGATCCAAAGCAGGAACGCAGGGCCAATGCCTTTCTTACCACAGAATGACCATCTGCCTTGTTTACATAGGCAGATTGCCGTTCTGCCTGTGTACAGAACGATTAGCGGGTGCGCGACTGATACCAGGAAGTGCAGGAATATGAATATATATATATATATATATATATATATATATATATATATATATATATATATATATATATATATATATATATATATATATATATATATATATATATATATATATATATATATATATATATATATATATATATATATATATATATATATATATATATTATACACATATACATATACACACACACACACACATTGTCAGGATGGACCCCTGGTCTTCCACCAATATCCGTTTAAAATACATATACATACATATACACACACATTGTCAGGATGGATACATGTACACACGTGATCTGACCTGTAGCAGGAAAAGTGCTATAGGGCGGTCAGCAACTACTTAAAGCAGATAGAGCTTTCTTGGTGGTGATCACCACAGGGTTTTTATTTTTTTGCTAAACAAAAAAAAAAAAAAAAAAAGGAAAAAAAGTTTCTTAGTTTCTGTTGTAAAAATTTGCAAATAATCTTTCTTCATAAGTTAGGCCAAACTGTATACTGCTACGTCCTTTTGGTGAAATATCCCAAATCAGTGTATATTTAGCCTGTGTGAAAAGTCTACAAGCTATTTAGGGGGGTATATAACTAAATTGATCAATATTGACTGCCTATCATTTCTTGAGGCCCTAAAATGCCAGGACAGTACAAATTCCCTTCAAAATTACCCCTTTTTGTAAAGTAGACAGTCCAAGGTATTTAGTAAGAGGCATGGCAACTTTTTTTTAAAGTTGCAATTTCTCAATTTTATTTTTTATGAAGAAAGTGAAAAAAAAAATTCAAATTTCGCAATTTTAACAAGCGTGAGAGACTTACACTGCCTGCCCACACAGACGGGCCCAAAATCCAAGAAGCATACATTATATGTAAATTATGCATCTTATTTTCTGACTAGTACTTATCACATTGAGCACTAGGACTTTGGAAACAGCCACAAAAGTACCACATTTTGGAAAGCAAACACTCCAGGGTATATTCTTAGAGGCATGGCAAGTCTTTTGAAGACGTCTTTTTTTGCCACAAGTTTCGGAAAATGCAGAATGAAAATTTAAAGTAAATTCTCAACACAAAGTTGAAAATTTAATAAAATAGTTCTCACATACAGGATGGGCACACTTATAATTACAACCCAAAAAACATTCTACTATTCTTCTGAGTATGGCACTACCACATGTAAGACTTTTTCACTGTCTGAACCGATTAAGTACCAACTTCAAATTAACCAACTGTATCCAAAACAATGTACTGTAATGGTCGCATCTATATGAGTGGTCCGAGAATTTAGCTTAGTGTAGCATCACCTATAGCAATCCCAGTTTCTTTAAGCCAAGCAACCCTAGCTTACTGGTACGTGGCTGCCCCCAGGAATGTCTCGCAGGAACGTGGTCAGACGTGCAGATGCATCAGTTCAGGCAAATTGGGAACACAGATTCTAGCTACACTGGTGTGGCGGTGACTGGCTACACTATTAGGGGCTCGTTCACACATGAGGTTAGGGGGGATAAAAACGAAAAAAAGACCGAAAGTTTTGAAAAAAAAAAAAACCACAAAAAACAGTTTTATAATCCATTATAAAATTTTGCAAACAGGTCATTTTTCTCCTTACTTGATGGGCACTGATGAGACAGCACTGGTGGGCACTGAAGGTGGGCACCGATTGGCAGCATTACTATGCACTAGCAGGCAACCCTGGTGGGCACAGATACTTGGGTGCTGTCCCACCCTCTCCGAGACTGCTGTCCCTCTGACACAATCCGTGATCTACCTACTCTATTAGCATGAGCAGAAAAAAGGCCCATTACTGATCTCTTGTTTACATCACATGATCAGCTGTCATTGGCTGACAGCTGATCACGAGTTAAGGAACCAGGAACAGCCCCTTACTCCGATCAGCCGAGTCTCATTGACTTGGTGGTCAAAGAGCGCACCCCGCAGGAGGCATGCAGGCAGCTCAGGGTGTCATGATGGCCTCCCGGCAATTAAAACCCACCCTGTAGCTGTCAGCAGGGGGCGCAAAGTGGTTAATGGCTTGACAATTTGGTTGATTAATTGACAACTGACAGTTATCATTCACAGTATGCCTTCAAAATAACCATGAGGAAAAACACAGTTTTATAAGTTTTAGGCCTCATGCACACTAGACGTTATGAAAAAAAAAAAAAAAAAAAGCCAGCAACGTTAGCTGTAGAGTGATTTTTGCAGCTGTAGCTTTTTTTTTTTTAGCAAAATTATACTCCCATAAAAGCTTATGGCCCAAAAACGCCAATAAATATTGACCTTGTGTAATGCCATGTGGAAATGTATTACCTTTTTACAATTAAATTTGTCTTTTGCCCCATATCTACTGCTTCCGTGTGTCTCACTCAAAGTCCTGCCCTATGTTCTATCTCTCTTTTTTTGTACCAAAATCGGGATGGAGGAGGAGAGTTGAACGACCCCATAAATCCTTATTTAAAGTCCCAACAAACATTTCTCCTTGTATCTTTATTATCAAGGTGTCCTTATTGGGGTTGCACCGATATTGTTATCGATACCGAGCATTTGAACAGTCTACCTGAATAGCTTTTCTGACAGCCACTTCTCCCCCTCTCCCTCCAGCGGCTGTCAGATGCTTTATTGAAAGCTCTACAGGGAGATGGGTGCTTGTACCCCCCCCCCCTCCCCCCCCACAGCTGCACTGACCATCCCCGACTGTTCCCGTGTCCACCTCGTTCTGTCCAGGTCTCCCTCCGCATGTGCTTCTCGTTCTGTCCGGTTCCCCCTCCGGATCCCTCTCCTTGCGCCTCATGTAGTCCTGGATCTGTCAGGATGGAGAGCAGAGGAAGGAGCCGGTAACTATGTCAATCAGTAATCATGACTGTCCATAACTGAGCATTCTAAACTGTGATTAAAATGCTTCAGTTTATGAATGGAGAGGAGCCTCTGTCTCCTGTCCATTCATTTTCAGTGCAGCTGAGGCTGCAGACAAAAAGGGACTGGGGAATGTGTGTCCTCAGTCCGTTCCTCTGTCTCAAAGGGGAGATGTCAGGGGTCTGTTTAGACCCGGATCTCTCACCAAAGCCCCCCAACAGGGCCGATAAAAAAATAAAAAGAATTATAATATTTAAAATTGGGAAAAAAAAAAAAGGAAGAAGAGTATCTGTACTTGCAACCCTAGACCTTATGAAAAGGTTTTCACTACATGGACCTAGCTATATCCTAACATCCACTCAACTAAGAAAAAATTACTTTGTTGCTTACATAATCCTAAAAAGGTATCTTACTGAGAAGTTGAAAGGCTCTCTGGGTCGCATACAATTTCTGATGCAAAACACCAATAGTATTCTCGAACTCTTATTCAATATATGCTTAGATGAATTGAGGTTGTTAAAATGTTGCTAACGTATTAAGATTTGGTTGAAATACTGTCAAGATTATGCTGGAATTCACTCTTTGACCCACATGGGAGACATGACGACACACACATGCTGTGCTGTCCAGGGAAGTGTAGTCCTGGGTATCCATACACGCAGTGGTTTATTTAGGTTTTGTGCTGCCCTAGGCCTAACTAAACTCATGTACCTCCTAATTAAAATATGGGCCACCCCTTCTGTCAAGGCCACACCCCTTCCTGTTTAAGACCTGCCCTATCTGTAAACCATACCCCTTCCTGTTTAGGCTCCACCTTTTCCTTTTAGAGCTCCACCTCTTCGGGCTCTGTACATTAAAAGTGGGTACCAAGTGGCCTTAGTCAGTAGCCATCAGTGCAACCTATCAGTGTCCATCAGTGCAGCTTAAGAATGCAGACTTATCAGTGCCCATCAGTACAGTCCCATCAGTGTCCATATGCTGCTTTATCAGTGCCTCGTCAGTGCCCAACAGTGCAGCTCATCAGTGGCAACCAGTGCAGCCCAATAGTGCCCATCAGTGACGCCTATTAGTGCAGCCTCCTCAGTGACCAACAGCACAGCTCATCATTGACCATCAGTGCAACCTCATCAGGGGGCAACCAGTGCAGCCTATTAGTGTCGATCAGTACAGTCTCGTCAGAGCATCCTCATCAGGGTCACCCATTGCAGCCTATTAGTGCAGCTCATCATGCAGCCTCATCAGGGTCAACCAGTGCAGCCTCACAAGTGCCCATCAGAGCAGCCTCACCAGGGGCAACCAGTGCAGCCTATTAGTTCTGATCAGCGTTTCCTCATCAGCGCCCATCAGAGCTTCCTCATCAGCGCCCATCAGAGCTTCCTCATCAGTGCAGCCTCATCAAAGTCAACCAGTGCAGCCTATTAGTGCCCATCAGAACAGCCTCACCAGTGCCCACCAGTGCAGCCTCATCAGGGGCAACAAGTGCAGACTATTACTGCCCATCAGAGCATCCTCATCAGTGCGGCCTCATCAACGCCCATCAGTGTGGCCTCATCAGGGTCAACCAGTGCAGCCTCATGAAAGTCAACCAGTGCAGCCTATTAGTGCACATCAGAGCAGCCTCATCAGGGGGCAACCAGTGCAGCCTATTAGTGCCCATCAGAGCAGCCTCATCAAGGGCAACCAGTGCATCCCCATCAGTGCCCATCAGAGCATCCCCATCAGTGCCCATCAGAGCATCCCCATCAGGGTCAACCAGTGTGGCCTCATCAGGGTCAACCAGTGTGGCCTCATCAGGGTCAACCAGTGTGGCCTCATCAGGGTCAACCAGTGTGGCCTCAGTGCCCATCAGAGCAGCCTATTAGTGCCCATCAGAGCAGCCTATTAGTGCCCATCAGAGCAGCCTATTAGTGCCCATCAGAGCAGCCTATTAGTGCCCATCAGAGCAGCCTATTAGTGCCCATCAGAGCAGCCTATTAGTGCCCATCAGAGCTCTCCTCCTCCTATCGCCCCGGGCCGGAGAGAAAATGCAGTGAAGAGGAAAGCTATGCGGAGGAGAGTGGGTGGAGCATTGAGCCAGTCAGATTATGTTCAGCTGTCCTGGGCAATCACCAGCTGCTTATGGGGGTGCGAGTCGTCGTCGCCCCCACCCCCTCCCCGCCGGCCAAGCACGCTCCATATATGCCCACATATGTCCAGAGGAGGACATGGGGGAACCGAACCGGAGCAAAGGGAGGAGAGGACGGGGGCAGGCCCGGACTGGAGCACATGGAGAGCACATGGAAGGGAACTGGAAGGAGGACACAGGGGACATTCAGGGACGATCGGTGCAGCAGTGGGGGGAGAGAGGAGAAGGGGCTGTCAGCCACAAAGAGAGATCCGTGATTGTAACTGTCCCAGCCGCCGCCACCCCCCCCCCCCAATCGATCGTCAATGACTGCCCAGGTATTGGATCAAGCATCAGAGCATTTACACAAATACTCATGCAAATGCTCTGTAACGGTGCCACCCCAATTTAACCACTTCCTAAGAAGACAGCGGTGGGGGGGGGGCGGCGTACATGGTGTAGTTCGCCGCAGAAAGTGCGTGATCTATGCCCGGAAGTGGGCATACCTGGATTCAACAGGTAACTTCTCCCCCCTGAAAAAGGTGCCAAATGTGGCACCGGAGGGGGGATCCAATAAGCGGAAATTCCATTTCTTGGTGGAACTCAACTTTAAAAGAAGAAGTAAACCCTGGTGGGTTTTACTTCCCTGCAAAAGGTAAAGCATAATGGGCGACTATGCACTGCATAGTCGCCCATTATGTGTCACTTACCTGAAAACGAAGCCTGTGATGTCACTGCTGTCCCCACTAGCAACGAGCGTTCATCTTCACCCCTCTTCCTTCCGGGGGTCACAAACTCTGGCTCTGTGACTAGCCGGAGTGACGACACGCATGCGAGGGGAGCTGCCAGTCATGGCATGACCCCCCTTTTAGAAACAGCACGATCTGCACATGCACCGTAGACATCGGCACACGGCTTTATTGTAAATATCTCCTAAACCGTTGAGGTTTAGGAAATATTTCCAGCACCTACAGGTAAGCCTATAAATCTAACGCGTTTCGGGCGCACATGCCCTTCCTCAGAGCTAGGCTAGTCTCATACACCATGGGAAACGCGTTAGCTGTACCCCGTGTTCTGTGCACGTCCATGCACTGTTTTTATGGCCTTTTGTGTACAACCACTTTTACCTACAGGTAAGCCTTATAAAATATCTTCTAAACCTCCACGGTTTAGAAGATACTTACACTAAAGCTGTGCGCTGATGTCTACGCCTTTAGAAAAAGGCAGATCGTTCTGTTTCTAAAAGGGGGGGGTCATGCCGTGACTGGCAGCTCCCCGCGCATGCGTGTCGTCACTCGGGCTAGTCACAGAGCCAGAGTTTGCGCCTCCCGGAAGGAAGAGGGGTGAAGATGAACACTCGTTGCTAGTGGGGACAGCAGTGACATCACAGGCTTCGTTTTCAGGTAAATGACACATAATGGGCGACTATGCAGTGCATAGTCGCCCATTATGCTTTACCTTTTGCAGGGATGTAAAACCCACCAGGGTTCACTTCCTCTTTTAAAGTTGAGTTCCACCAAGAAATGGAATTTGCGCTTATTGGATCCCGGCCCCCTCTCCGGTGCCACATTTGGCACCTTTCAGGGGGGAGAAGATACCTTATTATTAAATTATCTCTGGTAATGCACTAGGTGTGGGCGCCTTCGATTTCCGTTTTTCTTGTAGTTCCTTTCAGATTACCCCATCTGAGGAAGGGAGCACCCACCTAGATCTGGGATATCATATATACCTTTCACAACACCATTTCATCTGTCACTCCACACTTTGGAAGACCTATTAGCGTTGGAAGTTGGGCGGCACAGTGGTGTAGTGGGTAGCACCTTCGCCTAGCAGTAAAAAGGGTCGCTGGCTCGAATCCCAACCACGACACTACCTGCCTGGAGTTTGCATGTTCTACCTGTGCGGGGTTCCTCCGGGTACTCCGGTTTCCTCCCACACTCCAAAGACATGCTGGTAAGGTAATTGGCTTCTGTACAAAAAAAAAATGGCCCTAGTATATGAATGTGAGTTGGGGACCTTGGATCGTGGGCTCCTTGGGGGTAGGGACCAATGTGAGTGTGTGATGTATGTAATGTACAGGGACAATTGTAGACACACACCCACACTCACTCAGGATGAACTGGATGGACTGGTGTTTTTATTCAATCTTTGTGACTGTGGGTTTTTGTATCTCAGGGTGTACAGCCACTTTTGTCACATTTGTCACCTTTCAGGGTAGAGGAGGAGGGAGCAGATACCTGTCTAATACACTTCCTGGCATAGATCACCGCGGTGACCTACACCGCTTCCGGTGCCTATTCTGTCCTCCCCCCACTGTCTTCTGGGAGACACACAGGTCCCAGAACACAGCAGGGACCAGTGAGGCTGTGCATTAGGAAACCAGGAAGTGAAGACGCACTTTACCGAGGATTGGCGGCAGCTGAGAAACGACAATACAGATCGGCTTCGGCTGCCGACACCGCGGGCGCCCTGGACAGGTAAGTGTCCATATATTAAAAGTCAGCAGCTGCAGTATTTGTAACTGCTGGCTTTTAATATATATATATATATATATATATATATATATATATATATATATATATATATATATATATTTTGTAATATTGGCGGACCTCCGCTTTAAATACAGTAACAAATTGAAGCCAAACTCCAGCTCAAGCTTTACTTTATAAGTTACAGCAGATTGTTTTTCTTCAGGGGGGGGGGGGGGGGTGTGTTAAAGGTGTCTCTCCCCCCCCCCAATCAATAACTGTGGAGCACTGTAAGCATCCCTGTCAACGTGGTTTGTCTCATCCCTCCAACATCTGCTGACCACCTTGTGATTTTGAACAAAAAAAACCAAAAAAAAAAAAAACAGACATACTGGCTGGATCACTAGATGAAGCCTAAAAAGAGGGAAACAAATGCAGCCATCACATCTAAGAAAGTCCCCTTTTCTGAAACGGAGTTGCACTAGAATACAGGTTTGCTGTTGGGTCTAATACTTTGCTTTACCCCAGAGACCTTTAGAATGTGAGGAGGAGAGGAGCTTCCTCAGGCTGACAGGAGAGGAGCTCAGTGTGAGGAGGAGAGGAGCTCAGTGTGGAGAGGAGCTTTCTCAGGCTGACAGGAGAGGTGCCAAGTGTGGAGAGGAGCTTCCTCAGGCTGACAGGAGAGGTGCCCAGTGTGAGGAGGAGAGGAGCTCAGTGTGAGGAGCTCAGTGTGAGGAGGAGAGGAGCTCAGTGTGGAGAGGAGCTTCCTCAGGCTGACAGGAGAGGTGCCCAGTGTGGAGAGGAGCTCAGTGTGAGGAGGAGAGGAGCTCAGTGTGAGGAGCTCAGTGTGAGGAGGAGAGGAGCTCAGTGTGGAGAGGAGCTTCCTCAGGCTGACAGGAGAGGTGCCCAGTGTGGAGAGGAGCTCAGTGTGAGGAGGAGAGGAGCTCAGTGTGAGGAGGAGAGGAGCTCAGTGTGAGGAGGAGAGGAGCTCAGTGTGAGGAGGAGAGGAGCTCAGTGTGAGGAGGAGAGGAGCTCAGTGTGAGGAGGAGAGGAGCTTAGTGTGAGGAGGAGAGGAGCTCAGTGTGAGGAGGAGAAGGGCTTCCTCAGGCTGACAGGAGAGGAGCCCAGTGTGAGGAGGAGAGGGGCCCAGTGTGGAGAGGAGCTCCTCAGGCTGACAGGAGAGGAGCCCAGTGTGAAGAGCTCAGTGTGAGGAGGAGAGGGGCCCAGTGTGGAAAGGAGCTCCTCAGGCTGACAGGAGAGGAGCCCAGTGTGAGGAGCTCAGTGTGGAGAAGAGAGGAGCTCAGTGTGGAGAGAAGCTCCTCAGGCTGACAGGAGAGGCGCCCAGTGTGAGGAGTTCAGTGTGGAGAAGAGTGGAGCTCAGTGTGGAGAGAAGCTCCTCAGGCTGACAGGAGAGGCGCCCAGTGTGAGGAGTTCAGTGTGGAGAAGAGAGGAGCCCAGTGTGGAGAAGAGAGGAGCCCAGTGTGGAGAAGAGAGGAGCTCAGTGTGGAGAAGAGAGGAGAGGAGCTCAGTGTGGAGAAGAGAGGAGAGGAGCTCAGTGTGGAGAAGAGAGGAGCTCAGTGTGGAGAGGAGAGGAGAGGAGCTCAGTGTGGAAAGGAGAGGAGAGGAGCTCAGTGTGGAGAGGAGCTCAGTGTGGAGAGGAGCTCAGTGTGGAGAGGAGCTCCTCAGGCTGACAGGAGAGGAGCCCAGTGTGAGGAGCTCAGTGTGGAGAAGAGAGGAGCTCAGTGTGGAGAGAAGCTCCTCAGGCTGACAGGAGAGGAGCACACATTCCTCCACAATGGCCGGCACACACACACACACAGAGGGGCCCCCCAGGGGTCACGTGACCGGCCCCGGCCTTCTCCTCAGAAAAGAGCTGGGTCATGGCTCCCCTCACACTAGGCCTCCCCGGGGTTTATGGTAATAAAGGAAGAAGGTGGTGTGTGGAGGAGGAGGAGAGGGGAAAGGCCTGGGCCTAGTGTGGAGGAGCCGGAAGGGGGCGGCCGCCTCTGAGGTGTGGGGGGGTAGCGGGACCGGGAAGTCAGGCTAGGCCGCGGAGCCTGCGGTGGAGTGTGAGGCGCAGGTGAGAAGGCCGCCACTAGGGTGACAGGGGAAGAAGGAGGAGGAGACGGAGGTGAGGCGCCCCCGTGTGTCAGACACCGCGCTGCCCTCCCCCCTCCTCCCTCGTTTTTCATACGCCACTTTCCCCCCCTCCTCACCTCCCTCAGCGCCGGTTTACCTGGTCGGGTCAGCCAACTCAGCTCCGAACTCCGGCCGCCTCCGCCATCTTAACACAGCCCAAAGCCCCTACTGACTGCTGGACCCGTGAGCGCAAGATCCGCGGCGCCCCCCCACCAAATCTCGCGAGACAATTTTTTTTTTGGCCCCGCCTCCCTTGTCTGCCAAAGCCAGCCCTCGCGAGATTTACTTCTCGTTTCCCTCTCCCTTTGAGGCAAAGTCGCTGGTAAATCTCGCGAGACTTGCTTGGACTGCAGGGGTTTCTTCCCCTCCTTTCTACCGCCGCCGATGACAAGTCTCGCGAGAGCGTCATTCCTCCATCTCCAGATTTTCTTCCCCGGATAGAGAGAGGGCCCGGCGCGTCGCGAGCAGATCTCGTGATCGCTTCTTGCCCCGAGAATCTCGCGAGATTTTTGTCACACTCAGCAGCGCCTGTGGTGACTGGAGAGTGTCAGTGGAATTGCTTTATCATGAACGGCGGGGCCATGAGTCATGGAGCTCAATGAGTCCCAGGTTCATGGCCTGCTGTCAGTGGAAATTTCCAGTTCTAACTGTATGTTCATTGAATAAAATGACACAATCATTTCTACACACTGTCCACCATCAATAAAGTACTCATAACTCGGTATGGGCCCCATTTAAAACGGCGTGCGCCTGAGCCCCGTTCACACCGGTGTGTATTAGGTGAGGTACGCTAAAAAAAAAAAATGGTTCTGCACGCTGCATCTTTAATGCCTTTTCTATGGAGTTTAATTGTAGCGCGTCTAAAAACTCAACATAGGGACATGAACTGGCCCTAGTTACCAAAAGCTTTACACCAGTTTTGGTATTGGTAGCGCCACGTGTGACCAAATCACAGACATCCCAAGTCCCCCGCGAGTCACGGCACTCTCCCGCATTTTGCTGCAGGCTCCCCGGACACCCGCAAGTGCCGGGCGCTTACTCGGCTGGCCCTGTCACTCAGCCACAGACAGAAGATAGAGCAGCCCAAGCGGCCAAATGGAGTACGACCGCGGTGGCCACACCGTCTTCTGTCTGTGGCCAGGGGAGGGGGCCAGACAGAGCCAGGAGCGCTCCGCTGGTGGACACTAAGGCTGCACTGGTGGACACTAATGAGTTGGCACTGAAGGACACTGATGAGTTGGCACTAAATGACACTGATGGGCTGCACTGATGAGTTGGCACTAAAGGACACTGATGGGCTGCACTGGTGGGCACTAATGGACACTGATAGGTGCCACTGATGAGGTGACACTGAAGGACACTGATGGGCTGCACTGGTGGGAACTGGTCAGCACTAATGGACACTGATAGGTGGCACTGATGAGGTGACACTGATGGGCACTGATGAGTTGGCACTGAAGACACTGATGGGCTGCACTGGTGGGAACAAGTCGGCACTAATGGACACTGATAGGTGCCACTGATGGGGTGACACTGAAGGACACTGATGGGCAGCAATGATGGGCACTGAAGGACACTGATGGGCTGCACTGGTGGGAACTGGTTGGCACTAATGGACACTGATATGTGCCACTGATGCGGTGACACTGAAGGACACCGATGGGCAGCAATGATGGGCACTGATGAGTTGGCACTGAAGGACACTGATGGGCTGCACTGGTGGGAACTGGTTGGCACTGATGGACACTGATAGGTGGCACTGATGAGTTGGCACTGAAGGACACTGATGAGAACTGGTCGGCACTAATGGACACTGATAGGTGGCACTGATGAGGTGACACTGAAGGACACTGATGGGCTGCACTAGTGGGAACTGGTTGGCACTGATGGACGCTGATAGGTGGCATTGAAGGGCGGCACATTGATGGGAACTGGTCAGCACTGATAGGTGGCACTGATGAGGTGACACTGAAGGACACTGATGGGCTGCACTGATGAGGTGGCACTAATC
The DNA here is from genome assembly GCA_037952925.1 of Lithobates clamitans. Classification (NCBI taxonomy): domain Eukaryota; kingdom Metazoa; phylum Chordata; class Amphibia; order Anura; family Ranidae; genus Lithobates; species Lithobates clamitans. The sequence goes on along the minus strand of JBBGZY010000590.1, from coordinate 697,674 downwards.
TGACTGCACTAGTGGGCACTGATGGACACTGATAGACAGCACAGATGGGCAATGGTGGACACTGATGGCTCGAAGTGTCATCTCCCTAAAATGAGTTTTTGCAGGTTGGGATGTCTGAATTCAGGTAGTTCCCATTAGACCTCATTCAGAAAGAGGGGTTGATGAAGCGCTGTTACTAGCATGAAACGTTACATCTGTGATATCCCTGTGGTGTCCGTGATGTTTTTATGGTATACAATAAAGGATTTCGAGGAGTGCAGAGATTCTGGAACTTTTCCTTGATTTACAGCTACAGACGGGCTGTGCCGGCATCCTTGAACCACTCTTGCAAGGTGTTTCTTTTTAACTTACCTGGAGTGGCTATTTTAATCTTTGAATGATTTACGCCAGTTTTGGTATCAGTATCACCGTGTGTAGAAAATGCAAGTTTTTCACATTAGGCCTCATTTAAACGGGGAAACCCGTGAATGAGCACCTTACAGTTCGTGGACCACCCTATAGTAGATTTACTGCTACAGGGCGGCTCTCCTGTGCAGGATCAGGTATACATTTGACGAAAACAGTCCCCTTAGAAAGAATACAGGGCATCATAAAACCTTAACTGGCCCAGTGTCTTCAAATGACCTCTAATGAGGCCCTGGTTTAAATGGTCATGTTGTAAATGGTCTGCAGTTTTAGTAATGTACAGTATCTCACAAAAGTGAATACACCCCTCACCTTTTTGTAAATATTTTATTATATTTTTTCATGTGACAACACTGAAGAAATGACACTTTGCTACAATGTAAAGTAGTGAGTGTACAGCTTGTATAACAGTGTAAATTTTCTGTCCCCTCAAAATAACACAACACACAGCCATTAATGTCTAAACACTGGCAACAAAAGTGAGTGCACCCCTAAGTGAAAATGTCCAAATTGGGCCCAAAGTGACAACATTTTGTGTGGACACCATTATTTTCCAGCACTGCCTTAACCCTCTTGGGCATGGAGTTCACCAGAGCTTCACAGGTTGCCACTGTAGTCCTCTTCCACTCCTCCATGATGACATCACGGAGCTGGTGGATGTTAGAGACCTTTCACTCATCCACCTTCCGTTTGAAGAGGCCCCACACATGCTCAATAGGGTTTAGGTCTGAACACATGCTTGGCCAGTCCATCACCCTTACCCTCAGCTTCTTCAGCAAGGCAGTGGTCATCTTGGAGGTGTGTTTGGGGTCGTTATCATGTTAGAATACTGCCCTGCGGCCCAGTCTCCAAAGGGAGGGGATCATGCTCTGCTTCAGTATGTCACAGTACATGTTGGTATTCATGGTTCCCTCAATGAACTGTAGCTCCCCAGTTCCGGCAGCACTCGTGCAACCCCACACCAAGTTTCTCTTGGGCTCATCAGACCCCAGAACATGGTTCCAATAATCCATGTCCTTAGTCTGCTTGTCTTCAACAAACTGTTTGTGCGCTTTCTTGTGCATCATCTTTAGAAGAGGCTTCATTCTGGGACGAAAGCCATGCAGACCAATTTGATGCAGTGTGCAGCACATGGTCTGAACACTGACCGGCTGACTCCCCACCCCTTCAACCTCTGCATCACTCATACATCTATTTCCCAAAGACAATCTCTGGCTATGACGCTGAGCACTTGCACTCAATTTCTTTGGTTGACCATGGCGAGGCCTGTTCTGAGTGGAACCTGTCCTGTTAAAACTGTTGTATGGTCTTGGCCACCGTGCTGCAACTCAGTTTCAGGATATTGGTAATCTTCTTATAGCCTAGGCGCGTGATGGCAAACCTTGGCACCCCAGATGTTTTGGAACTACATTTCCCATGATGCTCACGCACTCTGCAGTGTAATTGAGCATCATGGGAAATGTAGTTCCAAAACATCTGGGGTACCAAGGTTTACCATCACTGGCCTAGGCCATCGTTATGTAGAGCAACAATTTTTTTTTCAGATCCTCAGAAAGTTATTTGCCATGAGGTGCTATGTTGAACTTCCAGTGACTAGTATGAGAGAGTGAGAGCGATAACACCAAATTTAAAGCGGAGGTCCAGCTGTTTAAAAAAAAAAAAGTCAGCAACTACAACCACTTTTAATAAGGGCACTTACCTGTCCAGCGAGCCCACGATGTCCCCCCCCCCCCCCCCCCCCGAGGCCGATCCGTCGATCGGATGTGGTGCCGCGCTGGTGCAGCTTCACTGCCCATTTCCTACTGTGCATGCGCGAGTCGCACGGTGATATGTGAATGGCCCTGTGGTTTTCTGGGACAGACATGTCCCAGAAGACAAAAGGGCAGCTCACCGAAGAGGAGAAAGTGAAGGAGCAGCGCTGCGCAATAGGAAGAGGCAGATTAGGAAGACCGCCTAGCAACAGGCCTTTCTGGTAAGTAAAAAAAAAATTTTTTTTTTCAAATTTAAAAAAAAAATTTTTGTACAATGTTAATGTAATTTTTAATTTTAGGGTGGACCTCCACTTTAACACACCTGCTCCCCATTCACACACAAGACCTTGTAACACTGAGTCACATGACACTGGGGAGGGAAAATGGCTAATTGGGCCCAATTTGGACATTTTTACTTAGGGGTGTACTCATTTTTGTTGCCAGCAGTTTAGACATTAATGGCTGTGTGTTAAGTTATTTTGAGGGGACAGCAAATTCACACTGTTATACAAGCTGTACACTCATTACTTTACATTGTAGCAAAGTGTCATTTCTTCAGTGTTGTCACATTAAAAAAGATATAATAAAATATTTACAAAAATGTGAGGGCTGTACTCACTTTTGTGAGATACTGTACCTGCTCTGGTTTTGCACAGAGCAGCCCTAATCCTCCTCTTCGGGGATCCTCCGCCAAGTGTGCTCCTGATTCAGCTCCTTGTGTCCATAAGGCCCCTTTCACACGAGGCGGGCTCCGTTTCTACGGAGCCCGCCTCGGTCCGCCGGCTCAGCGGGAGATCTGTCCGTTGATCTCTGCTGAGCCGGCGGATGACAGGTCCCTCTCTGCTCACTGAGCGGGGAGGGGCTTGTCAGGCGCCGCTGCCGCCTATGGAGGGATCGGACGAAAACGGACAGCGTGTCCATTTTCGTCAGATCTCCCCCGATCCGATAGCAACGGACCTGGACGTAGGGCCATCCGTCTGCTCTTCAGCGGATCGGAGTCGGATGTCAGCGGACATGTCTCCGCTGACATCCGACGCTCCATAGACTAACATGGAGCGCCCGTTCAGGTCCGCCGTCAAAACTGACAGGCGGACCTGAACGGTCCGATTGTGTGAAAGGGGCCTAAGACACACAAAGTGTGGCTCAGCCCTGCCCCCAGCTCCCGCCTCACTGGCTGTGATTGACAGCAGCAGGAGCCAATGAGAGGAGAGAGCAGGGAGAGACTCTGTTCTCGTACACATCGCTGGATCAAGATCAGCCTCAAGTATAAGTGGGGCTGCACACAGAAGGTTTTTTTTACCTTCGTGCATAGAATACATGAAGTTAAAAAAAAAACTTCTGCCTTTAGAACCACTTTGAATTAGAACGAATCTTAAAGTGATCAGAACTGCCTTGTACCAAAGACTATAAGTATATTTTTTCAGTTCTAAATCATTTTATCCTTATTGTTGCTCATGTCCGTTTCGTAATATTTTTTCTGTTAATTAAAAAAACAAAACAGATAACTGTGAATAGACCCTAAATTATATTTAAAATTGTTCACCCGAATCTCTGAATTTTCCTGATAAAAATTAGGGACCTCTGCCTCTATGAATAAGCCATTGTAGTTTAAAATCTGGTACATTCCTGTCTGGGTGTGGCAGCAAGTGATACAGACATTTTTCAAAGGTCAGAATCAGAACACATGATGGCAGCTATCACCCCTTGTCCTAGCGTGCGGCTTGCTATGGGGGCACTTGGAGAAGAGGAGCAGCAAAGAGCGCAGACACGGGACCCCAGAAGAGGAGGTTTAGTGCCACTCTGTGCAAAACCAGTGTACAGAACAGGCAAGTACTGTACATCATGTTTTTTATTTTAGGGGAAAAAAATTAAATTTACAATCTTTTTAAATCTGGGGGATGTGCTGGTGCACTAAATAATCTAAAAATGTGTTTATTCTTTGCCATGGTTAGATGAAATAATTTGTGAAGCCTCGTTTGTACTAGGCCCTGGCTTCAATATTTTTCTGAATCAGCTACAGATTGAGATCCGTTGCAGTATACAACTTACAGTGGTAGTAAACTCTGTCATACCATTTATACCTACAGGCAAGCCTATAATAAGGCTTACCTGTAGGTACTGTGAATATCTCCTAAACTTGCACTGTTTAGCAGATATTCAGAGTGCATGCAGCCGGTGATGTCACTGGCGCATGCGCTCTGAAGGTCCAGCATACAGTGCCGGACCTTAAAGCCTGTGACGTAAATGGCAGCTCCCACATGCATGCACGGGAATGACATCATCGCACCCCCAGCCATTATGTAGCCAGACGCCACGTACCTGGAGGGAAGACCGGGGGGGGGGGGGGAATTGGAAGCCCTGTCAGCGGTGACAGTATGGCACTGGAGGGCTTTGTTTTGGGGTAAGTTTATCATGATGCATACTAGCAGATTATGACATTGCCATGGAGGGGATTTTTTTTTTCTTCAACTGTAGTTTACTACCGCTTTAAGCTGTCAAGTAAGAAAGAGGTAGCTGTGCACCAAGTTTGAAAGCTCTTTCTGCCAGGCTCAATTTATGAAATATTTTTAGATTTTAAAGAAAACAGAACTCTGGCAGCTGTGCCCAAAAAAAGGTAGTGAGAGAGCAAAGGACTAGTCACCAGTACTGCATGCTGTCTTCCTGCAGCTGATCTTCCCTCTATTACAGACCTACCATGCATTGTTCTGTACTTTGTGTGTGGAGGCAGCCAGCGTTGTAGAGGCAGGGCTTTGCTTCTTCATGTCTGGGCCTCCAGCAAGGAGAACAGTTAGCAGCAAAATAACGCCATTACCAAGTCTCATTCAACATCCGATAAACCACAAGTTAAAGGCAGTACTGCCATAGGTCTCAAACTACAGATGCAAAGCTATGAGGCTGTGGGCACACTCACATATCAGGAAGTGCTCTGGTGTTTTGCAGAAAGCATTCCAGTCAACGTATTCATTTTTCAGCTAAGGCACAACATTTCTAGGTTTTCCTGTAACATAACAAATCTTCACTTTTTGAGTACTGTTTTACTTTAAAGTAATGGACTTTGCAGTATAAAATATGTTTAGGTCTGATTTAAGCGGTTGCTTAGGCCCTTAGAGCGCAGGGGACTCAATTCAGCATTATTTGTTTATACACAGGGAAAATACCAAAAAGGTCCTTAAGGTTGGTGGGTTGGGTGGCATGAGACAGCCTCCAACTATGGACGTTCTTTACATCTGTTCCTGTTTCCTTGATCATCTGGATGAAGTTGGAGAGAGAGAGGGGCTGGTGCTAGGATGGTTTAATGCAGGGGTCTCAAACTGGCGGCCCTCCAGCTGTTGCAGAACAACAAGTCCCATCATACCTCTGCCCATGGGAGTCTTGCTAGCAATGCCTTATGGGAATTGTAGTTCTGCAACAGCTGGAGGGCCACTAGTTTGAGACCCCTGGTTTAATGTTTTTTCTAGGTAAATGATGCTCTGTCATCAGTAGTTTTCTTGTAAAAATTGTAGCCTTGTCTTTTTTTATAACAGTCCCTTAAGTATGCCTAAGCTGTCATCTGCAGTGCTGGAGTATGAAGATTGTGTAGCAAGCCTGTCAAGACGAGTGTTAAAGATCTAGATTGGTTTGCAAAAACTTGCTGAAGTTGTCATCAGAGGACTGTTAGGGCTGAAGGATGTCCAGGACGCTGGCTGATACAACCACAAGATTGCTTCTGATGTGTCTGGCTTCTTTTTGCTGTAATCTGGACAGGGTGACAATGGTTCAGTAGCTGAAGGGAGAAGCTGCTGTCAGAATCACTGGGCAGTGACTGCATCTTCTGATCAAGAAAAATTTTCCAAAATGTCCTTTTTGAAGTGCCACACAATGCTCAAAATTTGCTCAGTCCCAGTTGAACCAGCCACATTTTAAACATACATCACCTCTGCCCTTCGCTTTCTTCCTTCCCACCGCCTTCTCTCCTTTATGTCAATCTCCTCCGTTCTCAGTCTCTCTATTGTCCTGTTTACCATTATTGATAAAAAAAGCTGAACCATTCACAGGACAACAATTTTTGTTAAAGAGCAACTCTTGCTTTATGTATCCCCATTACAGAGCCTCTATTTATCATAATTACAGTTATCACCAAGAGTGAAAGTAAAATCCAACTTTTGGGTTGTTGCTAGAACAGGAATAAGGTGAAAATCTTCTAAGACAAGCCTAGTTGGAGAGATATCATTTTGCTCCTGTACAAATCACTAGTAAGACTTCATCTGGAATAGGCAGTTCAGTTTTGGGCACCAGATCAAAAAAAGGATAAATCAGGGAACTGGAGAAAGTGCAGAGAAGGGAAACCAAAATGATAAAAAGGCATGGCATAGCTCAGCTATGAGGAAAGATAAGAGGAACTGAATGTATTCTCAAGAAAAGAAGATTAAGGGGGATACTATCAACATGTATAAATACATAAGCGGTCCATATAGTGAACCTGGCGCTGAGTTATTCACTTTACGTCGAGAAGAAGAGAGATCTTTTCTTCAACTATGGAAAGGTTTCTACTATAGAAAATGTGGAATAGGCTTCCTTAACAGTTGGTTCAGGCCAACTCAGTAAATCACGTAAAAAAAAAAAAAGTCCTAAATGTACATAATATAAAACTGGATACTAACATTTATAGGTAAAGTTGATCCAGGGAATGTCCAGTCGCCTCTCGGGGGATCAGGAAGGAATTTTTTCCCCCCTGCTAGAGCGAATTAGTTCATGCTTTGCTGGGGTTTTTTGAATTTCTCAGAATCAACGGTGGGTATATGATTGTGTATATAGCATGGTATGTTTCCCCCCCCGTTTAGTGGCCGAACTAGATGCACTTTTATAAAAGTAAACAAGAGAATGACCGCTACCGTAATATGGACCTGCTTACCAGATAGCAAGCATAAGGGCCAGATGGCTATAACCCAGCCACGGCCTTTAGCTTGTGCATGTCAACACCAAAAACAGCAGATTGGATCTTGCAGATCGCTCACTCCCTCCAACTATGATGTCAGTCTTTTACTCAGGTGAGTACCCCAAAAGAGAGAAGACTGACCATAAAGTAATATTGCTAAGATATATTTATTTAAAACAAGATACTGCATTTACATTTAGAAAGATATTGCAAGCGTAAAAAAACAATGCCGGCCGGCACAAACACACAGAACCCGTCCTCCTAGAGCGATTGCGTGGCGACATCACTACATGCCTTCCTGCTGATGCGTTTCATCACACATGATGTTAATGGCAACGTAAATTGACATCACGTATGACGAAACGCATCTGGAGGAAGGCACGTAGTGATGTCTCCACGCGATCGTTTTAGAGAAAAGAACTTTGCAGTGAGTGTGAGATTGCATGGGATACTATTTTAAAGGACAGATCCCACCTAGAATTGGAATCTTATTCCAAAAGGTGCAAGGAACTTAAGCCTGGGAAGACACACAAATGGGTGTGGTAATACCAGAAGGGTAATTTAGGAGGTGCTTGATTTAAAAGTCTAGAGTGGAAGCTACAGTGAGAAACCTAAGCATCCAAGCAGTGAATAGCAATCAATAAGGGTCCCAGTAGAATGAAGAAACAAGTCCCCACATACAAAAGAGTGGTTGCATCTTTATGCAGAAGGTTAAGCATATGAGACAGATGGCTTCTGGCATTAGTATCTGTGGCTTAAGTGGGATGTAGACTGATCACTGAGTTACTAATGCAGTAGTAGATGAAGGTTGGGGGCTCCTCTGCCCCATCCACAAACCTTCTGCATTGAAGCAGGCATACTTTGTGATCACCAGGTAGTATGGGTTCAAAGAGATGCCTTCCCTAAAAGGTGAAATGAATCAGTTGTTCCATAAAGCAGAAGTAAACCCATCTATAAAACGGTTTCATTTCCAGCACGTGCCGGAAATGTAACACGCCCATTGGTTGTGCTCTCAAGCAAACTGTCAAACCATCCAATGGCTGGTGTCATAACTGATCACATGTGCAGCCTCATGGCCGTTGTAGATTAAACTGAGGCCAAGATGGCAGCTTCCTTGGCTGAAAACGATAGGAGGGTTTACTTACACTATAAGCATATCCTCAGCATCCCAGGCACATAGCCAGAGTGCCCTTCCCATATAAAACAGACATTACTCCAATTTGAGACCCAAGCTTAGGTGTTGCAAAAGGGTATCAACTTAAAATGCAAACCTCATTCATGAAATCTGACCTCTGTAAATCTGTAGTGTGTATCTCTTTCCAAAGCTCTGAGCACCGTGTCTTTCTGCTGCTCCGTTCCTCTTATCAGCAAGATATAACCTCTGACAAGCTCTCCGACACACAAGATAAAAGTGGCTGGAAATTTGTGTCGGGGAGGGAGATAGATAAGCAGAGAGCTTGTCAATTCAGAGGGCAGCTCTGAAAGTTTGTTCATTCCTCTGCCTATGTGGAGGGGGGGGGGTGTGTCTTTACTCCAGTCAGCTCTCACACAATATATGTCCAGACTCTACAACCACTGCTGAATGCAGAAAGATTTGTAATAAGATGTGCACTTTCTAAAGAATGTAGAAAGAAAGACTGCAGATATACATGTAAAAATGTATGTAGGGAGATTTGTTTCATCTCTGTGTATTATCTGAAGCTATTCACTTCACTGAGTATAGGAGAGGGTTTACAACCACTTTAAGAATAGGGCTCTTGACATCTGTTCCTAAAGTTCCAGGACACAAGAGTTTGACTTTGTGCTGGAGGAGTATGCTTTAAGAGAAATAATCCATAGTTTAGAAGAGTCAAAATCAGAGTTAATCCAGTTATTACAAACGGAGACTTAAGTAGGGTGCCCAACCTGTATAAGTGAAATTCCTAAAGGTAAGGACACCAACATGTTTGGTAGTATGCTTAAGATAGATGACTGGTGTTTCAACAGTGTATGGAGACCACTATTTAGTAAAATTAGCTTTCAAAATTCATTCACATTGTTAGCAAAAGCCCATGAATCCATGGGGTGTTCCCAGGCTTTGTAGAGCAAAGTTTTAAATGCTTTTTTTGCATTGGGAAGGTTTTTATAGTCTTAAGCCTAGTACACACTGTCAGGGACCATGAACCAGGCAGAGACAGAAAATGCAATTAAAAAAACACCTTTAATGTAATAGTAAAAATAATAAAGATCAGGAACTTAGTCAAAAACAGAAGCCAAGGTTAAGAAGCCAAAATGGGTAATCAGACGCACTTGAGTCAGGGGGCCAGGAGTCAGCGTAGTCAGAAGCCAAAGATCAGGAGCCAGAAGAAACATCAGCCTGGCAAAGTCATAACATGACCATAGAGACACACTGTAGATGTTGACCAGGCGAAGGCACAGAAGGAATAAGCAAGGAAGTTTAAATAGCAAAAAAGGGCTGGCTGTAGACTGGACTAATGAGGCAGGTAATAGTAACCAGGTAAGTCACAGTGGAAACAATGAGTGGCTGGTAATAACCTGACAGTTGAGCAGATTGGAGCACTGAGACGAGAGCTGCTAGAAGCCAGCCCTGACACACACAAGCCAAATGTCAAATGTCTGCCCGACAGTCAAAGGGGCATGACCGAAAAAGGTCTGCCTATCGGCTCCTGATCAGCGCTTTTAGCCAATGGCTGAGGGCACTGACTAGTGTGTTCTGGCAGGGTGGCCGTACAGCAGCTCCATCTGAGCGATCAGTTTTTTTTTTCATTCAGCCCTACTGGGTTGAAAAAAAATCCCAAACTACTAGTGTGTACTAGGCTTTAGAAACTCTAAAAGACTGTCTAGAACAGCAGGCTGGTCTTCCAACTGCATGGTTGAACACACTGCATCAGTCAAGTTACAAATAACCCCCTAAAAAAAAATCCCAGTCATGTGAAATTTGCTGAAATTTAGTAGACTGTAAAGAGATGGTAATAGAGGCATCAGGCACACTTTGAGATAGAAGCTAGGAAGGGTCAGAATTAGACTCTGCTGTAGATGGCACAAGAGCAAGCTTAGAGCCTCATGATTACTCTATTAAATGTACATAAACTGACCAAAAATCCCAAGTCGCTATAAGGGGTCCTAGCCTCCTGAAGCAGAGCATGAGGACAACCCTATAATAATAGGGGGTCCCAGGAGCTAGTTAACAGGCATTCCTTCTGGGGATACTGAGAAATCAGGCCTAGAAGCAGTTGTGGTATATTGGCTGCGGTCACTCGTTGCCTTTAGACAGCATAATACTGTGCATGTCTTTGAAAAAACCCTGTTGTAGCAGAAAACCAGGCCGAAAATGAGGCAAGGCCTCACATACTGTATACAAGAGTGGTTAAAGAATCGCAGAGTTACTACCTGAATATGGTGGTGGCAAGAATTTTAAAATAGTGCCCATTGGCAGTAACTCTGAAGTAGCTCTACTCAATATGCAAGGCCTGAGACTGCATCACATCAGAGGCTGTGCTACGACTCTGGACCTGGAGAGTGCTCTGTGTCTAATAATACACAAAGACCTGTAAAGCACTACAATGCAGAGCTCAGTGTTTGAAGATCACATTCCAGGCTAGTCCTGCAATTTTTCGTCCAGTGGTGACTGTGTATAGCCTCCAAAGCGGTTATTAAGGATACACTGATCTACATATCTGCTGTGCAAATACTAGCTCAAGCAGTGTAATTAAAGTCTTACTAAAGTCAGTTTTTAAAAAAATTAAAACCTGTTATACTCACGTGTTCTGTGCAGAGGTAGTGCACAGAGCGGCCCCGATCCTCCTCTTCTGGGGTCCCCGGCGGTGATCTTGCCTCCTCTTTTAAGACAACCATAGCAAGCGGCTTGCTATGGAGAGAAACGTCCGCATGCTGCCGCCCTGTGTGTCTATGTGTCCATAGACTTACACAGAGGAACTTCGGCCCACCCCCCACTTCCTCTTCACTGCATTTGATTGACAGCAGCAAGAGCCAATGGCTTCTGCTGCTTCTCGAATGCTGTGTGAAGAGGAAAAGGAGAAAAGATGCAGCCGTGCACAGCGCTTATCTCTTCTCTTTCTTACTCTTCACACAGAAGAGGGGGGGGGGGGCACAGGAAAATTTAAAACTTTTTTAGGTTTAGTAACACCTTAAATTCTTGATTGAAGACGCCAAAGAAAAATAAATTATATATGGTGTACTGAGCATCTTGATTGAAGAAAAAAAATAAATACATTTTTGTACTCCCTGTAAAATCATTTTCTCTGCAACTGTAAAGCAGGGCGGTAGATTGGACCTTGAGAAAGAAGGTCTGGGTCGAGTGGAAGGCATCAATGAGCACCTACGATCAACCGGAAGAGATCCACCAACCAAGTCCTGTGTGGCCAGTGTGGAGCCACCAGGATAACCAGAATGCTCTTTTGTTGGGTACTTGGTAACAACTGGGGTAGCGTTTTAGAGGGGGAAAGGCATCTATCAAGGAGTACATGTGCCACAGAGCTACCAGATCATACAAACACTTCTGTCCAGGGGACATTAGACCTAGCCATGAACTTGGCAACTTTCCGAAGTGCCCCATCATTGGCACATCTGGAAAAAACTTTGTGATGCAGGGACCATTCTTCTTGATCCAGACTCTGGCAACTGAGATAGTCCACATGCCCCCGGGATGAAAACTGCAGAAAGGGCCAGTTCTGCCCAACTGAGGATGAGAGAGGCCTCCAGGGCCACAGCTGAGCTCCTGGTACCCACTTAGTGATTAACGTAGGCCACTCCCATGGCATTGTTCAATTGTACCCCAACAGGGCAATCTTGGGGGAGAGAGATGGATTGCCTGAAGTTGATGGGAAGACTGGCCTCCTCCTGAGATCAACGGCCCTGTACCAAGAAATGATCCATCATCCCCACCCGAAAACACTGGCATCTGTGGTGATGACCTGTTAAATGAGGGGGGGAGAAAGGTCTTCCCAGGCAAAAGAAGAGGAGATTAAAAGGCACAGACGTTTTTGTCAGTTGAGATAGACTGACGAGCTGATAAAGCGAACAAGGAAATTGGTTCCACTTGGTCAGAATCTCTCTCCGAAAAGGACTGGAAAGTTGTGTGTAAACCGCTTCAAAAAATTCTCATGCAGAAGTGGGTGGATGTGATCCAGAGAAATTAGGCGACAGACATATAGAAGATTTTGACATTTATCTGGCGGAAAGAAAATCCTGGCCACGTTGGTGTCTCAAATGAATCCCAGGTACTCCAAGCAGAATAAATATTCTGGCCAATGGATCCATGAATGCTCAAACATTTGACGCATCTAAGCTATTTTCTTTATCCTGCCAGGAGCAAAAGCATTCAGGGGAGGAAAAAAAATAAATTGTTCTGTGTGCATGAGACCTAATTGCCATTCAGGACATTGATGGAGATTTCCTATCACTCACCACTTGCAACTGTTTTTGTAGACAGAAAGTGAGACAGTGAGGGAAAATTTGCAACAGGGACAAAGACAGCTATAAAAAGCTGACAAGGTTTTATATATAAAACCCCTATGTGCAATTTATCACCTATTTTCCAGACACCAAATCATAGGCTTCTTTTTATATCTCCAAATGCATTGTTGCTAATATTACACTTTGTAGTGTTTAGAGGGAAAATGTGACACCCCTGGAGGATATGGCTGATGGCTTCACAGCTTGTAGTATCACACCTTGCTGAACCCTTAACCCCCCTGTTACACACCCACTACAGAGTCAGAGCTACCCTTTACCCAGCCTTCCAAAGGACTACACCCCCCCAACCTGTATCGACCTTGCCCATGCAGCCCTCTGGACCACTGTGCCACAAACCCCCTTCCTTTATGAAGCCCAGCTCTAACATGCTCTAGCCATAGGCAGCAGACTCCAGAGTAGAACAAATCCTACAAGTGCCACAAGAAAGGGGTGCATGTTTCATAGGCAGTACTCTGTATAACTCATTGGTAGCCTGGCAGAAGGGCTCAAGTGCCAACGAGTCACGTGCAGCTGGGAGCAGGATACACACTTATGGGTTATCTAGCAGCATACTGTCCAGGGACCTAGATGCTGGGGAACACGTACACAGTGGAGCTACGTCCTAAATCGCAGGATTGTCCCACAGGATCCCAGGCAATTGGCAACTATTCAATTTCGGTAGTACTTCTACAGATAGTTTAATACCAACTACCCACAAAACCCTATCCAAAAAAAAAGAAATGACACACTTTGTTGTAAAACAAACGAAACAGAGCATTGTGATAGCAGATTCAGGCAGCTGTATTAAGTTAATGCTACAGGAGGGAAAAACAAGACATTCTAAAAAAATATATAAATTACATTAGTAAACAGAAAACTGGACATAGGAAACATACTTTAGACAGCTGCCTGACTTCATTAAGCTGATGCGCAAACACGGTAAAAAATAAATTCACACATCTGCAATGGTGCCTCTTAACATTTTTTTTGTCTTTTGTTAAAAAAAAAAAAAAAAAAAAACACAACTTGTACAAACCACTAAAAACCTCTTTCCCTTGGCTGGTTAAAATATTCAGTTTTCTTCTATTGAGCATGTTTTGTAGTCTTCCTGAGCAAATCATTAGTTAAAAAAAAAATTATAACAGTATAGTATAGTACAGGAAAACAACCACATCTACGCTTATCAAAATAAAGATCTTTCATTTGTGCCATGGGGCTTGTACACACTTACCTTCAGGTTTTGTACTAGGCACCCTTAGGTAACCTCATCTTACCTTCAACCAAACCACCCCATTTCACCCGGAAAAAATAATTTAAAAAGTTTGCATATGGGGCTCATGTAAAACAACCCTTTCCTTTCTACAATTCAATGTTCCGTAGCTCTTCGACCAATTACAAAGCTGTAAAGCGGCCTCTCAACAATTTCACCCAAGGGAAACCTTACAATGATTTCCAGGTCTCAGGAAACCCCTGTTAAGATTAGTCAATTGGTGGTTATTAGGAAAAATAACCCTTAAATTGGTGGTGGTGGTCAGTGGGAAGAATTCCCAGTGGTGGTCAGAATGCCACCCTTAAGAGTCATACCACTGACGGTCAAGTTCGTGTGGGACCTAAGTAGGTAGGTAGCGACACATTGGAAGTCACTTAGCCACAGCTCAAGGAACCCCTAGCCACCTCTGGAGGAACCCTAGATGAGAATGGTTTAATGTTTAGGGGAGTATATGGCCCCAATGCAAATAACTTCTTTCTTCCCCAAAAGATTACTTAAAGCGGAGTTCCACACAAAAGGGGAAGCTCCACGTATCTGCCTCCTGCCCCCTTCTGATGCCACATTTGGCACCTTTTGGGGAGAGGGCGTACTTTGTTTTAACAGGTACCCGGTCCCACTCCTGGCCGAGTCTGCCACGGCAAACTCACCGGGAAGTTTGGCTCCCTTCCTCTATCCCCCAAAGCCTGCCCAATTAGAGAGCGCAGCGTGCTTTGTGCATGCGCAGTAGGAGACCGGCTGTGAAGCCGCAAGGCTTCACTGACTTTTTCCTTAGTGGACATGGCTGCAGCACCTGATAGCTGATTGAAAAATTGGCTCGGGTGAAGACATCGCTGGATTCCTGGACAGGTAAGTGTCCTAACATTAAAAGTCAGTAGCTATAGTATTTGACTTTTAATTTTTTTCTGCAGGAGCCTGGAGCTCATCTAATGACAGCAGCAAGTAAAGGTAAGAGAAAGCAGCTTAGGGTGTGTCCTTCAAAACCTGAGTATTTACTATGACTTTAGGGTTTACACGGTTTTAGGGGGGGCAAGCATTGGCATTCTCTTTTAACACATATATGATGCCCTAGCGCTTGCACATCTATTCTTAAAGAACATAATATACTTTAAAGAAGGCAGAAAAGAAAAAAAACTGGCCACTGCCTCTTTTTGCAGTTATGAAGGTTTAGAGCATTTTGCAAGGGTGATAAAAAATGCTTCCTGTTCTATTCAAGCTCCGCCTACTGTATATCGCAGCTGCTAAGAGGTTAGACATTGTGAAAATGTAGTGTCAGAGTGACAATGAGGTACAGCATGACAGGGGAGCCTGTCATACCCAACTTTTCCATTGGCTAATCTGCTAGCGCTATATTGGTGACAGGCAGCTTGTATGCACAAAGAACAAGGGTAGAATACAAACATGACACTTCATACACAGAAAATAATTAAAAGATGAAAAACTGCATTTACCTCCCCAAACACCCTCCTTATACAATGGGTGTGCTTTGGAATATTATTTCTATATAGAGTGATCAAATGCCACACTGATAGAATGCCAAAAGCCTGATATGTCAAAGTAAAAGAACAAATTGCATTGTTGCACAGTATATAGCATATACTATGCTGGAAAATGAATGAAAGCAAAAATCACCAAGTAACCAAATCAGTTCTTATTTCAGAACCTCCCATGCCCAGGCTTAAGTAAGTGGTGCATAGCATAAAAAAAAATGATCGTCATCTACAAGAACTTACCCCTAAAAGCACAACTACACTGTATCTGAGCACCACAAACCAAAAAGTGCTATTTAAATTATTTTTAATATTCAAACTTGGCAAACTAATCCATGTCTCTTATTTTGCTGAGAAATCACATAGAAAAACACCCTCCTTGCATTTCTGGTCGTGGCCATCTTGAGTAAGGGCAGAGGATTGGGATGTATGGCATCATTTGCTTAGGCATGAAAACTAAAGAAATGTAAAAAAAAAACTGTTTAAAAACAAGTAAACATATACTTTCCTATTTGCTAATGCTAGCAGCAAAAGGATTGAAAATAGTTAATGTTGATTGAGAGAGTGAAGTTCCACTTTAGAATTCTAATAAATTCTAATAAATTGCACTAGGCACCCCATCATACATATACAGGAGCAATGTTCAGAGCACAGTAACCTATCACAACTAGATTAACAAAGATAAGAAATCAGGGTAAAATCTTCAATAGTATGTTTCCTGGACTATTAGTTTTAGTTAAAAAAAAATGACGTGTGGTCATGACACCCAAAAAATACCTGCCTGGCAACTAAGGATCGCCATACATGGGTCGAATTCTGAAAGAAAATCGTAACTAAGAATTTTTGTTAGAATTGCGCACCATTAGTGGGCTGCAGCAATGGCCAATTTTCGAGTGGCCATCGAATTTGAGTGATCGGGCATGTTGAAAAGGTTTTAAACTAATTTCTAATCAATGATGGGAGAATCGTGCGAGAAATTAAATAAAAACTAAAATACGCATGAGCTGTGACCTGGAAGATTTCTGGCCATGAAAATTCTTATCTGTAGCAACATGAGGTGAATGGTTGGTCGAATTTCTAAATCAGTGGTGGCACCATCGCATTACAAAAGGCATTCGACCCATGTATGGCTGACATAAGGCCATTACCCCTATCAGTGAAGGTTTGCATGTGCACAGTTCACCGATACCTCTCAACCGAACTGTCAGGCCTCATGCACACTGGACGTTTTTTGATCTTTTTACAGCAGCTGTTTTTGGCTGTAGACGTTTTTTTCCTCCATCATGTTATCCTATGTGTCCATACACACATAGGCAGTTATCAGCACTTTTGGGCAGTGGCGTTTTTGAACAGTAAAAAAACAAAACTAGTGGGTTCTGAGAGACGTTTTTCAGCTGTAAAAACGCTCTAACGCTGATAAACGTCGATAAATGCTCAAACGTCGCTCAGCAGCGGTAAACGTTTTTGATCCATTGAAAAAAAATTTTCAAAAATGTTCAAAAAAACAAAACAAAACGCTAACACTAAAAAACGCTATCGCAAAAATTTGAAAAACTCACTGCAAAGCTACTGACGTTTTTATAACGTTATTTTAACTTCCAGTGTGCATGGGGCCTCAAACCATCAAGCTGGTGTCATAGATGATCACATGTGCAGCTACATGGCAACTGCAGATCACACAGAGCCCAAAATGGCAGCTTCCTTAGTTGTAAAGGAACAGGGGGGGGGGTTGGTTTGACTTTAAGGGAAGCTAATAAAAGGGCTGCATTTTATTTACTATAAGATGAACCAAACTGCTTATGCTTGTATTTGACCGTTAAAATAAAAATGAACTTGCATTAATTTAAAAAAAAAATTATAAAAACACTAAAAACTCTTGCCTACATTACTTTTACCAATAACAAAAAACAGAAACACAAATGAATAGGAGAGGTTCTATGTCTTTACATGACTGTGACACACTAGCCATTCCATTGGTGTTCCATGTATGCAAAAATATGGCCTGCACTTCAGACGATACCATCTTTATTCTTAAGCAGGGTTTCTCAACCAGGGTACTTTGAACAATGAGTATAGTCTGCCTCTCAAAAAAGTTCCCACTGACACCATTGATCTTTTTAGTTATCTGTAGGGCTCCTTTCACACGATAGGCCCGCTCTGATCTGCCTGTCCGTTTTTCAGGCGAATCCGAGCGGGCCACCGATTTACTTGTATGGGCAGGCAGATGTCAGCGGAGATGCCATTCCGATAAGATCCGCTCAAAACTGACGGATGGCGATACGTTTGCCATCCGTCCAGTGGATGGGATGAAAACGGACAGGGGGATCTGTTTTCATACGATCTCCCATACAGGACAGCGGGGCTCCGACAGGTCCGTCCCTGCACAGTGGCCAGAGACGGACCTGTCATCCGCCGGCTCAGCGGGGATCAACAAAGCAATCTCGCGCTGGGCTAGCGGAGTCCGCCAAGCAGATCTGCCCCGTGTAACAAGGGCCCAAGGGGGTAATTCTTCTCAATGATCACAAGGGTGAGGTGAATTCTTCCAACTGATCGTCAGACTAATGTACTGCGAGCTGTACATGTAATAATCATTAGCAAGGGTTGTCTATAGCACCAAAGAAATATTTCAAGGGTTCCTTCATGTGAAATAAAGGTTGAGAAAGGCTAATCTAGAGAGATGCTACAGCAATCTAAGTTTACTCCTTCCCCAAACCTGGAAGAGAAGCATTGTGACACAATCATGGTCATACATTTCCTGACTTACATAACATTAGATCATATAAAACTTATTGTAGTTGGATAATACCTAGTCAAGCTGCAGGCTGCACAAGTACAAAAAATTACATTCACTGCGTCAATCAAGCTTTTACTCAGTAATGCTGTTTTTATATCCAGAGCAGATGGCAATCCTACCAGTTATGCTCTGTACTGAATTTGTAGAGTGGAACTTCCGCTTATCCGTCTCCTCCCCACATTTGGCACCTTTTGGGGGGGGGACCTGTTTTTGACAGGTACCATTCCCCACTTACAGGAGATGAGGCCGCGGAAGTTTAGCCCCCTCCTTCCTCCGGACCAATTAGAAGGCACAAAGGCTTCACTGCTGGGTTACCTTACCAGGATTGGCGGCGGGTGCCCCCGACAGCCGATCCGAAGATCGGCTGGGGTGCCAACATCACGCACTCCCTGGACAGGTAAGTGATCATATATTAAAAGTCAGCAGCTACAGTATTTGTAGCTGCTGACTTAAATTTTTCATGGGGGGGCTGGACCTCCTCTTTAAGACAAAAAAAAAAAAAACCCAGCCTGTGTTTGGACAGTGAAAAGAGAAGCAGCACACTGATGAGCACATCTCTGATAGTCTGCTTTCTCTTCCTATCCACAGCTGAACTGATTGGCTCCTTGTGCTGCTTCTTCATCACACATTCCAGTTCTGCTGAACAGGGACTGCAGGAGGCTGATACCAGGTCTAATTCAGGTAATTACTCTACTTGCATTTACAAAATAAGATAAGATATATTAACAGGGCTGCAATAATTTGTCTCTTTTTTATCTGCCTGGAGTTCAACTTTAAACACTAGTAAGCAGAGAGTTTGCTGTATATACATTGCCTGACAAATGTGCTCTGTTAACAGCAGGTCATTATGGCAATTTCCTTTACAGCTCATCTGTCAGAGAATGTGTACTATATATTGGAACATAATTAGTTTAAAGACAAACCAAACAAACCATTTGCCATTATTTTTAATGGCAGAGCTGTTAATATCTGTAAAGCTGGAACACGTTTTACAATTTGTACAATCTGCTTTTGATTCACAATTAGGTTAAACTGGGGTTTATTTAAACACTTCATATAAAACAGGTAGGCCCTTGTACTACAATGTTTATTATGAATCTTAAAAGGGGTTGTAAAGGCAGATTTTTTTTTTACCTTCATGCATTTTATGCATTAAAGTAAAAAACCTTCTGTGTGCAGCAGCTCCCCCTAATACTTAGCCGAGCCCCCTCTTGATCCAGCGATGTCCAGGAGAACCTTGCCTCTCCAAGGGCTTGCACTCCTGATTGGCATTTGGCAGAGGGAGCCATTGACTCCGGCTGCTGTCAATCACAGTCAATGAGCCAAGCCAATCAGGAGACGGAGGGACGGGGCCGAGCCGCAGCTCCACGTGTGAATGGACACAGAGCAGCGGTTCAGCTCGGGTACCCCCATAGCAAGCTGCTTGCTGTGGGGGCAACTGGCAGGGAGGTGGGGGCAACTGGCAGGGAGGGAGGGGCCAGGAGTGCTGACGAGGGACTCGAGAAGGAGGAGGATCTGGGTTTCTTTGTGCAAAAACCATTACACAGAGCTTGCAAGTATAACAGGTTTTTTTTTTTTCCTCAATAAAGAACAAGACTTTAATATTACTTTAAAGGGCATCAAACGAATATGTTTAGCCAATTAAATATAACCCAAGTGAACTCTAGGTCAGGACTTGAGAGAAACACATCTTCTAGATGGGCCCTGTAGATTAAGAGGAGTTATATCAAGCTGCTGTGGGCGTAGCTGGAAGAATACCAATACAAAGGGCTCTCCAGTCTATACATTAGTACTTGTATCAGGCTCAGCAAGCTTCTCATCTCCAACAGCAACTGGTCACTACCCAATAAATATCTAATACATCTTACATTCTGGTGCTAGGGGATGGGGGAAGGAAAGTTTTTTTTTCAATCACCTAATGAGACCTACTTTAGAACGAGCCCCATTAGACTTGCCTATCCTACCACACATGGCAGAACTTTAACCACTGTCGATTTTCAGGAGAACAAAGACTCTTCTGCGTCAGCCACTTCCTGAAGTGTGAATTGTCCCAACAATGTGCTCTTTGGTTGAAATTGCTGGCCCCTACACCACTACAGACCCATGCAGTGTCACAGGAGCTGGTAGATAAAACCACACTCCCAAATACTTTTCAGCCACCATCACTCTGCAAGAGTCAACGTCAGTGGCAAGGGAAGTGGTACAGGTAAGTATTAAAAGTATTAAGGTAGTTGTAAACCCTTACATATACTTAAAGAAGTGACTGGCCTCAGGTTTACAAAAGTTATACCTGTCTATCTGAAGTCTTCTCTACATCCGTTCAAAGTGCTGAATTTCTAAAGCTTGTCTAAGAGTTCAGAAAAAAAGGGGGCGGAGAGCTGAAATTACGTACGGCAGAGCTCAGTGAGGAGATATCGGAAAGCTGATTGGAAGGAAGAGACACAGCCCCCTCCACACAGCTCACAGAAATCAATCTGCTGGAGGTCCCTCCCGTCACTATTATCTTGGCGTCAGGAAAACTTGTCAGAAGTGATTTTCATGCTGATAGAGGAGCAACTCAGCAGACAGAAAAGGCACTCAGTGCTCTTAATTGAGACAAGTACACTATAAAGGGATATGTTTTGTTCGATTTTCATGTCTGAGGTTTACAACCACTTTAAATGACTCTTTACAAGCTGGCCTATTTTACTACTAATAGTAATTTAACAAAAGAGAGTCTCTAATTCCCTCTGCTCTATACATAAAAATTAAAAAAATGGGATTCAACAAATTAATTGCAATAACAGATCAGTGTATGGTTTCAAAACAGTACACTGGGTAGGAAGACGTTACATACATTCTGGTTTATATAACTAGAGGAGAGAGATGGTTTGCTCTGATAAAAACAGAATTTTGCAGCACAGTTGCCATTCCACTGTAAATAAAGGCTGTCATACGCAAAAGACAGGTTATTGCTGCAACATACGCACAATGTTGCATCTCTTTACCTGTACCTATAAAATACATGGCAGCCATGGCTGTTTGGATGCACCCAAGTACTTCATTGGTGTATAATAATGCTCCTAGATATAAGTGTACTAGAACCCTGCTTCTATTTACCCCATGAGAGTATCACCTTTTAAAGCATTTTACCTGGAAGCCTTTGATATAGATATATATATATATATATATACGTATATATATATATATACGTATATATATATATATATATATATATATATATATATATATATATATATATATATATATATATATATATATATATATATATATATATATATATATATATATATATATATATATATACACACACACACACATACATACATACACACTGCTATTAGACGTCCTAAAGGATTACTTCACTAGACAGTGAAACATTTCGGTTAATAATTGTAAAGCAAACACAAAGGGGCAGCATTGGCCACTAAGTGCCAGAGCAAAAGGACCACTGAAAGTTTCAACCACCTAGGCATAGGTAGCATAGCTCAAATGAACTTAAAAAAAAAAAAAAAGATCTTAGAACTAAAACCAGCAGATTGGGGCACAAAGGCAAATCATATATATAGTACACTCATACTACCTACCACACTAGTGGGTTAATGGTATTACTTTTTTAAAATCACCCTGTGAAAGAAGGAGGAGGAGGAGGAGAAGACCTTCTGCCAAACAGAAAGGCTAGCTACCACCATTCTGCTATCCGCACGTGCTTGCTACGGCAGGATATATTCCTATGCACAATGCGTCATGAGCGGCAAACAGGTAAGTACACTACCTGCAGAGGTAATAGGAAAATCTTGCCAAAGATTTTGGATAGTTGTGGGAATATTTAGCTGTGTGAGAATCTTACGTCTTCCTGTGTCACCTTCAGACTACTAGACAATAATCACAAAAATTATGAAGGCCTTGAATCTCTGATTAAAACTGATCCAGGCCTCTGTTGCAGGAGTCGGTCGCCACTTCCTGTCTCAAGAAAATGTTGTCACTGGTACAGGAAAACAGTGGAAATCTCCCCAACAGGGACACGCAAAACAAAAAACCTGACAGAAGCGCTAACCCTTCAACACGCTTTGAAAATACAGACCCCCTTATTTGTGGCCCTTTCATTACATAAAAGTGTGGAAAAATGTATTGAACAAAGCTAGATTTAATCTAAAAAGGTACAGTACTGTACTAGCACAAACTGCTAGTTATGTTAAAAAGGGCCACTATATTAAATAATTTAAAACGCTACTCCAATTTCTTATGCCTAAAACACACAACCACAACCAATCCTAAGGCTGGAGCATAGTAAAAATGACTACATACAGAAGTCTCTCTACTGATTCTGTCTCACTAATTACTCTGGCATTGCAATGGCCCTAAAAATTATGTTCGGAAATGTTTCAACAGAATTCAAAAATGTATAACAAGCATGTTAGGCCTCATTCACATGGGGCTCATCATTGAGAACCCCCACATGAGGGCCATGTTTACCTGCAGGTAACCCATGTGTTCAGCACATTCTCATGCATGCAGTCCCATTGCTGTCTATTGGGATACAGCTGCTGCTTCCTGACATCCTTACGGGTGCAAATAGACATCCCTAAACGCAGTCAATGCGAGTTCAGAAACGCACCCGCATAGATGTCAACGTCAAACTGGGATCAGCCGCTGTATCCATGCCTGCGCATTACACCTGTGCATGTAAACACGGACCTCATGCAAGCTACGCATTGATATACCCGGTGTGAATGATGTTGTGTGCTTTTCCCTTTTAAGCAGATGTGGCTTGTTTTTCTTCTTTTTAATATATCCCCCTTGGAAGAAATTTGCTTTCAACCATACATCAATTTCCTGAAAAAAAAATTAAAATAAAAATAATAATTCATATATATATTTATACATGGCAGAGAGAGGAAGGTGGAGATCAGTCACATCTGATGCCTTAATAGCGTTCAGGCCAAATTTCCTCCAGTAGGTCAATGTAATGGAGATTTTCTGAATCTTCTTTTGTCAGGTGTGGTAAAGACAGTGCTTCCAAACGTACACTTGCGAGGTCTGAGTCCTTCTGGTGAACATGTCCTAATCATTGCTGGGTCACACATCAAGAGCTATATGGTAGGCATATCCATCAAACTTAAGTGCTATAAAACAAAAAAAATAAGCTTCTAGATGTGATACAAACCAAACAGTACCAGAAGTCATAAAAGTTTGGTTGTGTTGGGAGACTGTGGCAGGAAGAATGAGGCAGTGTAGAAATATAACAAATAAGCGAAAAAAAATTTGCTATTACATCTGGTTATCAGTCGTCCATGGAGAACCTGACAAAAACAGCCCAAGGTCCTAGAAGGCCAAGACAAGTGCTTTAAGTGGGATTCTCTCCCTGTGGATCTTATGTAAGATACCAACATAACTCAGTTGGGAGTGGGATAAACGTTAACAAAAATTGCTTGCTGTGTTCAAAGTTTAAAAAAACAAAACAAAAAAAAAAACACACAACTTTAACGGCATCTTTTAGCAGAAGGTTCACCCGTTATTATCCACCTTTCAAATAATGCTCTCATTCTTTTCAAAGGCCTCAAGTTTGAGACAACGCAAAGGTGAAGAGGATGAAAATCATCGTGTCATGTGATTTTTCTACCATCTTGCTCTCTGGGCAGCCTGCCTTTTTTTCTCAGTAAAACAAGTTCATGTCTATGTGTGCAGTTCTTACAAAAATAAGTCTTCAGCACAGCTAGGGACCCAGCTCTGCTTTCTCTGTACAATGACCCTAAAAGTCCACTCATCCACTCAAGAAGAAAAGGGTCAGCATCAAGAGTGTAAGAGGAAGGAGGTCACAGCAGAAGAAGCTTTCCATTCCGGTGAATCTTTAGGATCTTGCCCAGACGCTGCTTAGCTGTAGCTAAACCTTTCTTGGGTCGCTTTCCTTGAGGGGAGAAAAAAAAAAAAAAAAAATTTAGTTAAGTTCTTATCACAACTACTTTGTATATGCAGATGAATTATACTCTTGTATATAGCCATTTATCATTTTTCAGAACATATTGAGCCTTTGTTTGGTAATAATGGATAGCTCATATTTTTATCAAAAGAAAACTAGACCAAAATAGTACAAAATAAACAAATCTTTTTTCTACATTTAGTTGTTAACCACTTCAGCCCCGGAAGGTTTTACCCCCTTCCTGACCAGAGCACTTTTTACAATTCGGCACTGCGTCGCTTTAACTGCTAATTGCGCGGTCATGCAATGCTGTACCCAAACGAAATTTGCGTCCTTTTCTTCCCACAAATAGAGCTTTCTTTTGATGGTATTTGATCACCTCTGCCGTTTTTATTTTTTGCGCTATACGCGGAAAAAGACCGAAAATTTTGAAAAAAAATGATATTTTCTACTTTTTGTTCTAAAAAAAATCCAATAAACTCAATTTTAGTCATACATTTAGGCCAAAATGTATTCGGCCACATGTCTTTGGTAAAAAAAATGTCAATAAGTGTATATTTATTGGTTTGCGCAAAAGTTATAGCGTCTACAAACTAGGGTACATTTTCTGGAATTTACACAGCCTTTAATTTATGACTGCCTATGTCGTTTCTTGAGGTGCTAAAATGGCAGGGCAGTACAAAACCCCCACAAATGACCCCATTTTGGAAAGTAGACACCCCAAGGAATTTGCTGAGAGGCATGTTGAGCCCATTGAATATTCATTTTTTTTGTCCCAAGTGATTGAATAATGACAAAAAAAAAAAAAAAAAATTACAAAAAGTTGTCACTAAATGATATATTGCTCACACAGGCCATGGGCATATGTGGAATTGCACCCCAAAATACATTTAGCTGCTTCTCCTGAGTACGGGGATACCACATGTGTGGGACTTTTTGGGAGCCTAGCCGCGTACGGGGCCCCGAAAACCAAGCACCGCCTTCAGGATTTCTAAGGGCGTACATTTTTGATTTTACTCCTCACTACCTATCACAGTTTTGAAGGCCATAAAATGCCCAGATGACATAAAACCCCCCCAAATGACCCCATTTTGGAAAGTAGACACCCCAAGCTATTTGCTTTGAGGCATGTTGAGTCCATGGAATGTTTTATATTTTGACACAAGTTGCGGGAAAGTGACAAATTTTTTTTTTTTTTGCACAAAGTTGTCACTAAATGATATATTGCTCACACAGGCCATGGGCATATGTGGAATTGCACCCCAAAATACATTTAGCTGCTTCTCCTGAGTACGGGGATACCACATGTGTGGGACTTTTTAGGAGCCTAGCCGCGTACGGGACCCCGAAAACCAAGCACCGCCTTCAGGATTTCTAAGGGTGTACATTTTTGATTTTACTCCTCACTGCCTATCACAGTTTCGGAGGCCATGGAATGCCCAGGTGGCACAAACCCCCCCCAAATGACCCCATTTTGGAAAGTAGACACCCCAAGCTATTTGCTGAGAGGCATGGTGAGTATTTTGCAGCTCTCATTTGTTTTTGAAAATAAAGAAAGACGAGAAAAAAAATTTTTTTTTTTCTTTTTTCAATTTTCAAAACTTTGTGACAAAAAGTGAGGTCTGCAAAATACTCACTATACCTCTCATCAAATAGCTTGGGGTGTCTACTTTCCAAAATGGGGTCATTTGGGGGGGTTTTGTGCCACCTGGGCATTCCATGGCCTCCGAAACTGTGATAGGCAGTGAAGAGTGAAATCAAAAATTTACGGCCTTAGAAAGCCTGAAGGCGGTGCTTGGTTTTCGGGGTCCCGTACGCGGCTAGGCTCCCAAAAAGTCCCACACATGTGGTATCCCCGTACTCAGGAGAAGCAACAGAATGTATTTTGGGGTGTAATTTCACATATTCCCATGGCATGTTTGAGCAATATATCATTTAGTGACAACTTTGCACAAAAAAAAATAAAAAAAATAAAAAATTGTCTCTTTCCCGCAACTTGTGTCACAATATAAATTATTCCATGGACTCAACATGACTCTCAGCAAATAGCTTGGGGTGTCTACTTTCCAAAATGGGGTCATTTGGGGGGGGTTTGAACTGTCCTGGCATTTTATGCACAACATCTAGAAGCTTATGTCACACATCACCCACTCTTCTAACCACTTGAAGACAAAGCCCTTTCTGACACTTATTGTTTACATAAAAAAATAATTTTTTTTTGCAAGAAAATTACTTTGAACCCCCAAACATTATATATTTTTTTTAAAGCAAATGCCCTACAGATTAAAATGGTGGGTGTTTCATTTTTTTTTTTCACACAGTATTTGCGCAGCGATTTTTCAAACGCATTTTTTGGGGAAAAAACACACTTTTTTACATTTTAATGCACTAAAACACACTATATTGCCCAAATGTTTGATGAGATAAAAAAGATGATCTTAGGCCGAGTACATGGATACCAAACATGACATGCTTTAAAATTGCGCACAAACGTGCAGTGGCGACAAACTAAATACATTTTTAAAAGCCTTTAAAAGCCTTTACAGGTTACCACTTTAGATTTACAGAGGAGGTCTACTGCTAAACTTACTGCCCTCGATCTGACCTTCGCGGCGATACCTCACATGCATGGTGCAATTGCTGTTTACATTTGACGCCAGACCAACGCTTGCGTTCACCTTAGCGCGAGAGCAGGGGGGACAGGGGTGCTTTTTTTTTTTTTTTTTTTTTTTTTCTTTATTATTATTATTTTTTTATCTTATTTTTAAACTGTTCCTTTCATTTTTTTTTTTTAAATCATTTTTATTGTTATCTCAGGGAATGTAAATATCCCCTATGATAGCAATAGGTAGTGACAGGTACTCTTTTTTGAAAAAATTGTGGTCTATTAGACCCTAGATCTCTCCTCTGCCCTCAAAGCATCTGACCACACCAAGATCGGTGTGATAAAATGCTTTCCCAATTTCCCCATGGCGCTATTTACATCCGGCGAAATCTAAGTCATGAAATACTCGTAGCTTCCGGTTTCTTAGGCCATAGAGATGTTTGGAGCCACTCTGGTCTCTGATCAGCTCTATGGTCAGCTGGCTGAATCACCGGCTGCATTTTCAGGTTCCCTGTTGAGACAGGAGAGCCAGAGAAAAACACGGAAGATGTTGGGGGGGGGGGGCATTCCCTCCCACTGCTTGTAAAAGCAGTCCAGAGGCTAATTAGCCACTAGGATTGCTTTTACATGAAAGCCGACCGCTGGCTGAAAAGAATGATACCAAGATGATACCTAAACCTGCAGGCATCATTCTGGTATAACCACTCAAAGTCGTGAATGGCATACCTGAAGACAAAAAAATGGTTAACAATAAAGCACAGTAAACGGTAAGGTATAAAAAATTGCATACCTGAAAAGCAAACATGATAAAACATAATAACAATAAAACATTGCAGAATAGAATACAGTAAAAAAGAGCAGAACAATAGAGAGAGAATAGAGAGAGAGAGAACAATAAAACGACAACTATTTTTATTTTATATTTTTGTTTGTGTTTTTTTTTTTTTTTTTTTACACTTTTTTTTGTAACTAACTTTTATAACTGTAACCGGTTCCAGGTTCGGGTCTCTCAAAATGCGATGGCATCTCGGGAGACCCTGTGAAAGTGTGCCTAGTCTGTGCAATGCTGTACCCTACGCTAATACTCAACTAGTGAATGGTAGCGTTCAAAACATTCACCAATGCAAAGACCAGGATTGTCAGGACAGGAGGGACAATAATAGTGGGTGTCACGCCTATATCCGCGCTTGCTGCAGACACAACATCTTTTTTGGGGGGTTCGTTGGGTAGGGGTACTCGGGAGGACATAAAGAAAATGCCTCTCATGCAGCCGACTGCATTTGGTTGGGGATGTGAATGGGGGAAGTACGGGCGCTGCAGAAGTGGTGGGCTCCCAATTAGGATTGGCGAATGCAGCAGGAAGGGCACTATGGGCACGACGGGCCTGTGTTTGTCTTTTTGGTGGCAGCGGGACACTACTTGTGCTTGCCACCTCACCAGCTTGAACTGCACTTATGTGACTCGCCACGTCACCAAGTGTTACTGCAGTGCTGGTTTGACTACGACCGGGGTGTACTAGGCCACTGGTGCTTGCCAGTTCACCAAAACGCTACAAAAAAAACTGTTAGCGATCACAGGGATCCGGCCTGACTCTGCGAACGCTGCAGTTATGCGTTTAGTGTTTTGTAAGTGACAGTGATCGATCGATACTGCACTTGGGTGGGCTGGGCCGGGCCGGGCGGAGGGGCAAAACGCAGGTGCTAGCAGGTATCTGGGCTGATCCCGCTAACACTGCGTTTTTGGGAACCCTAAACTGCTGGGGACACTAGTATAGATCTAATCGGATCAGATATTGATCCGATCAGATACTATACCACTAAGGGAGGCGTATGCTGCGTGCGTGGGTGTTAGCGGTACTGGCGCTAATCTGACGCTGCCTGGGGCTGGTGCTTGCCAGTTCACCAAAACGCTACCAAAAAAACTGTTAGCGATCGCAGGGATCAGGCCTGACTCTGCGAACGCTGCAGTTATGCGTTTAGTGTTTTGTAAGTGACAGTGATCGATCGATACTGCACTTGGGTGGGCTGGGCGGAGGGGCAAAACGCAGGTGCTAGCAGGTATCTGGGCTGATCCCGCTAACACTGCGTTTTTGGGAACCCTAAACTGCTGGGGACGCTAGTATAGATCTGATCGGATCAGATATTGATCCGATCAGATACTATACCACTAAGGGAGGTATACGGTGCGTGCGTGGGTGGGTGTTAGCGGTACTGGCGCTAACCTGACGCTGCCTGGGGCTGGTGCTTGCCAGTTCACCAAAACGCTACCAAAAAAACTGTTAGCGATCGCAGGGATCAGGCCTGACTCTGCGAACGCTGCAGTTATGCGTTTAGTGTTTTGTAAGTGACAGTGATCGATCGATACTGCACTTGGGTGGGCTGGGCCGGGCGGAGGGGCAAAACGCAGGTGCTAGCAGGTATCTGGGCTGATCCCGCTAACACTGCGTTTTCGGGAACCCTAAACTGCTGGGAACGCTAGTATAGATTTGATCGGATCAGATATTGATCCGATCAGATACTATACCACTAAGGGAGGCGCATGCTGCGTGCGTGGGTGTTCGCGGTACTGGCGCTAATCTGACGCTGCCTGGGGCGACGCATATCACCGCCGGGCGATCAGGGGGCTAAACCTTTATTCGGTAATAAACGGCGGGTGCCCTGACACTATAAAAAATAAACTAACTAACCAGCGTCACCCGTAACAGTTATACGGTGATCAGTGGTGAAAGGGTTAACTAGGGGGCAATCAAGGGGTTAAAACATTTATTAGATAGTATATGGGGGTCCCTGTCGCTATAAAACACTGACGGCGAACCTAAATATTTACGTTCCTAACTAGCGTCACCAGCGACACTAATACAGCGATCAGAAAAATGATCGCTTAGCGACACTGGTGAGGGGGGGTGATCAAGGGGTTAAAACTTTATTAGGGGGGGTTAGGGGGGTATCCTAGACCTAAAGGGGGGTAATACTCACTGCCCTAACACTAACTGTCACAAACTGACACTATGCAGTAATCAGAAAAAAAAAAAAAAAATACTGCTAATGTCAGTTTGTGACAGGGGGGGGGGTGATTGGGGGGGGGATCGGGGGGCGATCGGGGTGTAAGGTATGCCTGGCATGTTCTACTGTGTGTGTGTTTTGTGCACTCACTTGTCATCTCTCCTCGGCGCTGGAACGGAAACTGCCAGACCGAGGAGAGATGACATCACATCCTCTGCCTGTGTGAAACGACACACAGGCAGAGGAGGATTCCCATTGGCTGGGAGCGATCGCGAGGGGGGGGCCACGATCGGATGGTCTCCCCCTCGCCTCCCGACGCTCCCAGTCAAATGCCGACCGCCGATGGCACCGGGGGGGGGTCCGATCGGACCCCCCGCCCGCGGGAGGCAGATCACGTACGGGTACGTGATTTTGCCTGCCCGTGCCATTCTGCCGCAGTATACATGCGGTAGGCGGTCGGCAAGTGTTAAAGAGGAGTTCCAGTCTCTCATCCTCATTCCAGTCTCTCAACTGTACTGTAGCTGCTGACTTTTAATATAAGGATAATTACCTGTCCAGGGATCCAGCGATGTCGGCAACCAACCTTATTCTTCAAATCTGCTTCGGGTGCAGGCGCCAGCATCTTAGGTAAGGGAAACTGGCAGAAAAGCCTTCTGGCCTCACAACTGGTTTCCTACTGCGCATGCGCGAGCCTCGCTGCACTTTGTAAAAAGTCCTGCATTCTTCTGGGATTGGTGTGTGTCCCAGAAGGCTGCGAGGGGAAGGAGGAGGGCCGAACCTCTTCGTAGATTGCTATTGCGATCTCAACGAGAAGTGGGAGCAAGTACTCTTCAAAACCAGGTACCAGCTCCCCCCCCCCCAACAAGTGCCAAATAGAGCAGTGGAGGGGGGAGGGGGTAGAGGATGCAAACAAGTGGAACTTCCCCTTTGGGTGATGGCATGTTTGCCATTACCACAGACAAATTCCCCTACCTCTGAAGTGCACAGCAATACCACATATGTATACATTATTTGTTGTCTGTACCTGTAGTAGGGTAAAAAAATATATAAACTGGCAGTAAATATATATTTATTCTAAGGTGAACTTATCCCTCCCTTCCAGGGGCCTCAAGAGGATACAAGCATCTACTTCAGTGATGGTGAACCTTGGCACCCCAGATGTTTTGGAACTACATTTCCCATGATGCTCATGCACTCTGCAGTGTAGTTGAGCATCATGGGAAATGTAGTTCCAAAACATCTGGTGTGCCAAGGTTCGCCTTCAACGATCTACTTATTAGCAATCACCACTAGGTGCCTGCACTTTAGCACAGCTATCTTTTTAGACCAGGTCAGGTTCACTTTAACATTTTCTAAGTATTCCCGTCACAAACTGGAGTATTTCACATTTTGTGACAAACTGCACACCAAAGATTCATTAGACATATGCAGACACAGTTATATGGAAATGGAAATTTCTTCTGGAGCAAGGCCCTCCTCCCAACATTTACTGTACAGAGTGAAGCTTAGCCATTGTTCAGCTTCACACACCTTTCTATCGGTCATGGAGGCTGCTCATCGAATTCAAAAGGATTAATAGCAAGGCTTAACAGGTAATGCAGCAAGCTAGGTTTTCGTGGAAAAAAAAGGCAAGATTTTCATAAATAAACTTATGTTTATATTTCTGGATCCGGTAATTTTCCCCACACAGTTTTCACTAAAGGTAATCTGTAAACAGCTGTAAAATAGATTGCAAAAAGGAGACTTTTAAAAAGGTAAAGTCAGTTACTATACAAATCAATTCGTACCCTGAACTACTTGACTTGTTGGAGAGGTAGCAGAAAGCCGTCTGTGAGAAAGGAAAACACCTGGTGCCATCGGGGTAGTGCCACGGTTCACCTGAGCCATGCCAAATATATTGGGACCAGCTGTGTATTCATGGTCAACCAGGCTGCCAGAAAAGACCTCAATCTGAGGCTCAGGAGGTGGTGGCGGCTCAGGCTCTGATGGGAGAATTTGAGGTTCTGGTTCACTTGGAGGCTTTTTCTTGGTGGTCAGTTTTTTCTTTTGAGACCTCTGTTGCTCCTAAAAGAACAAACGTGAGAAAATAAGGAGCACAGACACATGCAATGGTTAGTTTTTAGACCTTAGCTTAAACATGACACCTTGAGAACTTTTTACCTGCCCACAAAACTCCAAGAGCCCATTCACATCTTAGCAAGCTGATGTGTTGCGTTGTTTTTGCATGTCAACACGCAATCATTAAGGCAGTGCATTCAAATTATTGGGCTGGCAATGCACCAAAATGTCCAAAAATAAATAAAAAGGGAGACTAAAACTAAAACTGGAGAGCACAAAATTTTGTGCAGCTATGCATGGTAGCCAATCAACTTCTAACTTCAATTTGATCAATTAGGCTTTGAAAAAGAAACCTGGAAGCTGATTGGTTTCTATGCAAATTGGCACTAAATTTTGCACTCTTTTTAAAAAAAATCAACCCCATTGTGTTCATGTGTGTTGGGGTTCAAGAGAATGCACTTACAACACCCTGCAGCATGCAGTGTGAATGAGAACTAAAAGGGCTTCAATTTGTTTGGGTTCTTTTAGATCCCTTTTCTCCAATCATAGTTACATAATTAGTCAGGTTGAAAAAAAAAAAAAAAAAAAAAAAGACAACTCCATCTAGTTCGACCAAAACAAAAAACAAAAAAAAACAAACAAACAATCCCATATATACACAATCCTTCATCCACAGTTGATCCAGAGGAAGGTGAAAACTCCAGGAAAGTATGATCCAATTTGCTCCAGCAAGGGAAAAAAATCCTTCCTGATCCCCCAAGAGGCAATCAGATATTTCCTGGATCAACTTTACCTATAAATGTTAGTACCAAGTTATATTACGTACATTTAGGAAAGACTTCAGGCCTCTTTTAAAGCAATCTACTGAAGTTGCCAGAACCACCTCTGGGGGGAGTCATTTTCACAGCTCTTACTGTGAAGAAACCTTTCCGTATTTGGAGATTAAATCTTTTTTCCTCTAGACGTAGAGTCCCTGCTTATCCTCTGTAATGGCCTTAAAGAATGAATAACTCAACACCAAGTTCACTATATGGACCGCTTATGTATTTGTACATGTTGATCATATCCCCCCTTAATCTCCTCTTCTCAAGAGATAATAAATAATCTTTCCTCGTAGCTGAGCTCCTCCATGCCTCTTATCAGTTTGGTTGCCCTTCTCTACACTTTCTCCAGTTCCCCGATATCCTTTTTGAGAACTGGTGCCCAAAACTGAACTGCATATTTCATTTGAGGTCTTACTAATGATTTGTACTGGGGCAAAATGAGACCTCTCTGGATTCCATACCTCTCCAAATACAAGAAAGGACTTTGCTTGCTTTGGAAACCACAGCTTGGCATTGCATGCTATTGAGCATATATGATCTACCAAAACCCCCAGATCCTTCTCCACTATGGATCCCCCAGTTGTCCTTCCCCTAGTATGTATGATGCATGCATATTCTTAGCCCTCCAAGCGCATAACTTTACATTTACAATCAGATTTAAAAAAAAAATCTGAACTTTTTATGAAATCACAATGTAGGGAAGTCCAAACTGCTAAAATAAGTTAGCAAGGCTATAAAAGCTTTTGGTTGATTTTGAAAAATACCTGCTGAGAAAGTCTTGCTGCTGCCACAGCCAGTCCTGTCTCAACTGAGGCCACGCGAGTTCCCTCTCGAACTGGACGGGCTTGTTTTGGGAGTGTTGGAGTGACACGTGCTGAAACAGACAAAGTAATTTATTACATTTCTGTCACCAGTCATTACCTTCAACGTCAAAATGATTTTTCTCATGGTTTACAAAAGGGACACAGCACTGAGGAATATTGTTTGCCTGGAGCTGCATGTATATTCTAATCAAATCTAAGAAGAAAATGAGACACATGCATGGGGTTATTCTCCCTCCACCTCCAAATACTATTCATACACTACCAACAGACCAAAGAACTAAAAAAAAAAAAAAAAAATGGGCAAAGGAAAAATAAAATAAAAATAAAACAATAGTATGTGTTTGAGAATGGCTGCTGCTTCAATTACAGGATTCTTACACCAATGTTGAGATTTTTGACCGATAGCAGCTAGTTCAAAGCCCAAAAAAAGTATTTGTTTTCATAAAAAGTTACATGTTAAATGCAAGCCCAATTAGGCACATTTCAGACAGGCTGTCAAGCTGATCCACCTGCTCAGTGGGGCATCTCTCTGCTGAGCAGGTGGATGACAGGTCTGCTGTCTTCTGTGGGGTAGTCAGATGGAAAAGGACAGCCTGGTCGACTCAATCTGTCATCCCATTTAATCCACCTGATGGATGGGGAACAGGTCCCCATCTGTCTGTTTTAAGGGACAGGATCGGAGAGGTAAGGATGGTCAGATCAGGTCCGCCTGAAAAACTGACAGGCGTATCCGAATGGTCCATCAGTGTGAAAGGGGCCTTAGAGCCATAGCCAGTGTTCCATTACTCTCTGACATCTGTGACCTACCACTTCACCACAGGAGGACCTCAGTATTCAAAGTAAAATTATGACAAGTGTCATTCAAACAGGAAGACGGAGGCTGTGAGTGCAGGGCATCATGTGCTAACATTCGCAGTGTAAGGAGTGCATAAATCATACATGACATCAGCGCTGCTTTCTGCTCAATGTGGACTGCCCACCTCCAGGGGAGGATCCAAAAAGGACCCTGCGCATCACGTAACTATCCTGAAGACTTAAAAAAAAATGCATTGCAGGGGTCTTTATCTGAAGTTGGTTTTTAAAAAGAGCATTGTGATTTGTGTTAATAATGGGTCTGTTTTATTTTACCCACCAACTATGTGTGATTTATTCCGTAATTACAAAATACATAAAACTGATTGTGGTGAAAAGGACACCAAAATCTACAGTATAAAGGAAGGTGAACATTTAGGGTACCTTTTGGATTCCATGGAGCATCATCGGTCTGCTTCTTTTTTTTGGGACGTGACCTTAGTGCTGGGTCATCATCATCAGATTCCAGAGATGGGTAAACTGAAATGCATAACAGAAAAATAATCAAACTAACTATGACTGGTACCGTATTTATCGGCGTATAACACGCACCGGCGTATAACACGCACCCCAATTTAGGAGGGAATTTTAAGGAAAAAAAACTTTTAGGAGGGAAGTTGAAGGGAAAAAAACTTACATTTAAATGTCCTTCATTGCAGCCTTGTCAGTGCAGCCTTGTCAGTGCAGCCTTCCCCAGTGCAGCCTTGTCAGTGCAGCCTTGTCAGTGCAGCCATGTCAGTGCAGCCATGTCAGTGCAGCCTTGTCAGTGCAGCCTTGTCAGTGCAGCCATGTCAGTGCAGCCATGTCAGTGCAGCCTTGTCAGTGCAGCCTTCCCCAGTGCAGCCTTCCCCAGTGCAGCTTTACCCAGTGGAGCCTTGTCAGTGCAGCCATGTCAGTGCAGCCTTGTCAGTGCAGCCTTGTCAGTGCAGCCATGTCAGTGCAGCCATGTCAGTGCAGCCTTGTCAGTGCAGCCTTCCCCAGTGCAGCCTTCCCCAGTGCAGCTTTACCCAGTGGAGCCTTGTCAGTGCAGCCATGTCAGTGCAGCCTTGTCAGTGCAGCCTTGTCAGTGCAGCCTTCCCCAGTGCAGCCTTGTCAGTGCAGCCTTCTCCAGTGCAGCCTTCCCCAGTGGAGCCTTCCCCAGTGGAGCCTTCCCCAGTGCAGCCTTGCCCCAGTGCAGCCTGGGATCCCCTGTCCCTGCTGTCACATCTTCAAAATCGCGGACCGCGATTTGAAAATGGCGCCGCCGGCGCCGAAGTACACAGAGCCGGTCCTCGGCTCTTTCCGGCGGCTCTCGTTTACTTTCGGCTCCACTCGTAGTCCCGAGCGGAGCTATCCGAACCTACTCGGATAGCTCCGCTCCGGACTACGAGTGAAACCGAAAGTAAACGAGAGCCGCCGGAAAGAGCCGAGGACCGGCTCTGTGTACTTCGGCGCCGGCGGCGCCATTTTCAAATCGCGGTCCGCGATTTTGAACAAGTGACAGCTCGGATCGCAGGGGGATCGGCGTATAACACGCACCTGCAACTTTCCCCTGATTTTAAGGGGAAAAAAGTGCGTGTTATACGCCGATAAATACGGTATATAGGCGGATAGATGTTCAAAAACAATAGCGAACAAGAGAATGAGATGTTTTAGAAGAATGTCTGACGGAAATGTGAATGTAGCACTGGACTGATAAAAAGTGAGAATTGGTTCTGACAGATCTACAGTGGAGTGCATTTGCCTTCCAGGAAGCAGATCTGTAAAGGATGTATAGCATACAGGGACCTAGCAACTAGGATCGTCCGGCAGCTGATAAACTCTTGGTTATGTAATGAGGAGCTCCTAGGACACAAATCTAAAAAGCATTAAAGCCAAAGCATCAGCCATGAAACGAACACTCTCAAAAGGAGAGGTCAGCATGAGCCTACGCTTATTGTGGCAGAGTCACTAAATTTCAATGATATGCATAGACATAGTACAACCATACTCACTATATTCTGAATCTTTAAAACAGGCTCCCAGTGTTTCCTGCTCATCAGTACTATCTTCGTCATCTTCACTGTCCATACTACGGTGCGCGGGTCTTTTAACCGGCCTCTTTCCTGGCCTCAGAATCACTTTGCTGTTCCCAGAGCTTCCACTTGTACCATTACTTCCAGACTTGTTGCCGGCTGCAGCCTTACTACCACTTTGTGGTATACCAGATGCAGCACCACTCTCTTGTCCAGCTGCCCACCAAGCCTGAAGGCTAGCAGGGGTGCAGGAGGAAGAGGCTTGAAGGTTGGCCATGCACAGCATACCCTGAATGGCCTCCTGGGTGCTTGGAGAAGCAGGGGCTTCACTGTAAACAGAGAGAAAGTTTAATATAATAATCTAAAATTGAAAGGAAAATGTACATTACAGAAAGCTAAGCTCAAACAGTAAAGGGAGCCGTATGATATTGAAGCAATATTTTAAAAAGTTTGGCCTGTAAGTCATCTACTAAAGTGATCGGGGTGGCTGCAAAGCCACTAAATCTCTCTACAAAATCAAAGTATGTGCCCACCCCTCCCTATTGCCACACCTTAGACTAGGAAACAGCAATTTGTTCTTGTTGCTGGTCTGATAGCCAGCATTTGCACTCTAGATGGAAAGCAGGGAGATTGGGACTTTGTCTTTTGTTCACCGATTCACTTCCTGCTTTGCATAGATCCAGAATTGTTCAGTAATGAGCACTTATGGGTTTAAAGAAATTATGTCACCAAAAAGAAGTGATAAAACCTTTGTTACCAGAAAAGAACAAAATCTGTAAATAAATCCTAAACACTATTCCGTTCATGAGCTCTCATAGTCTGAAGTTCTTTGGGAAATCAACACAGGAGTGTTGAATTCCTGGGTCCCCTGAAGCTCTTACTGGCTCCTCCTGCTGACCTCAGTGCCACTGCAAAAAAACATAGCAGTGATGTGGGGGTCAGAATAAAAAAGTGAGAGCTGTGGGGAACCCAGGAGATCAAAATTCCCAGAGAACTGGGGTTGAACCATTGCTAGAGTGCATAAAGACAGAATGTGGCTGCAAAGAGGCTGCTGCTGGTCAGCAGCACTGAGATACAACAAAAATACATTTCATTTAGAAAAAAAAACCACAAAGAACACAAACACAAAAATTACACCACAATGCAGCAATTATGCAGTTAGGAGTTGACATCCTCTTTAAAATATGCAGAAAGAATGTACCAATTATTAAAGAAACCCATTTTTCTTTACTTACTCTATTTCAGAGTATTCTGGGCCTCCAACCTGTCTGCTGGCTTTAAGAAGGTCCAATATACCCCCACTGCTAGCTCCAAGTTGGTCTCCATCAGCTTCTCCCATTTCTTCATCCGTGGTGTAGTCTTCCTGTTAGCGACAGATGATTTAGTGTGATTTGAGTTAACATTACATTAAAATTAAAATTCTTGTGTATTTCACCAACCTCTACATCAAACTCTAGCTCTCCTGGTTCTCGTACTCTGTTAGGGTCTGAGCATGGCTTTGCACGTGGAAGCTTACGTGGAAATTCTGGAGAAAGCAATGAAGTGAAAAGAAAGATTAAGGGTCAGCCCACTTAAAATTGTCATTTCATTTTTTGACATATATTTTAGAGAATTAAAACATCTTGGCGATTTCTAATATCTTTTGGGGATATTTGGTTTGACTTCCTGGGTCTGCACACCTACTAGGGGGTTCCCACTCTTCCTTTGAAAAAAGTTTAAAAATTACCACCTTTGTTGCAGCCGATCTTCACTCTGTTTCAGAGTTAAAGCCATGACTGGGTTCTTCAGTATAAAAAAATGTTTGCGTTTAACAGATGCCTGTGTCTTCCCACTGTACACATTATCTCACACAACCACTATATCACTACAGTGGCTCTTCAGAGCTAGAGAGTATAGCAGGGAGACACAGGCATTCCTAATCAGCAGGAAATGTCAGATACTGAAGATCAGAGCAGTGGCTTTAGCTCTGCAAAGAGTAAGGATAGTTTGTATAGGAGACATTACTGTTAAAGGCCACCTTTTGGGGGGGGGGATACAAGTTTTTTGCAAAAAAAAAAAAAAAAAAAAGCGGCATTTATTATTCTTTTCCACAGGAGCCTACATAGAGTGCACCTGCAATCAGCAGATCACAGGTGAAATGTCAGGCTCCTGCACAAGCTCCTTTATGCCTGTACCTCTGTGCAGGCTCTCAGTTACAAAGCATAAGGGGGAGAATGAATGGACAAAAAGGGTGATCATCAGCGCTCTCGCAGTCCATTGAGAACCACAAGCCAATTGACGAAGTGGAAAACAGGACTGGCAGTTTATTCATTTATAGATTTCTGCGGAACCCCACACAGCTAAGCCATTTTTAAAATGTGACAGCGGGTGGGGGGAGAAGAACCCCCCACCCGCTGTCACAGTGAAAGGGATAATGGGGGGGGGGGGGTGTTCGGGTGAGCGGGGCACCAGTTGGGAAATGTTACATTTACACTGTAAATAAGGATGTAACATGTGCCAAAGGTGAACCAAGGAAGCTCGGTGGTGTCACATCACTGGAGGGGAGTACAGTCCCACTTGAAGTACTATAGATCTACTGTCGTACAGTTTACATTTTTTCCCCATGACAGGGTCTAAGGAAAGTCTATGGTTGATGAGCATAATCTAAGGAGGGAGGGCTTTTCTACAACCTGTCTGAATACCAAACCTGGGGTAAGGGATACTCTACCCTGAATGACTTGGACTGTCAGAAAGTTATTGTGGAGTCTGGGAGAGAAGCTTCAGTTAAGGAAAGCAGTACTGAGAGAAATAAGGTGGCCACTTTTTCTGAAAATGCCGGCTGTCTCCTTATCATGCTTGCCAAGTAGCTTCAATAATCACTGACATGCATACATATGAGAAAAAAAAAAGCTTTAAAAAAAGGGATTGTAGACAATCACCTTGTAAAACAAACCATTTAGTTTAAAAAAAAAGAAAACGATAGGCAAAACATGTGTAGATAGATAGATAGATAGATAGATAGATAGATAGATAGATAGATAGATAGATAGATAGATAGATAGATAGATAGATAGATAGATAGATAGATAGATAGATAGATAGATAGATAGATAGATATTTTTCCCTTTTTTATAAGCGATCACATTCTATTTTCAGCTGCATAAGCTGGGGGAAGGAGAGGTGTCAGATCAAGTCTAATCATTGGAGGAGAGTAGGAAGAGTTCCCATAGCTAGAGAACTGACCACGGTGTGATCTCCTGCTCCGTGTGGTTAGGTTTAATAGGAAAGAAGAGGGGGACTGGCAGGAACACCAGGGATTTCACACAAAGGACATGGTACAGCAATACAAAAAAGGAACACAATACTTGTTCCAACACGGCAGAGATGAGGAATAAATGTTGGGTTTACATTCTCTTTAAATCTGCCCTTTTTCTGGTTCAGTTACTCAGAAGCTATAAGGTCATTATAACAGAAAAGTCAGGAGTTCTGTAATGGCAGC
Organism: Lithobates clamitans; assembly: GCA_037952925.1. NCBI lineage: Eukaryota > Metazoa > Chordata > Amphibia > Anura > Ranidae > Lithobates > Lithobates clamitans. The sequence goes on along the minus strand of JBBGZY010000590.1, from coordinate 658,020 downwards.
CTGGATATTCAACTAGAGTTGTCATGAAGAGAAATTCCATACCACAAAAGGTGCAAAGCGGGCAGGATTCAATCTACCCTTAAGCTTACTACTATTTAAGAGCCCCATTCTCCTCCCACCCTTGGCCGTCACAAGCTGAGCTACAATATTCACCAGCGCAAGCATACATTCTATGCAATGCCATGACAAAACTCATGCTCACTGAAATTATCTGCCTTAGTATCTCTCCTTAGAAATACATGAAGAACGCACATGGTAGTGACACTTAGCTCTGACCAAGTATTTAGGAGGTACTCGATTATACTTTAGTATTAAAGTAGAACTATAAGCAAAACTCCCCCCCCCCCCCCATTTTCAAAAGAGTAAGGGAGAGTTGTAAGCTCTGTCAGATTTTTTTTTTTTCATCATCTGTATCCGATTGCAGAGATTTCCCTACACTTCCTGTCCCATAGCCAAACAGGAAGTGGGAAGAAATGCCTGCAAAGGGAATTCCTTGGGGAGCCCCAGGCCCTCCAAACTAGTGTCGCCATTGGAATAAACTTCCCCTCTATTACTTTTCTGGGGACAAACCAAAATTCTGGATTTTCTTTTACTTTCAATGATAATGGTAACAGAAGCACAATCTCCCTGAGGATATAGACAATAAAAACAAGTGTTCTAATCACTGTCCAATCTTTTTAAAACAAAAAAAGTTTTGCCTTTAGTTATACTTTAATATACATGAAAACAGTGTCATATGGATGCTATATATGTCTCATCTAGAAAAAAGTATTTCACTAGTTCGTACTATGCAGCTTTCTTTTCGGGGGGATAAGCTTTCGCTCCTTTCGTGGCGTCTCATCAATCTGCAAGTCGTCCTCTGAGTCCATCAGAAAAGGGTCACTAGATGACAGATCGGGATCCACTGGTTCACTTTTTACATTTTTTTTGGCAAAGGCCTGGAGCCTACCTCCAGCTCCTACATAAACCTTCTTCCCACTGCATAAATCAGAAAAAAAGTAATGTTCCAAGTACTAACAAAACATTAAATGACATTCCAACATATACTATTCTGCCATTAGATAAATATGCCAGGCCTACCATATTGTAAAATGTATGATGCTTCCATTTTAAAAAAGATATATATTTTGTATACATTTTCTTTTCAAAGTGATAGTCTTGTTTTTAAAAAAACAAACATGTCAAACTTGCCTGCTATGTGTGGTGGTTTTACACAGAGCAGCCCAGATCCTCCTCTTCTCGGGTCCCTTCCTCCTGCTAAGTGCCCCCACAGCAAGCAGCTTGTAATGGGGGCACTCGAGCCAAATCAGCGGCTGTGTGTCCATTCAGACACGGAACCGCGACTCAGCCCCGACCCCTCTCTCCCCTCATTGGCTCATTGACCACAGCAGGAGCCAATGGCGCCTGCTGCTGTGTCTCAGCAAATCAGGAGAGAGAGTCCCGGACAGCCGAAGCTCCCGTGCAACATCAACATCGTACTGGATGGAGATGAAGCTCAGATAAGTATTAGGGGGGCTGCTGCACACAGAAGGGTTTTTTTTATTTTATTTTTTATCTTAATGCATAGAATGCATTAGGATAAAAAAAAAATTAAAAATTCTGCCTTTAGAACCACTTTAAGTTTCAGATTGACAAATTGATTCTGCATTGTCAACTACCCTCAGTTTAGCAGGGTATACTGTATAGGTTTTGTGAAGTGCAGCCAATAAAACTCAAAATGTTACGTAACTTTGGCAGCAACGCCCTTAACCACTAATCTCTCTCAGCACAGCTGATCTCAGATAAAGGCTGACGCTTCCAACAACCTTCATCTTCTCTATAGAAATAAATACAGGCAGTCCCCCAGTTACGAACACCTGAGTTACGAACGACTCCTACTTACAAACGGTCTCAAATGCCAGCCACTTATGCTCCACGCTGGTCCTAGATACCTCCGAGCACCTCCGGACACATCCCACACTGCAGTACTACATGTACTGCATTGCCAGAAGAGCCCCAGATAACATAACAAGCACCCGGAACATCCCACATCCATGCACAGACGGACGTTACACTTACAAATGCAGTGTTGTGACTTACGAACAACTTCGACTTAACAAACCTACAGTCCCTATTGTGCTGGTAACTCGGGGACTTCCTGTAAGCTCTATGCTTTGAATCACTTAACACTCACCCTGAATGATTTTTTTTTTTTTTTTTTTTTTACTTTTTTAAAGTCGAAAGAATCATCCACACAGACAAAACAAAAAAATAAAAAAAATAAAAGAACACTCACCTTAGATTTGTACCATTGGCCAAAACTAACTGCAGTTTACTCTCTGCCAATTCTGAATCCAGTAGACTGCCATCAGGCTTCTCATCAATTTCATCTAAAATATCGTCATCCACCTGGATTAAAAAAAGGGCAAATAAGGTAGGGAAAAAAAATGTTGATTGGGCTGATAGTCAGCCAATAAAACAGTTCGGAGAGGATTTGTTAGCAACTAGATCACAGAATACCATTAGATACAGGCAGATTATAGGGTTACCAGTACAAATTCATGAAAGCGTTCTTCTGGGCCATCTTAAAACTGCCCCCTTTCTAGCATCTATACTAAGTAACCTGTAGAAGTTGTATACTCCGTTATTTGCAGGGCGCTCCTGTCCGGTCACATGACCGGTTTCCCTGTGTCAGCCAAGAGTGGCTTTAAGGGAGAAGAGGAAGCGTGGTCAACGGATGGCCCATAGTAAACCTAAGGGTGACATCACCATTCAGGCATTCCAGCCATTGACGAGCACCATCTCCTCTCCTCCGTAGTCGGCGCTGGCTGACACAAGGAAGATCACATGACTAGATGGAAGCGCCATGCAAACAGGCAAGTGTATGCATCTTTCTTCTACAGGTTAGTAAGTATTGGTGGTAAAATGGTGGCTGGGAGCAGTTTTAAAATTAGTGATAACCCAGATTTACACTTTAAGCATTGCATTAGTAAATAAAGAGTGCTTCCAGTTAGAGCCCTTTCACACTGGGGCCGCCCGTGCGTTAGCAATAAAGCAGCGCTTTTCAACCATTAGCAGGGCTCTTTTAACCCTAAAATGAATAAATAAAATGAAGCCACTGTCCACAGTCCAGCTGTTGCTTTTCTGTGCAAAGGCAGTGCAGCGGCAGACAGGGCTAAAGGTATTTTACTTTGTGGGAGCGACACTGAAGGGGGAAGCTTTAACCACTTGCTACCCAGGCCAATTCTGAAAGTTCTCTCCTACATGTAAAAATCATAATTTTTTTGCTGGAAAATTACAAGCCCAAACATTATGTTTTTTTTATAGAGATCCTAGAGAATAAGATGGCGGTCGTTGCAACTATATCTCACGGTATTTGCGCAGCAATTTCTCAAACTTTTTTTTTTTTTTAAAGTTTCATAAAAAAATAAATAAAAAATAAATAAAAAACACTCACAACAACATTAGCCCAATATTTTTGTATGTGAAAGATGTTACGCCGAGTAAATAGATACCCAACATGTCACTTCAAAATTGCGCACGCACGTGGAATGGCGCCAAACTTCGGTACTTAAAAATCTCCATAAGCGACGCTTTGAAAATTTTTTTTACAGGTTACATGTTTTGAGTTACAGAGAAGGTCTAGTGCTAGAATTAATGATCTTGCTCCAACGTTTGTGGTGATAACCCACATGTGTGGTTTGAATGCCATTTACATACGTGGGCGCGACCTCTCCTGAACAATTTAACTTGATAGATAGTAACCCCTGCTTAAAAGGTCAGTTTTGCCGTGTTTACATGCAGCGTTTGCGTTTAGAAGCGCTTGCAAAATTTTTTATTTTTTTTTAATAGCCAAAAATGAAAAACGCCTGTAAACAAAACGCGGCCAAACGAGAGCTATCACGTTTAGAAGTGTTTGCCGCTTGAAATGCCTCTAAACTCAGCGTTTGAACTTATTTTTGCTTTCTAAAAAAGGCCTCTAAACTCAACTGCCTAGAAATGACCCTGTGTACATGTACTGATAAGATAATGATAACAAACTCAATGTTTTGAAAAAAAAAAATGCCCAACTGCTCCTAAACATCCGTTTACCAGCAGTAGTGTACATGAGGCCTTAAAGCGGGGTTCCACCCAAATTTTGAACAATATCTGTATGTATTCTCTTCCTTGCCTAGATGCCGACATGCCGTTTAAAAAAAAATTTAAATCGCCGTAATTACCTTTTATTTTTCTATTCTTCTTTGCACTTCCTGGTTCTTCTCCCGTGGGAGTAGGCGTGTTTCTAGCCTCTCCCAGACTCCTGGGAGCTAGTCTCAGGCTTCCCAGGATGCCACTGAGCATGTGCGGGAACGAGCGGTGAATGCTGGGAGCACAGCATTCACCGCATTCAGGAAATAAATGCTTGTGGGCTTCAAATGCCCACAATGAAGATGGAAACCGCCTGCAGTGAATAATATAAGTTATTCTTTCCGACGAAATCTGACACAGGCGGACATAGTACACACAATATGTGAGTATGTAATGCTGAGAAGAAAAGTTTGTGAATGAACTAAAAAAAAAACAAAAAACGATAGGTGGACCCCCGCTTTATTTCGCTTCTCCACAGAGCACAGCATTTTTTTTATTGTTAATTTTACTTTTATTTTGACACTTTTTTTTTACATTTTTTTTTATCACTTTTATTTCTATTACAAGGAATTTAAACATCCCTTGTAATAGGAATATGGCATGACAGGTCCTCTTTACAGTGAAATCTGGGGTCAATAAGTCCCCAGATCTCACTTCTACGCTGGGAAGCCTGAAATAAAAAAAATAAATAAAAAATAATCCTGGTTTCCCAGCCAAGGCGGCGGCACTTTTCCCATATTATCACGCCCGGCCTCCAAATGATCATAGAGACTCTTATGCCCTGTACACAGGATCGGACATTCCGACAAAAAAATCCATCAGATTTTTTCAGACGGATGTTGCCTCAAACTTGTCTTGCATACACACGGTCGCACAAAGTTGGTCAGAAAGTCCGAACGCCAAGAACGTGGTGACGTACAACACGTACGATGAGCCGAGAAAAAATGAATTTCAATAGCCAGTGCTGCTCTTCGGCTTGATTCCGAGCATGCGTGGCACTTTGTGTGTCGGAATTGTCTACACGCGATCGGAATTTACGCAATTGGATTTTGTTGTCGGAAAATTTTACAGCCTGCTCTCAAACTTCGTGTGTTGGAAATTCCGATGGAAACTGTCCGATGGAGCCTACACATGGTCTGAATTTCCGACAACACGCTCCGATCGCACATTTTCCGTTGGAAAGTCCGACCGTGTGTACAGGGCATTATCACTGGCTCTAAAAGATGATATCTGAATGATGCCTGTAGCTGCACCCATCATTCAGATATCATATGACATTACGCGGGCGGCAAGCGGTTAAAGGAGTATTTCTGTAGTATGGTAGAACAGAGGTTCTCCTTTAAATAAAACTGACTTTTAGAGAATCAGTAGGCTCTCCATGTTTTACACACGTTATTCTTCCTTGGCTTGCACAAGCAGTTCACTGCATGATTTTACTTAGGGCCCCTATATGCTCTTTCAACTATGTCAAGTTGGGAAAAAAAAAAAAACAATACCACATAAAACACAGTATTATTTGCCAAGGATCACATAGCAATCTGATGTAAATCGCACCATTTCTTTCTTGTGAACAAAGACCTTCCTCTGATTTGGAATATCGACAAGCTCCGAGTCATCGTCCAGCCCATCACTGACCCATCTACCACCTTTTTTCACAAAATCTTTGTTCTTGACCCCCTTTTTCTTAGGACCCTTGGGCAGTAGAGACATTTTCACGGGGGAGGAAGTGCTGGTCATGGGGCTTCTTGTCATACCCAAGAGGTTGCCAGTCTTCTCAATGTTTTGATGAAATATATCCTGATAGAAAAGCACAGAATCTCAAGCAACATGTACTGAATACGTACACTATATAAAACCTATGTAAATGGCCAACTTACCTCCATTAGCCGGATTTCCCGATCAAGATCTTTAATGAGCTGAGAAGTAACAATGGTCTCTGGGATTTCCTCCTCGTGATCCATTAATGCCTGAAAACCAAGAAGCAGATAATAAAACATGCTGGGAGACCAGAGTTAAACACAACGTGAAAAAAAAAAAAAAAGTATCGGCAAGGAGAAGCTAAGTGCCAGAACAGCATAATACTAAAGGGTTACAACAAAAGGATTGCAGGTGGGATCTACAAAACTCAATTTAAACACAAACATGTCATATTAAAGCACTGTATAATGCAATGGCTGTGATACATTTGCTCTTGGTGATATACTATACATCACAGTAATCATATTGCAGAGAAATTTTAAAAAAAAAGTAAATTTATCCTCAACTGCTACTGAGAAAGCCCCCTATCTCAACACTGTAACCACATCCTGATATCGTCACTGAAATAAAATGAGAGGGTGTCTTGCAAATTTAAGCGAAATAGGATCAGCCTGGTAACTGCAGTTCATTACTGTTATATTACCTTTTAGCGCTAAGCTGTAATAGTATAAAAGGCACGAACAAGGAATTATTAGTGAGGAAAGCTTTGTGTACGCTGCAATTGCATCTCTACCACTTCAAATTGCACACAAAACACACATACATTAAAATGAACAGCTGGTGGGCAGGGGACTTGACACTGACGTTAGCTGACCTTACATGGTTAAAAAGGTTATATATTATCAGACAAAATACTGGGGCATTGCTCTTCCTCCCACATAACATATCAGCGCCACAACTTAAATAGCTCACCTCTTTCTTGGTCCAGGACCTAAAGGCTGTATTAAGTGCTTTGGCTCCATGCAGCAGGTAAGTAGCTGGATGCCTCCTGTTCTCTCGCAGACCTGAATACATAAAGAGTGGACACAGAATGAAACCCAGACAAAGTTATAACAAGAAAAATATGTCTCTCAGAAGTCAGAATGAAGAATGGCTGAAATGCTGCCTTTATTAAATGATCTTTTCTGTGCGTGACCTCGACCGTGACAATCTAGGGTAATGGAGGCAGGTCATCAACTGACACTCCAATACTCAAAGTGTGAGGTAGAAGAAAAATTGTCTGCGGAGAACAAGAGAAGAAACTCCTCACTGACAGACACTGAGCTGCATGGCAGGAAACGACTCCCCAGGTAAAGAAGGTTGGCAAGATCTATCAATGGCTGATAGAAGTAAAAAAAATCTCCTCCACCCCAACACAAACTGATGGCATGTGTGAAAGGGGCCTTAATCTTCAGTCATATCCTTATGTGTCATTTAGAAGAGCAATCAAATACTCTGGCATCCAGCAGCATCTCTGAATACATCGGTCTGTATTTAGACACTTAGGCCCGATTCACACTGATGCGAGTTCATGACGAATGCGATGCATCAAAAACACTTTAAATTCGCATGTCATCCCTAAAGTCATTGTTTTCAATGACAGTCGTTCACATACATGCGTTGCGATTCCTCTACGAATGCGGTGCGATTAAAAAAAAGGGTCTCGTGCGAGTTTACTGCGTTGCGAATTTAGTCTCTATAGACATCAATGTAAATCGTTCTTGAATCACATTGATGGTTCACATGTGCGAATTCCACCACACTACTCCCCACAAAAACCAGGAAGTACACAGGAAGTTAACACCTTTTTTTTGTTTTTACATTATGATTCCATTGGCTAGAATATCAATCGCAGCTATATCCAACTCCTGAAATTCGCAGTAAAATCGCGGTAAAATCACAAAGGACAAAAAAATGAAACAAAATCACAGCGCATCAGTGTGAACCGGGCCTTAAAGGGAAGCAAAGACAGTAGTAGATAGATTTAGTAACAGCAGGTAGCAGACTCACCACGAAATGTGTCCAGTAAGTGTTTTCCCACATACCAACAGATGGACTCAAAATTTGGAAACTTGAAGAGATCAGCAGTACTCAGTCGCTTTTCAATCTCATATGCTCTGTAAAGAACAAAATATGAAAATATGAAAATTACAAATCGCTGCTCTGGTAAAACAGATGGACATCAGCAAAAAGAGAACCCTTCAAGATTTGTTAAAAAGACTCCAAATGCGCAAATGTTTTTCTCTTAATATAAACATGTTATACTTACCTGCTCTATGCAATGGTTTTGTACAGAGCATTCTCCATCCTCCTCTTCTGGGGTCCCCTGCTTATGCTCCAGGCTCCTCCTCTTCTCAGTGTGCTAGCACCTTGCTATGAGGGCACACCTGCAGGCTCGCTCCTGAGCTGCCCTGTGTGCATCTATAGACGCACATAGTGTGATTTGGCTCTGCCCCCCACTCTCTGCTCACAGGATTTGATTAACAGCAGCAGGAGCCAATGACTCCCGCTGCTGCCAAAGTCCCTGTAGGAAGAGAGGGGAGAGAAGACTGCAGCCGGGAACAGTGCTGGATCACTGACAGGCTCAGGTAAGTTTTTAGGGAAGAAGGGGAGGGAAATAGTCAGTGCAGGGAACGCGTTTAGGTAAAATACACAAAGGCTTTAGAAACACTTTAAAAGGAGTCGCAGAAGATTTCAAGTTTACATGGAAGTGTTTTTTAAAAGATAAATGTTGTTGCTAAAGCTGGAGTTAGCCTTCAATAAAACCTGATAATGGTAGCCTTGTAGATGATCAGCAATGCTGGTCAAACAGCTGACGTGAAATAACCTACCAGTCAGCAACAGAGGATTTTCTTCCTCTTACAGTGTGATCCCTGTGTGGCCTTGACGGGTGGCAAATTCTTGATTCGCATTGGATGCTGATAATGTCCCTGGGAGTGTTTATATGAATCTTAAGGGGTCAGTATGAAATCTCTGCATGTATATGCCTGGAACTTACTAAAGATGTAACATATGTTAATGTCTATTGACCTTTATAATGTAAACTAGATGCTCTCTACTGCCTCCTGCTGTGAATGCCTGAGATATTCATCCATTTATGTTTGCTCTGCTTTTTGTTCATTTTCTAGATGAAATATCCATTTTGACCAATTGTCGTTACCCCTGAAGAAGAGGTCAACCCCTTTTGCTTACCTCGAAACGTCGGGTTCTATAATCATTGGTTCTTTACTACCTGTATCATTGCATTTGGTCACTTATTTGTAGAATTACTTTTTCCCATTTACATGCATCCATTTTATTGTATATATGGTTAGGTCATGTGTAATGATTTTTAGATGCTAATTTAATAACTACAATACTTTTATACAAAAACTATAAACTTCTACTACTTTCTACTTTATTAGAGGTAACCCCGTGAAAAAAGTCCCACTCCTTCAGGGGGTGTTTAGGTTTGGCAAAAATTGGGATGGGGGCTTACCTCTAGAAAAATATACAGTGCCTACTGGGATGACACCTCCCTCCTTTCGGTATCCTCGTGTTAGGCCAGCGGTCTGGTTTCTAAGAGTGGTCTCTGCGGCGGTTTTGCCATGAGATCACTTAAATCGGCGGCAGGAGATGGGGCCCCCACTCCCGCCATGCTCCGGTGCCCTTCACCGCTTACCGGATCCGTCAGCAGCGGCGGAGGCAATCGGATCTTCAAGTATCAATTTACTCGGCTTAACATTATCTGTCACAGTATAAAAAAAAGTTTGGGCTAACTTTAATGTTGTCTTATTTTGTAATTCAAAAAAGCGCATTTTTTCCAAAAAAAGTGCGCTTGTAAGACCGCTGCGCAAATACGGTGTAACAGAAAGTATTGCAACGACCGCCATTTTATTCTCTAGGGCGTTAGGAAAAAAAATGTATGTTTGGGGGTTCCAAGTAATTTTCTAGCAAAAAAAAACTGTTTTTACCGTATATACTCGAGTATAAGTCGTTCCGAGTATAAGTCGAGGCCCTAATTTACCACAAAAAAATGGGAAAAACTTATTGACCCGAGTATAAGACGAGGGTGAGAAATGCACAGCTACTGTAAGTGGAAAAGAGGGTCAACAATGCCCATTTGCAGCCTCACTGTGCCCATTTGCAGCCTCACTGTGCCCATTTGCAGCCATAGGTCCCCTGAACTTCAAACTTGGTAGTTAAGGGTTCCTAGATGCCCCCTAGCTGCAGCCAAAATTTGGGGTCTCTGAACCCAAAGGGTCCCGAAATGACATTGCAGCAGATGGACACAGTTGACCGAATTTGGGGCCCTGTATCTTAGGGCCACTTAGTGCTAAGAACCCCAAATTTGGTGTGCAAACCAAGTGGAACTAGCACCATAAAATTTCCAAAGCTGGGGTTTCTAGCACCAAGTGGCCCCGAGATACAGGGCCCCAAAAATCAGTTCAGAAAATGTCAAGCACTTTTCTACAGCAGAGAATGACATTTTCCGAACCGGTTTGGGGGCCCTGTATCTCAGGGCCACTTAGTGCTAGGAACTTCAGCTTTGGATATGTTATGGTACCAGGTCCACTGGGTTTGCACACCAAATTTGGGGTTCCTAGCACTAAGTGGCCCTGAGATATGGGGCCTCAAACTCAGTTCAGAAAATGTCAAGCACTTTTCTGCAGCAGAGAATGACATTTTCCGAACCGATTTTGGGGCCCCGTATCTCGGGGCCACTTAGTGCTAGGAACTTCAGCTTTGGATATGTTGTGGTACCAGGTCCACTGGGTTTGCACACCAAATTTGGAGTTCCTAGCACCAAGTGGCCCTGAGATACGGGGCCCCAAAGTCGGTTCGGAAAATGAAATTTTTTGCTGCAGAAAAGTGCTTGACTCGAGTATAAGTCGAGGGGGGCACTTTCAGCACTAAATAATGTGCTGAAAAATTCGACTTATACTCGAGTATATACGGTAACTTGTAAACACCATATCTCAAAAAGAGGCTCGGTCCTTAAGTAGTTAAAAAGCACCTGTCGATTCAGAGTCATCATGGCAGCACCTGTTAGCGGGCATCCACTCACCTGCTGCCACCACGTCCCTCACCTTGTTGTGTCACTGCCGCATCACCAGCCGTCCCATTAAAGTGAATGAGACTGTCGGTGAGTCAACAGCGGGTCAGAGGAGGAGCCGCTGCGGGACAAAGATGACAGTTGCTCTTTAAAAATTATGATTTAAATTGAGTTGATTTAAATCAAGCCTTTTTACTAGTGATTTAAATCATGATTTAAATTAACTTTATGTAAATGAAATCCACCCTGGGAGTCAGCAGCAGCAAACCCGATTAACAGATTACCCTTAACTAACCCTATCGTTAACAGATAAATATTTTATTTAAAAAAAAAAAAAAAAAAAAAACACAACACGTTTCTTTAAATTCTTTATAAATGGACATTAGAGATGACTGGAGTGTTAAGCCCTGTACCAAGGACAATGGACAGTAAGCAATAGCAGAAGGATATGTTCCTCCCTCTATTGACTATTCTACCTACACAGGGCGTAAGCTCCGTTTTAAGATTGACTTCTTTTGATTTAACCTCTGAGTATTTTGAGGGCTTCTCCCTGTGTCATCCTAGCTCCTCAGGCCCAGAGGTTTCACTGCTAAAACGACTCCGTGCTGATAGTTCTTCAATACCGGTTTGTGTTATATTTAAGCCCCAAACCTGGAGACTCACCCTTCTCCTGAACTCTACGCTGCCGGTTGAGCCTTCCTCAAGGGGAGGTCGAGGGGAGTTGTTTTTTTTAGGTCCCAATAATCTGCTAGGATTATACTTATACCCCACTTATACTTTCTCTGGGGTCTACCTTCAGTGATTGGGGAGTGGGCAGTTCTTATGGCCCTTTTACTAACTACCATCAGTCTGGTGATTTATTGCTGCGTTTGCATTCTTCCAGCCTTCTGCAGCTATTGCCACTACCTTTCCTACCTGGGCAGAAAAGGGGGAATTTGGGGCAAGTTCCTGTAACCCCCTGCCCCAAACCCCCCCAGCTCTTTTCCAGGTGCACTGAACACTAAACGTTTGTAGGATGGTGTAGTCTGACTCTTTCCAGAATTCACCTACCTGAGCTGCATTGCTATGTTTAGACTGTGCAGAAAGTTTCCTCCAAAAGCCAGGCACTCCACAGGGGTCAAAACTGCATGAATCCAGCCTGTAAAGAGTGAATGATTTACCAAATGTCAACCAATTCAGTATTGAGAGCAAGTCTGAAAATATATATGCAATGCCATATTTGTTAATTCAAAAGGGCAATGATGTGCAGTTAAATCGCTAACAGCCAATCTGTAGTTGGCTTTTTGGGTACCACCGACATGTGCTCTTTGCATTGTCTTTTCAAGCAAAGCTTGTTTATCATTAGCTTATTAGTTACCTGTGGGGATGAAGAGAGTCTGGCCCTGCTTTACAGGACACCGGTAACACTTGTCCACCTGATCTCCAAAAAACATTTCATTCTGGTTAGAAGAGCTGCTCCAGCACTCAAACAAGGCCAGGTTGGTCTTTGTAGGCTGTATCAGGTAGAAGATCTTCTCTCCCTAGCACAAAACAAAATTTAAATTGTGACTATTGACCCCACACAATAGGAATAAAACTTTTTCGCGGAAGGAAGTTTAACAAGACACGTGGCCACTCATTATATTAGAAGAAAAGAGGTTTAACCTTAAACTACGTAGAGGGTTCTTTACTGTAAGAGCGGCAAGGATGTGGAATTCCCTTCCACAGGCAGTCTCAGTGGGGAGCATCAATAGGTTCAAGATAACTATTAGATAAGCACCTGAACAACCACAACATACAGGGATAAACAATATAATACTGACATATAATCACACACATAGGTTGGACTTGATGGACTTGTGTCTTTTTTCGACCTCACCTACTATGTTACTGAATGCTACAGCCTGTGTATTGTAGCAGTGTAGTACTTGTTATCTTCTATTGTATACCTTTAAAACATGATACCAGACTGATGTTCCTCCAAAATCTATATGGAAATCCGTATAGCTGTCCTTGACCCCCATCAAACAGTACTTCTGCACGTTTGGTCTTTCAAACACACTTTGCTCGGGCCACAGGTTTTCTACCCAAGATAGCTTGCGTACAATCTTTGGAGTTTCAACAAGGTTTGACAACCTGTTAATGAAAATGCAGAAATGATTAAATTACCAAGCACAATTGTGCAAAAGTAACAAAACAATTACAGGTTAACCTTAGGCCAAGTTCACACATGTCTGGCTGTGTTTTGCAGTCCGGAGTGGTTTTGTTCACCAATTCAGGTGCGACTTTGTACTTGAATTTGCACCTGAACTGGACCCAAATTCGCACAGGACACTTAAAACAGACCACAGCAGTCCCCCAGCATGTGTGAATCGGTTTCATTGGAAGCTGGTCTAGTTCACGTTATGTGAATCGGATGCGGTTAAAAAGGCATTTGATTTGCATATACGTGAAATGAGCCTTAATGTATAGCGTTTTCATATTTAAATTTAAATTCACAAAGCTAAAAAAAATTTCACCTACATGGAAAAAAAAAAAAAAAAAAAAAAAAAGACGTTTACAATTCATTAGTTCATTAGCTCAAATGTAAAAACACACAGCTGCATGAGCAAGAGGAGTACAAAATCCCTCTTCCAGACTGTTGGATTCAGATTGGGCTTTATGGAGTAACAACTATGGAAAGTCAGCCTGAAAGTTCAAGTATAACTAAAGGCGAAAACTTTCTTTTCGTTTTGGACAGAGTGGAGAAAGATTAGAACACGGACAGTTTTTATTACTGTCTGTGCCCCAGTTAGGAAGATTCATCCTGACCAGAGTTTCACTCAGTAGGAACCCGGCAGCCTACCTATTAAATGACACCCCTATGTCTAACAAGAAATTTAAGAACCCTTTATTGAGACATTTGCTTACAGCAGCCCGGGCCTGTATTCCGGCCTTGTGGAAAAGTACGAGTGCTCCTACAATTTCTCATTGGAAGGCAAGAAATCGCAGACATTTATGTTATGGAGAATTTTACCATGACTTTGAAGGAGCAAGAAAACAAATATCTGGACTACCTATTTTTTTTTTTTTTATAGGGACCAGACGCTGCTGGTTTCACAGCCAATAGAGCATCCTGTGCAGTGATCTGGTCAAGAGTGCTTTCTTACCCCTCACCCTCTCTTCCCCCCACCTTTTTTTTTTCCCTTTTATATTCTTCCCGTTTCCCAGTCTCTCGCTTTTTCTGTACTTTCTTCTTTATGGGTTCTGTAGTTACATTCTCTCACCTTGCCATCTCAAACAATAATGTTCTGGGAATTTGCTAAAAACTGTGGTTGATCCGTAATTATATACTGTGGTTCCAAGTCGAATGAGTTATTCTTTAAGCGATTACCAGTTGACCTAGTAGTTATTGTATACTAACTTTGTCGAGATGTGCCTTGGTCTTGGTATGTACCTTTTTATTGTTTTGCAATTGGTTTTGTAAAATTCCTTGACCTTTAAGCACTTCCAGCCCAAGGACGTCTGACTTTCAGTGGGGATATATGAATGATGCCTGCAGCTACAGGCCATGTCATGGGTGCACCCTGTTAATTTTTATTTGAATAAATGGTTTACATAAATAGTAGAAAATAAATAAATAAATGGTATAAAAACAGTTAAACAGACCTAAAACCATTATCGTTTACCAAAATGTTTAAAATTGCCATTTCATGTAAAGTTAAGATAATTCCAAACAGTTGTAAACTTAAAAAAGGCTAGGTTCACCTTTGTTAGCCTTTTTTTTTCTAAATGACAGCCCCCCTATGTACCAATATAGTATTAGTGTACAGTTTAGGAGATATTTACATTACTTGCAGCCAGTGACATCACTGGCACATGTGCTCTGAAGGAACGGCCACAGGTGCCGTTCCTTCCGAGCCCCGTGCCGTGAACAGCGGTCCCCGCACGCATGTGCGGGAGTGACGTCATCGCGGCTCCGGCCAATCACAGCATTGGAGCCCGTGAACCTGGATGGAACTTCAGGGAAAAATGACAGCAGTCTCAGCAGTATGCGGGCATCGCTAGAACAGCTTCGTTCTAAGGTATTTCGTAATGAGCTAGTATGAGATGCATACTAGCTCATTATGCCTTTGTCTTACAGGTTTTTTTTTTCTTTTTTCAGAGTTTACAACCTCTAATGTACTTCTTTTGAAAAATAAAACAGCTGTCCATTTATTCTACACATGCTTGCCTTACTCTCTTAGCTGTTTAAAAACCCTGCTCCATTACTTCTGCCTTACTTCCTGATCAGACTTTAGTTCATGACACAGGAAGGAGTTGACCAGCTGATCTCATTATCACACACCCTGCATCATCTACCCTCAGCTGGTCAACTCCTTCCTGTGTCATGTCTGTCCAGGAAGTAAGGGAGAAGTGTTTTTAAACAACTATGAAGACATTGAGGTAAGCCTGTATAGAATAAAATGGAAAGCGGTTTTATTTTTGCAAAACTAGTATATTAATGCTACAATGGTACATAGGGGGCTGAGGTTTGGAGGGAAAAAAAAAAAAAGCAAGAAGGTGAACAAAGGTGAACTTAGAACTCATTAACTTGACAGAATAAACACCTTGTCTCAGAAAACTCCAAGCTGATCACGTTGAGAACTTTCTCCCTCTTGGGGCTGTTGTAATATTTCACAAAATCCTTCAGCTTCATCTTCAAGTCTGCTTGTCTAACCACATCAATCACATCAATCTCCTTCTCCCCTCCTATATGAAAAAAAAATATATATTAAATAGTGCACACAAACACGAAGGAGTTTTCATTACACAGAGGAGCCAATTCAAATGCTTTGACCACCGCAAACAGAAGCTCATGGGATGCTTTCCTGCAGCACCCATACGCTGCCTACAGTTCACACACTGAAGCAGCCATTGAATCCCAGCACAGTGGCTGCACACGTTCCACTACACAATAGTACAAGTTTCATACAATAACAAATTTAGAAGCATGTTCAACTTACCCACATAATATTCCACATCATTTACTGTGAAGGAAGCAGGAGGAAGGGTCATCCCAAGCCCATCCTTCTTTACAACCAGGATCGGAACACTGAAGCTGTTCTCTTCTAAATACTCAACGGTCAGCTGAGCTCCCTGTGGTTTCAGGATCACCTCATCTGCGCTGGAAGTCAGAAGTCAGGCATGAAATTAGAGGGAATGCATTACAGTGCGATTAATCTCTTTAATAAAGTTTTAGCACCACCACTGGGAATTTTCTCCCCCCCCCCCCCCATAGGTTCCCATGTTCATGGGAGAGCATATCTCAAGTATATTATGGGGTAATAAAGTATCAACTCACATCCTAGACAACCTTAATCATTTAGTCTCACATTCATATCAATTATGGAAACTACATAACAATATAACTTAACCTCCAACACACCTCCACTTGCATCTTTTATTGGTGACCCAAAATTCCCCCTTACCTCAAATGAGAGAGGGGACTTTTCATGGTGGACAAATAATAACCTAATATCCCTCTATAATTTTTTAGAAAACAACTTCACTTCATTCTCATTATTGAAATCTAGACATCAGATCCCCAATACGGAGTTTAATAAATTTCTCCAAATAAGACATTTTTTTAGTACATATTTCCAAACAGTAAACTCACTCCCACCATCATTTTTTTTAAACATTTGTCTAAAAACACCTAGGAGAGCAGGCCTGATATCTGAAATCTAGTCAATAATGCAGAACAATCCAAACTTCTCTATATGCTCAAGTGGGAACAAGAATGTGATTTCTCATTTACAATGGAAAACTGGGACAAATGTATCATTAATTTACACAAATACACAAGATCAATTACGATCAAAGAAACTGCAATCAAACTTTTTACAAGGTGGTATTATACTCCAGGTAAAATTCATGCTATTTTCCCTGACACCCCTCATACATGTTTTAGAGGTTGCAATTCAGCAGGATCCTTTTCTCATATCTTCTGGGATTGTGATAGAGTTACTCAGATATGGAAACAACTGGAAAAATTTGCCTCCAAAATCTCAAATAGCAACATAAACCTCACTAAATATAACTGTCTCCTATTTTCCCCTATCATCGGTCTTTCCATACATAATATGAGATTGATCCACACAATATGTGTTGCTGTACACTGGTTGATAGCATACCATTGGAAATCCCCCACAGTTCCTCTTTCACATTTGAAAACCAGAATTAACAATATTAATTTAATGGAAAAAATATTTCACACAATACAAAACACTGTCTGAAGCCACCGAATAGGATATTCAACAAAGCTAGGTTTTGTTTGTGCTTAAAGTTTAAGCTAAACACATGGAGAGAAATCCTGATTGATGTTCACGGCTGGAGTCTGGAATTCACTTATCCCCTTGTGTGTGTGGGTAAAAGTGCTATAGCCAAGCACGGAAGTGTAAGGCATTGGAAGCTGGTGAGTGCGCTGTCTGAAGGGAGAGGAATCACTGTCACATGGTGGTGTGGTGGAAGATTTGAGAAGACATCACATAGATTTAAATACTGGAAGATTTTGGACTTTTTATTATAGGACTATATGTTCTTCTATTTTCACTTATCACAGGGTGGTTTATATTTATTGTTGCACGTTCAGCAATTTATATTTTATCTACATTTTTTTCATTTTAGCGCCACTATTTTTACTAGGTTTAAATATTATTATATTATCATTGCATCATTTAAAGTGGCAGCTACATCGTATAGGGTTATATTTTTCACACAGGCGCAGTGGTGGTGCTTCAAGTGTAGGCCTAGGGTACTTGCTGACCATTAGTGCTCTGACTTTTCTTTTATGCCCGTAAACTTATTTCAAGGAGGTGGATCCATGTTTAATATCTCACTGTGGGAATGTGGTTGAAATTGGTCAATGCGGACATCCCGCTCTATCGAATGACTTATGAAGCCAGGAGAGCTCCAAAAAAGTTTAGGAAGGTTTGGTTTCGCTGGATCAATTATACTGACACACTAGAAGGGGAAGTTGATACTTGAAAGGTTAGGGGATGGGAGGTGAAGGAATGTGGATGGTGTATTGAGGAAAACTAGCACACATAGTACTGGGACAGGGTGGGATATTCTTTGTTTTGTTATTTAGGTACTAACCGTTTACTAAGTTTGAGGTTTACTGTTAATCCCGTTAAAAAAAAAAAGAGGGAAAAAGGGTGCTTAGCTTTTGGAGGTACACATTTTTTCAAATACGCTGTTTGTGACATGTGAGAACTTTGGTATCAGTTGTTTTGGATGGATATTTTTCTGTAATGGAAATTTTCATGTTTGTAACTTCTGCTGATCCGCAATAAAAAATTTTTTTTGTAAAAAAGAACCTTGCTAAAATAATGTGAAGAAATCCATAAACAAATGCTCTAGTTACCTGGGGAAATTTCGACTTCTTAGTTCTTTTATGAAACTGGCAGTGCCTGTCTGCACTGGTTTCCCCACATCCTTGGAATCTTGCTTGGCGAGATCTTGCTTGGGATACCCCCGTCGACGTTTCACTAAGGGAAGAAAAAAAAAAAAAACGAGAAAAATCTTAACTGCAAAATAATACCTTGACATGCGTGCTCTTTGCAATTGCCTACACTTTAACCACTTATGAACAGCCCACCGTACATTCCCTGCAGCAGGGCAGCCCCTTTGTGCCCGATCAAGTACATGATCTGACACTTTCGGGTCTGGGGCATGCGCCACCGGTGACTCGATCCCGCTGTGATCACACACTATGGAAGCCCAGCGGCGGGTACTGCAGACTCGATGTCTGCTGGCACCCGCCGATTACACAGGACACAGACAGAATGACAATCTGTCTGTAAACCTAGGCAGACTATCATTTTGTCAGAAGGGAAGGCATTGATCCGGTGTTTCTGCAAAGTAGGAACACAGATCTTTGCCTTACCCTAGTCAAAGCACCTCCCCCACAGTGAGTAAGCACAGTCTAGGCACACAGTTAACCCTTTGACGTTAACCTCTTCCCAGCCTGCATTATTATACAGGATTTATATAGCATCAACAGTTTACGCATCGCTTTACAAAAAGGCGGACAGTACAATTACAATACAGAAGGACCCTGCTCGTGGAGCTTCCAATCTAATTTGTACAGTAACAGTGCCTATTTTTTTTTTTTAGCACTTATCACTGTATAAATGTCACTGATCACCAAAAAAATGTCAGTTGGGTATCGGATTCGTCCACCGCAATGTCGCAGTCAGGCTATAAGTCGCTGATACCCGTCATTACTAGTAAAAAAATAAAAATATCAGTTTGTAGATGCTATAACTTTTGTGCAAACCAAATCAACATATGCTTATTGGGATTTTTTACCAAAAATATGTAGCAGAATACATATTGGGCTACATTGATGACGAAATTGGATTTTTTTACATTTTTTTATTGAATGTGTTTTATAGCAGAAAGAAATATATTTTTTCAAAATTTTGACTTTTTTTGTCTATAGAGGCAAAAAAATCAAAACTGCAGAGGTGACCAAATACCACCAAAAGAAAGCTCTATTCGTGAGGAAAAAAAAAATGCATACGTTTTGAGTACAGCGTCGCACAACACAATTGTCAGGTAAAGTAACGCAGCGTAGATCACAGAAAATGGCCTGGTCATGAAGGGGGGGGGGGGTAAACCTTCCTGCAGTAAAGCATTTAACAGATACCGGTCATGAAAGAAATATGTAGGCTGCCATGGCTGATGACCTCAAAAAAATGCTGGTTGCCTGGCTGTCATGCTGGTGTGTTGGACACTCCTTTGCTGCCTTCTTGCTTTGGGCACGTGACTCAGCAGCAGTGAAGTCAGACACAGCCAAGCAACTAGAATTTTCAGAAAGTTGTCTCCAGTGGCATCCCCTATAGATTTCAGACAACTTGACAGATGAATTTCCAAGCGGAATGCAAAATGGTACCCTTCCCCCTGTGTTTGGCATCGATCTGCTTCACATTGGGGGTTATTTACAAAAGGCAAATCCATTTGCACTACAAGTGCACTTGGAAGTGCAGTCGCTGTAGATCCGAGGGGGACATGCAAGGAAAATAAAAAACAGCATTTTAGCTTGCACATGATTGGATAATAATATCAGCAGAGCTTCCCCTCATTTCAGATCTACCCCTCAGATTTACAGCGACTGCACTTTCAGTGCAATTTCTCAAAAGATTCTGTCCTTTCTCAAAAGATTGAGGCAGAATGCAGAGCTGGGGAAATCTTGCAAGAAGACACTGCAATAATTACAAGATCTTTGTGCGATAATTGGGCCGCTCTTCCCAGGATTTTGCTGGAAGGAGTGTGATGTTAACCTCACCCAGGCACCACAGGTGGAAGATTAGGCTAGTACAAACCAACTTTTCTTTACAGGTACCTTTTGCACATACTAAAAGGTGATTTTTCTAGAAGGGGGGGCCCCGGACATTTTACGGGGACGTTACATTTTACTTGCAATGTTCACATTAAAAAAGGTCAACATTAAATGCAAAACCTAAAATACTTACTAACAGATGGCCCATGCGTTATCTGGCAGTTGGGACAATGATACAGATCAATCTCTGATGCCTTTTCTTCCTCTACACCAACACAGCTGCAACAGAAAGGATCTGATCAATAAATGCCAGTTTTACAGCAATTCTACAAAGCCTATAAAATCATATGCAACAGAACAATAGTCAGTCAAATGAAGTGTTAAGGGGGTTGTAAAGGCAGGTTTTTTATCTCAATAAACCCCCCCCCCCCTCCAAATACTTACCTGAGCCCCATCTCTATCATATTGGTGTTTTTGGTCTCCATTACAATATTAATAGAAGTGGGTTGCCAACGTGTCTCCGACCCCACGCTGAGAAAGTCCCGCCCACGGGTCATAACGCGCACGGGGGGAGAAGCTACATCTGGTGTCACCTGCGGCCATCTTTCTGGTTTGAAACCAGACATTTTTATATGCCCGTTTGCTAGCACTCAGCCGGAGTGCTGTGTTTGTGTGTAAACTAGCTGTTTTACTAATTATTGCAATAAACCTTTTTATTGCACTAGATTATCTCCCTTTTTTATTTATATGTGCTATGTGACCATGGACCGTATCGCTCACGATCGTTACCCCAGGTGTGGGAGAAATGCTGTGTGACAAAAAGGGGTACTCAGAGTAACTATGGATTGGACTTTAAAGGCATGGAAACAATGGAGAAGTAGAAAAAACATACTATTTATCGAAAAAAAAATTAAATAGATACACAGTATTCACAAGCGTTAAAAATCATGTAAAATTATACAGTTTGTTCAGTGAGCCTTGTGCGTCTACGCGTTTCACCGTTGGGCTTCTTCAGGACACGATCAAGGTTCAAAGAGATGGCAAAAAGAGAGAATAAGTCTCACTGTCTTGTTAATCTATTGAGTCTCATGTACAAATATCCGGAAAGTTCACACCAATAATATCCAGTACATGGACTATTTTCAAAAAATTGCAACAAGGTACCCAGAATGTTGCTAATTCTATTAGCAGCAAAAGTAGAATGCTGCTCAAACAGGGCCATAAACGTCACGCAAAAATGTAGAGCATACTCAGAGATCCGGAATCCAATAGAGGAAAAACACAGATGGGACTCATAAATGCTTGTGGGGTATTATACGTCCCATCTACAAATCATGCCCGCAAAGGGATAGTCTAGTAGCAGCAAAAGTATAATGCTACTCAAACAGGGGCATAAACATCATGCAAAGATACAGAACATGCTCAGAGATCAGGAATCCAATAGAGGAAAAACAGATGGAACTCAAATGCTCGAGGGTTATTCTAGATCCCATCTGCATATCCTGCCTGTAGAGGAATAGTATATGCACTCAAACGACAAGAGATTGCCCCTGGGAGACGGTCTATTACTGTACACCAAGTATGGCCCTGTTTAAGTAGCATTCTATTCTTGCTGCTACTAGACTATCCCTTTGCGGGCATGATTGATGAACGGTGAAACGCGTAGACGCACAAGGGCTCACTGTTCAAACTATCATTTTACATGATTTAACGCTTGTGAATACTGTGTATATATATGATGTAATTTTTTTTTTTTTTTCAATAAATAGTATCATATTTTTTTCTACTTCTGCATCGTTTCCATGCCTTTAAAGTCCGATCCATGGTTTACACTCGAATTTACGGATGTGGCAATGTATTTCAAATGCTGCGTGACCTATACAGGTCGAGTATATGAGGTGAGAGGCTGCAGTATCTGGTGGATGGGCTGAAATCACCTCTTTATTATCATTTGTTCAAGATTGCACCTAGGAGGTTCTTATTCCCATCTATATGACTGGTATCTTCATCAAGCAGATGATTTTATGGACTTTAATATGATTGCGCTGCACTTCATTTTATATATTGTCTGATTGAGGCGTTTTGAATTACCCTTTAAGTGCTGGCTAGCATTCTGTGACTGAACTTTTGTTTTATTATATCTGCGCATTATTGTTCATAATTTTGCATTATATTCCTCTTGATTGGCTGAGGAACAGCAGTGGCACCACTGCTGTCAAAGTCAGTTAGCCAATCAAGAGAGGGGGCGGGGCCAAACCACAGCTACGTATCTGAATGGACACACAGAGCTGCAGCTCGGCTCAGATGCCCCCATAGCAATCTGCTTGGTGTAGCGGCACTCAACCAGGTGGGAGGGGCCAGGAGCAGCGAAGAGGGACCCATGAAGAGGAGGATCCAGGCTGCCCTGTGCAAAACCACTGCACAAAGCAGGTATTTATTTTTTATTTTTAAAATAAAAAACAAGACTTTACAATTACTTTAATTATCAGCCTTGTAATTCATTCCATCACACATCACTAGTGTATGTTCCAATATGAATCCAAATCTGTTAAGTCTTGGATCAAGTGCACCCCCAACCCATATCCACAATTTTTAATCCACTGGGCCCTGATCGCCAATTAGCCAGTCTTAAATACACAGTATCCCACCGTACGGCTCCTTTCAAATGAGCAGTACTGCTTACCACACCCTGAAGAGTGATTTGCAGCGAATCACTTTTTCGAAAGCGCAACAGTGGCTGAAGGCATTCAGGAGGTGCTACCGCCTCCTGAACCTTTTTTTGTGTTTTAGTTTACTCTTCAAATTACCAAACAGCAATATTACACTGCAGGACCGCGCTACATCTGTGAGCCGAGTGTTTGGCTTGAGTTTGTGTTGTGGCCTCACTAAAGTCAATGAGCGAGTATGACAGGCAGTGCTGCCTGTCAAATTCTGCACGCTGAGTTAAAAATGCCACAACTGTGAAGAAAAGCATTGCGGCATGTGTACAGTCCTATCTGGCTGTGTTATAATTCCTGTGGGTGGGAAACTGTGGCTCAGCTGTCTGTTTTTACCACTGCCCATTTGATCATTCTCATTTTTATTCACTGACATCCCCCCCTACGTGCTGTCATGGCTCTCCTATCTACGCTACAATCCACTTCAATAATATAATTATAGCGATTGTAAAGTCTCATTAAAAAAACAAACAAAAAAAAAAACAAACATGTTATACTTACCTCCTCTGTGTAGTGGTTTTGCACAGAGCAGCCCGGATCCTTCTCTTCTCCGGTCCCTCTTCACTGCTCCTGGCCCCTCCCTCCTGTTGAGTGCCCCACAGCAAACAGTTTGCTATGGGGGCACCCGAGCAGCAGCTCAGTGTGTCCATTCAGACACTGAGCTGCTGTTCAGCCCCACCCCCTCTTTCTCCTGATTGGCCAACTGATTTGGAGTGAAAGCAATAGGAGCCAATAGCGGTGCCGCTGCTGTGTCTCAGCCAATCAGGAGGGAGAGTCCCGGACGACTGAGGGACTCGTGGATATCGCTAGATAGAGGGGACCTCAGGTAATTTGGGGATGCTGGGGCGGCTGCTCACACAGAATGTTTTTTTATCTTAATCTTTATAACTCCTTTAATAAAAGGAATATCACTGTGCAATAGGTCACTCACCTGCCATGGAACCAGTCTTGACAAACATCGCATTCAATCATGAATCTCGTCACGTCATATGGAAGGCGACACAAGCAATAAACTGGAACAGAAGCCATCTTGTTCTAGCAGAAAACAATTCCTCACTTCCAGGTTACCAGTAAAACCACCATAGGCCTGAAAATGTGAATACAAGTACTTCCCGAGAGCCTTTCCACACAGGTCTGAAATGTCACTGATACTTGATCATACAGGTACCCTGAGGAAAAACAAAAAAAACATGCAAAATT
This sequence comes from Lithobates clamitans, assembly GCA_037952925.1. Taxonomy (NCBI): domain Eukaryota; kingdom Metazoa; phylum Chordata; class Amphibia; order Anura; family Ranidae; genus Lithobates; species Lithobates clamitans. Next base: position 633,938 of record JBBGZY010000590.1, on the reverse strand, counting down.
AGAACCTGCATCAGATTATTAACCAAGTACTTTATGCTGCACCATAACAAGTATTACTACTATAGGATAAAAACAAGACGAGCAAATTTTATTGAACTACCCAATACAATTTTACTTTGAACATTTGCCACAATCCCAGGCTCATCACAATATTACCCCACAAATAAACTACATTTTCATCTCAGACAGCCCAAGCAAAACCCCTTTCACACTGAGGCGCTTCTCAGCCATTTTAGCGCTAAAAATAGCGCCTCTCATGCCTCCCCAGTGTGAAAACCCGAGCGCTTTCACACTGGAGTGGTCTGCTTGCGGGAAAAAAAAAAGTCCTGCAAGGAGCATCTTTGGTGTGGTGCAGGAGCAGTGTATACAGTGACGGGGCACCGGCCCACCCGCCGCCACCGGCGGGGGGCACCGGCCCTCCCGCCGCCACCGACGGGGAATGGTTCACTCCCACTGGACCCCAGGACATTTTCCACTCCCACTGGCCCTAGTCCGGGCCACACTAAAGTCTGAAGGACAGTAAACTGGCCCTTTGTTTAGAAAGTCTGGAGACCTCTGGTGTAGAGAGACATCAGGTTTCGAGCATATGCGCAGTCGACAGCCTATTCATTCGAATGCGCTTCCCTAGACATAGCAAAGACACTCAGGACTGGTTCACACCACAAAAAACACACTCCAGATCTGTTCCAGATGCATTTCTGCATGCGCGTTTTTGATGCATTTCAGGTGCTTTTTTTCTTGTTTTTTTTTCACTGTACTGGGGTCTGGTGCATTTTTGATGTGTTCCAGTCAGTGCATTCTACTGTGTTCCAGTACATTCCAGTGCAGGAAAAATGTAGCATATTCTACTTTTTCTTTCTGGAACTTGAAAGCCTTGGATCTGACTGCACTGGTGTGAACTATGCCATTGAGAACCACATAACCTACTTTCCATTTTATTCTCTAAGGTCTCTACTAAAAAAAAAATAAATAATGTTTGGGGGTTCTAAGTAATTTTCTAGCAAAAAAAAAAAAAAAAAAAAAAAAAAAAAAGGATGATTCTAACTTGAAACCAACAAACGTCAGAAAAAGGTTTAGTGTTTAAGTGGTTAAACTTCCCTCATTTACACACCAGTTTATTCCTTTGATCTAAAGGATAAATCATTACAATGTTTATACTTAAGTTTCACTGCTAAAGAATGTTGTGATTCTTGGCAGACTGCCCTTTTTTTTTTTCTTCCTTTCTTTTGACTGCCGTGGCTTCAGAAGAATTCTCAGAATTCTTTGCATAGAAAGAATCGTGAAACACTTGTGTCAAGATCGCAAAGGGAAAAGAATTGCGATAATGATTTCTTGACGATTGATCGCGCAGCTCTACTTTCCATGCAGGGAAAAAAAAAAAAAAACCCGCACTGGACTGCATGTGGCGTGAACTGGCCCTCAGGCAATCTTTTTACGCTTCTCGCATTCCGCGCTCTTCACCTATGTTCACACAAGTGCACGTCAGGAACGTATGCATAAATCGAGTGAATTCCTGACCCACACAGAACCGCGCTGCTCCGTGCACGGCTGAACCGCGTAGGAGCACATCAGAACACGGGCATCACCGCGCGTTCCCAACCCGTAAAGAAATTCACTGCTCTTTGCCACGTATCCGCGAGAGCCTAAGAACCATCCGGCACAAAAAAAAAAAAAAATACCCAACACCACCACCACACACGGCTTTTATCCAGCTACAGCAGCTAATTCAAATGAATGAGCTGCTGTACCAACGTCGTGCGCAACGCACGCACACACAAACCTAGAGCTTAGTACAAAGCATTCTTGCTTGGCATGCTTTTTGTGCCATTAACCACTTCCATAGCACAGGCCGTCATTCAAATATCCTTTTTTTTTTTCTGCCGGCGATTCCCTGCACAGTAAAAACAATCATAGCGGCTATTCAGCCGCTTGATTGTTCTTACAGGCGGAGGGCGGGGGAACGTCCCCCCTCCGGAGCTTCGACCGGCTCGCCCGTGCAAACAGTGAGCCAGAGAATAATTCGGCCAGCGGCGGAAGCTTTCCATAGAGCTGGTCGATGGCCAGATGGACCCCGGTCATCTCTAACTCTGAGGCCGGGTGCGACGGGATGACGTCACGCTGTAAACACTGCCGTGTGTTCGGCTGAAAAGCAGTGGGGTCCTTTTAGACCCCCACCTCTCCATAAAGAGGACCGGTCACGCACTATTCCTATTACAAGGGATGTTTATATTTCTTGTAATAGGAATAAACGTGATAAAAAAAAATAATGAAAATTAAGTGTAATTAAAAAATAAATAAATGAAAAATCCACGAGCATGCATAATTTTAAAGCGTGACATGTTAATTATCTATTTACTCGGTGCAACATCATCTTTCACATTGTACAAAAAATTAAAAAATTGGGCTAACTTTACTGTTTTTTTTTTTTTTTTTTAATTCATGAAAGCGTCTCTCTCCCCCAAAATAAATAAAATAAGGGAAAATGTAAATAAATAAATAAAAAATCCACAAGCATGCATAATTTTAAAGCTTGAGATGTTTGGTATTTACTCGGCGCCTCCCCCCACCCAAAAAAAAAAAAAATTAATAAAATAAAATTAAGGGAAAGTAAATATAATTAAATAAAAAATTGAATTGACCCCTATAAAAGGAAAATCCAAAATAGTATTCCTTAATCGAATACATGTACAAAGCTGTAAAACAGCCTACGCGTTTCGAACATTAGTCCTTCGTCATGGCTGATAAAAAAAAAACAAAATAAGTGACACTTAAATAGTATATACAAAAGTCACATGATTAGCCAACACAGGTGAATTAAAAATACGAAAAGGGAAAACCCGGCAAGACTCAAAAAAAATAGACCTATGAAAAAAAATAGGCATATAAAAACTGACCCGCGTAGTTTGTATTTTTTTCCAAAATGGAGCATCAGAAAAATAGCGAGTGCTACATAAAGATGATATTGCCTAGATACTAAATTAATTAAAAAAATAAAAATTATTTTGTGGGCATATGAAAGCACCCCTGTCCCCTCGCGCCCGCATATGCAAACGACGTTCAAACCACACATGTGAGGTATCACCACAAACGTTCGAGCGAGAGCAACAACTCTAACCTAAGACCTCCTCTGTAACTCTAAACAGATAACCTGTTCAAAAAAAAAAAAAAAAAAACCATGAGCATGCACATTTATAAAGCGTGACATGTTAGGTATCTATTTACTCGGCATCACATCTTTCACATTATACAAAAAATAAATAAAAAAAATTGGGCTAACTTTACTGTTTTGTTTTTTTTATTCATGAAAGTATCCCCTCCTCCCCCAAAAAAGAAATACAAAAACAAAAGAAAAATCGCCTTTGAAAAACTGCTGCGCAAGTACCGTGACACAAAAAAAATAAAAAAATAAAAATGCTATGATCACCATTTTATTCCCTAGGGCAGTGATGGCGAACCTTGGCACCCCAGATGTTTTGGAACTACATTTCCCATGATGCTCCACTACACTGCAAAATTCAGGATCATGGGAAATGTAGTTCCAAAACATCTGGGGTGCCAAGGTTCACCATCACTGCCCTAGGGTCTCTGCTAAATAAAAAATTTATATATATTGTTTGTGGGTTCTAAGTATTTTTCTAGCCGAGGAGTGGGGGGGGGAGGATTGGCTCGGTATGGAAGCGGCTAATAAACGGCACGGACGCAGTGATTTTTGTACATTTTACAAAAATGGCGCGATTTGTGCGCACCGCCGACTACACTGAGCGTGAATGAGGCCTTAGAGGTAAGAAAAGCCTTAAAAAAAATAAATAAAAGTACTGATAATTCATCATCCAATAGGAGAAGGGTTATCCATATATGGGGGTGGGGAATGTTTACACACTGCAATGGGTGTCATCAGCTGCCCCCTTTATTGTACATTGCAGGTTGCTATGGGTTACGGCTGTATTGCCTTCACTAGAAGCAGGCCTCTACCCCCCTGCACAGGCCTCTCACCCTACATTCAGTCATATCTCAGTCAGTCACATAGGAACTTATCACTGAACTAACCCACACACTCACAAAGCCCCGTTATTATCCGGGAGGATACGTACAGCCCCGGCCTGGTCACAAAAAAGAACGCCCAGCACGGCTCTGTGGAGACAATAAAACCACATAACGTTACCCCGGCCGGAGGCCTAGGGCTTTGTGACGAGCCCGGCCGCGCGCTTTACCTGAGCCCGAGGCCTGACGCGTCACGTGCACGCCAGCCGGAGTCCGAGCGAAGAACACCGAGCAGAGGAGTCCAGGGGAACCAGGGAGGTGCGGGTGATCAGGGGGTGAGAAAGGGGCGGCAAAGCCCGGACTGGGTCCGCAAAAACCGAGAGTTCGGTGGCTGAGAGGTCTGAGGCCTTCCCGACGCCATTAGCCTTGGTAACTCCGCCCAGTTGTGTAGCGTCACACTCCGGCGACACTTTGGGCGGACAATAAAGTTATTTGAAAACGACAAGCGCCATTTTGTTGGTGCCAGACATTTAGCAAAAAAAAAAAGTTACCTTAACTGAATGACATTAAGTTTGCTAAGGCACCGTGCTCCTTATACAAATGCAATTTAGAGTGGAATTGCACCCCCCCAAAAAAAAATTAGTAATGTGCTTAAAAAAAATTGAAATAAAAAAACATTTGGAGAAATTTTTTTTTTTACTCACCTCTAAATGCCTGTTGCTAGGGGGTCCCTCGTAGTCTGCCTCATTCGATGCCTGGGCTCCTGACGTCACTTCCCTCGGCGCAGGAAGGGAGATCGCCTCTCCACCCTCCCTCTTGTCAATCATCTGGGACATGTGACCGGTCCCAGATGATTGCGGGGCCAGTGATGGCACGCGGCGTGGCTCGCGCAGTGGGTGCCCGGCTGTAAAGCCACAGCCGGGCGCCCACAGTTAGAATGCTGGCGCCGCGGGGGGGGGGGGTGGGCGAGCGGGGCTTCGATCCCCCGCATCGATGGACCCTGGGACTAGGGTTGCCACCTCATCCCTGTAATCCAGGACACACATTAATTACACGGGTTCTGTGGCTGATTAAGGTGGTAATTAAACTCACTTGGTGCCTTATCTGCATTAAATCAGCCTCAGAAACTATGTAATTATTATGTGTCCTGGATTGAAGGGATGATGTGGCAACCCTACCTGGGACAGGTAAGTGTCCGATTAAAAGTCAGCAGCTGCAGTATTTGTAGCTGCTGACTTAATTTTTTTTTTTTTTTAAAGGGAACCCCGTTTTAAAGTAAAATATTTGTTTTTATCTTTTGTTACTGCTGCTAACAAAGCAAACAGAATATTGGCATGCATTAAAAAAAGGGGATTAATTCCAGAGAAGACATCACGCACTGGGCGTGGAAAACATGACGCAGACGTGCAGGTGGCTCCACCCGCCCATGAAGACAGGTGAGGGCAGCAGGAGGTCAAGTAAACCTCCCCTGTACACGTCGCAGCCCCCAATGCTGGAAGTGCAGTGTCACCACCAGGCAAACCACAGCAAAAAGGGAGCCAGACCAGCCCGGGAGTAAGCCCCGATTCTAACTGGATGTATTGATGAAAATGGACCAGTGGTTGGAACAGACCACATTTTTGGCCTGAAGGGTGTCTTCCACCCGGATAAATGAAAAAGAAAGGGGAGTTGTGGTCTGAGGAAACCACTCTGACACCTCCATCCCTGAATACAGCAAAAGGGGAGGATGGCCTTGGGACTTTGAGTGAGGTGGGAGAGATTCGGAACACTTCCATAATGAGTGCAAAAAATGTTTTATTGATCACAAAATGCTAAATACATAAATAGAATCAGCAATAAATGTGCGTTACCCGGCATAGTGGCCTAGTTTAAAGCATGAGTAAAAAAACAAATACAATTCATTACACTTGATTTGTACATCCATAAGAGATATTATACATAGTAAATCGCTAAAAAGCTAAAAATAAACATACATCAGCTGAATTTGGAAAATACACATGCATGGATTGCAGCAGTATATGACCATGATATGACCAACTTCAAATACCCAGCACAATGGGCATGCATGTGGCATCGATGGTGCCCTACGTGTTTCGCGAGTCTCCTCTCGCTCATCAGGGGCTGATGCAAAATTTATGTGTCTAAAACAAAAGATATTAAACACCTGATGTAGGGGGAGCACTGTGATGGGGACACCTGATGTAGGGGGAGCACTGTGATGAGGACACCTGATGAATGGGGACACCTGATGTAGGGGGAGCACTGTGATGGGGACACCTGATGTAGGGGGAGCACTGTGATGAGGACACCTGATGAATGGGGACACCTGATGTAGGGGGCACTGTGATGGGGACACCTGATGTAGGGGGAGCACTGTGATGGGGACACCTGATGTAGGGGGAGCACTGTGATGGGGACACCTGATGTAGGGGGAGCACTGTGATGGGGACACCTGATGAAGGGGGAGCACTGTGATGGGGACACCTGATGAAGGGGGAGCACTGTGATGGGGATACCTGATGAAGGGGAGCACTGTGATGGGGACACCTGATGAAGGGGAGCACTGTGATGGGGACACCTGATGAAGGGGAGCACTGTGATGAGGACACCTGATGTAGTGGAGCACTGTGATGGGACACCTGATGTAGTGGAGCACTGTGATGGGACACCTGATGTAAGGGGGCACTGTGATGAGGACACCTGATGTAGGGGGGCACTGTGATGGGAACACCTGATGTAGAGGAGCACTGTGATCGGGACACCTGATGTAGGGGAGCATTGTGATCAGGACACCTGATGTAGGGGAGCATTGTGATCAGGACACCTGATGTAGGGGAGCACTGTGATCAGGACACCTGATGTAGGGGAGCACTGTGATCAGGACACCTGATGTAGGGGAGCACTGTGATCAGGACACCTGATGTAGGGGAGCACTGTGATCAGGACACCTGATGTAGGGGAGCACTGTGATCAGGACACCTGATGTAGGGGAGCACTGTGATCAGGACACCTGATGTAGGGGAGCACTGTGATCGGGACACCCGATGTAGAGGAGCACTGTGATCGGGACACCTGATGGAGGGGAAAGACAAGGCAATCCAGAGATGTGGGCTCTTGGTGTCAGATGGGGCCCCAGCTGTGTAAGAAAAGCTTCAGTCCTGATTGGGCAGAAACGCATACACTCCTTACTGAAGAATATGGGGCCCCCACCCTCAGACCCCATCATCGTCCAATCAGAAGCTCATGGACGGGCACAGAGCGTCTTGTTCTCCTCTGGTCCCTGGCAGGCCATTAGAAATGATGGGTCCCCTATGATGCTGCACTGGCACTGAGGCAGCCCCGGGGGGGGGGGGGCCCATTGGGTCAGTAGGGGGGCCCAGGCTGGGTACAGGGGGGCTGCCTGTGGTGCTTGGAGATTGACAGGACTCCCTGCTGCAGGTATAAAGAGTCCTGAAATGTGTCATCAGTGAAGACGTCATTAATATTTGGGAATGATTTTTACATTGGATGTATTCGGGGAAGAAGGCAAGTTGCTCTCATGGTGGAGGGTGAAGAATGAACTTTTCTTCTGCTCCATAACATCCAATCAGATTCTTTATTCTGTTGACCCATAATGCTCTAGACACGAGTCCAGTGTGGTTGCTGAGGGCAACCAGCTCAGTTATTTGCCCCCCCCCTGTGATGGGGTGTATCTCTCGGGATCGACGCCTCCTCCTTCTGTTCTCTATATGGGAGCTCCTGGAAGAAGATTATCTGTACGCCGAGGAAATCTAGACACCGGAACCTTCTCTGACAGGTAGGTGGATCCTACCGATCGCCTGGCTGCCATCACACTTCTGACTTTTTATCTCTTTGTAGAGCTGAAGGAGGAGAGACAGATCATTGAGAGAGATCTGCAGACCGATCAGCCGTCGGTGACACCCAATCAGCCAAGATGGCATCTGCCAGGATAACGACCCCGGCCGGGGGAGGGGAGTTTATTGGGTATGTGTTTGCACTGCCCCCTTCAGGAATTACTCTGTGAAAGCAGATCAGGAGTTCTGATTGGCTGCAGGCTCATACCTGGTGGGTGACTCCAAAGACTGCAGGCATCGAGCAATGGCAGCCTTGACATCCCTCTGGAGGCGATCTGTTAAATTGCATCCCCTATCCAAAACTTCTTAAGGTTTAGATAGCAGGCAGAAGGACCGGACCCCCCCGTCAGGTTTTTATGGCTGCCTGTGTCCTCACTGGGGAAGGGGGGGGGGGGGGAGCGTTACCCAGACAGGAAGTGATGGGAAATCTTCCAATGAGGACACCTGTTTTGGTGATAACTGGATTTATTGTCACTTCCTGTTGTGCCTGACAGGAAGGGGAGGAAAACCTCATCAAGAGGACACAAAGGATAACAAAAATGACACGTTTTAACCCTTTTCCTGAATCATTTGTTTTTTAATGTACCTAAACACAAACTGCTAAATATATACAGGATCTCACAAAAGTACACCCCTCAGTCACGTTTCTGTAAATCTTTTCTTCTATCTTTTCATGTGACAAGACTGAAGAAATGACACTTTGCTACAATGTAAAGTAGTGAGTGTACAGCTTGTATAACAGTGTAAATTTGCTGTCCTCTCAAAATAACTCAACACAGCCATTAAGGTCTAAACCGCTGGAAACAAAAGTCAGTACACCCCTAAGTGAAAATGTCCAAATTTGGCCCAATTAGTCAATATTTTGTGTGGCCACCATTATTTTCCAGCACTGCCTTAACCCTTTTGGGCATGGAGCTCACCACAGCTTCACAGTATGTCACTGGAGTCCTCTTTCAATCCTCCATGACGACATCACAGAGCTGGTGGATGTTAGAGACCTTGCGCTCTTCCACCTTCCGTTTGAGGATGCCCCACAGATAATCAATAGGGTTTAGGTCTGGAGACATGCTTGGCCAGTCCATCACCTTTACCCTCAGCTTCTTTAGCAAGGCAGTGGTGGTCTTGGAGGTGTGTTTGGGGTGGTTATGAATACTGTCCTGCGGCCCAGTCTCTGAAGGGAGGGGATCATGCTCTGCTTCAGTATGTCACATTACATGTTGGCACTCATGGTGCCATCAATGAACTGGCGGCAGCACTCATGCAGCCCCAGACCATGACACTCCCACCACCATGCTTGACTGTAGACAAGACACACTTGTCTTTGTACTCCTCACCTGGTTGCCTCCACACACGTTTGTCACCATCTGAACCAAATAACTATCTTGGTCTCATCCGAACACAGGACATGGTTCCAGTAATCCATGTCCTTAGTCTGGTGGTTAATTGCGCTAATATTATCCTCATATTCCCATTGTAATTAGTGATAAGTTATAAAAATACTTCTAAAACACCTCCAAATGCTCTTAATAATCTAAAAAATTATTGTAAAGTTTAAAGTAAAATATAAGCCAAACTTATCCCTCCATTATAAACGTGATGTGCTCATAAAAATACGTGTGTGATAAACCCAATATAATATGCACATGCTCAAAACATATCTGCTGCTTATGAAAATTATAAATACATATAAGTGTATAATGTGCCACTTGAAAATTACCAAATACAAATAAATACAAATGTGCAAAGATAAATTCCTTTTTCTAAACAATCCTTCATGTAAGGTGCTCAAAGTCCATCAGGTGTTTATAACAAGACTAATCAGTGCCAGTTATAGTGTAACAAAATTGAGATAAAATAATGTCAAAAAAGTTTTTACTTTCACTTTTCACTTTTTCTTTAATTTAGGTTTACTCCGCTCCTCCACTCAAATCCCGGACATGCAAAGAAAAAATTTATATATCCATTGCGCAGAGGTTAAACAACCATTGGATGCTATGTATCAGATAAAAGACGTTTCACTCACATACTCTCCTAGGTAAAATCGCGTTTGTATTGATCAGCTGCAAAAAGAGCTCAGCGGTGAGGCGCTTCGTTCACCACCGCTTACTCACACACTGCAGATGCTGGGGACGTCACAGGCTCCTCCTACGCGTTACGTCACTGCCACGTGACTTTTCCTTATATATTATATTTTTTCTGTTCTTTTGTTTTTCTATGCTATATTTTTCTATCATTTTCTATTCTATCCTCTTTTCTATTCAAATTCGAATTCATTCTATACGAAATTCGAACTTCAGAAGCCATTTACTAAAATTCGAATATCGTATAGAATGATTTTGAATAGAAAAACTTATAGAATAGAAAAGCATAGAAAAACAATAGAACAGAATAATCAAATTTAATATATATATATATATATATATATATATATATATATATATATATATATATATATATTCTCTTGCTTTGTTTTATATTCTTTTTTGTATTTTTTAGAAAATCATTTTCTTTTTCTTTTTTTTTTTTTTTTCAAATTTGTTTCGAATTTAAATCAAATTTGTTTTCGAATTTGATTGTTTTTTTTCGGATTTGTTTACATTTTTGTATCTTTGTAATTCTGAAATTCGGATGCATACAAATTTTCTAATAATGAAAAATTGACAGTTACCGTATTTATCGGCGTATAACACGCACTTTTTTCCCCTTAAAATCAGGGGAAAGTTGCAGGTGCGTGTTATACGCCGATCCCCCTGCGATCCGAGCTGTCACTTGTTCAAAATCGCGGACCGCGATTTGAAAATGGCGCCGCCGGCGCCGAAGTACACAGAGCCGGTCCTCGGCTCTTTCCGGCGGCTCTCGTTTACTTTCGGTTTCACTCGTAGTCCGGAGCGGAGCTATCCGAGTAGGTTCGGATAGCTCCGCTCGGGACTACGAGTGGAGCCGAAAGTAAACGAGAGCCGCCGGAAAGAGCCGAGGACCGGCTCTGTGTACTTCGGCGCCGGCGGCGCCATTTTCAAATCGCGGTCCGCGATTTTGAAGATGTGACAGCAGGGACAGGGGATCCCAGGCTGCACTGGGGCAAGGCTGCACTGGGGAAGGCTCCACTGGGGAAGGCTCCACTGGGGAAGGCTGCACTGGAGAAGGCTGCACTGACAAGGCTGCACTGGGGAAGGCTGCACTGACAAGGCTGCACTGACAAGGCTGCACTGACATGGCTGCACTGACAAGGCTCCACTGGGTAAAGCTGCACTGGGGAAGGCTGCACTGGGGAAGGCTGCACTGACAAGGCTGCACTGACATGGCTGCACTGACATGGCTGCACTGACAAGGCTGCACTGACAAGGCTGCACTGACATGGCTGCACTGACATGGCTGCACTGACAAGGCTGCACTGACAAGGCTGCACTGACATGGCTGCACTGACATGGCTGCACTGACAAGGCTGCACTGACAAGGCTGCACTGGGGAAGGCTGCACTGACAAGGCTGCACTGACAAGGCTGCACTGACAAGGCTGCAATGAAGGACATTTAAATGTAAGTTTTTTTCCCTTCAACTTCCCTCCTAAAAGTTTTTTTTCCTTAAAATTCCCTCCTAAATTGGGGTGCGTGTTATACGCCGGTGCGTGTTATACGCCGATAAATACGGTACTTACCGGTAACTGTTTTTCTAGGATATCTTCCAGGACGACACACCTGAGAGATGAGGCTCCTCCTCCCTACAGGAAGCACAATCAATCGACAGCTGTTTTAAGTCCCCGCCCTTCCCCTTGATCCTCATTTTGTAGAGAAGTAACTCCTGAACCTGGTTCACAAGGGAAATCATTCCTCTTAGGCACTCACCTTCTAGTGTTCTACAATTTTCCCTCCTCCGATGGGCGGGAAGTAGGCCTGCTGTCCTGGAAGATATCCTAGAAAAACAGTTACCGGTAACTGTCAATTTTCTTTTAGTTATCTTCCAGGGCGGCACACCTGAGAGTATAATCAAGTACCTCAGGCCTACCTTAGGGTGGGATCACTGCAAGACCCTCTTGGCAAACCTTGGTTCTGCAGTGAGTTTAACCTCCACTCCATATGCTTGATGAAGGTATCTTAGCTGGATCATGCGGCTGATCTGCAGGTCTACTCCACCGTTGTCCCTGCCTTCTCCGCTTCGGATGCGGGATCTAGGTGGAGTGGGCTCTTAAAGATGGAATCAGAAAACATGTTAAACTTGTAGGTTAGCAATGTTGCCTGTTTCACACATCTAACAACCATGGCCTATTGTGCCTGTAGGTGCTACTTAGAACCCCTAAAGATTAATCAGAGACCTGTGTTGTAAGACAAGGACACCAAGTTGATCACTAAGAGGGCCTGTCTTTACACTACCCTGTTCAGGGAATTAAAATTGCAAAAAAAGGTGGGCCCCTAACAGACAACCTTTCATTTTTATCTTTACATCAGCAAAGACTAAAGGGAAGCCTGCTTAAGGGTAATAGATTAACAAAGGCTTGATCCCTGGGTTTAAGGCATGCCCACTCTGTGGCTTTACATACACCTGAGTGCCTACTGCAGGAGAATAAAGTCCATAGCAGGAGTATAACACTTATACTGCTACATCTAGTTCTGCTAGAAGGGCGGGATGAAGGCCATGCACCGAGCCGTAACCTATTCGGTCTGGTATACAGAGGCGGCTCTCTAATTAGGCAAATTAGGCAGTCGCCTAAGGCCTCGCGCTCACAGGGGCCTCGGGACCGTCTGCCTACAGATGGGCGGGACCGATCTAGAACACTGGGACTGCACTGTCTGCTAAGACTCTCCCCTGCCGCCTTCTCATCTCTTTTATAGGCTCGGGCAGCGCTGTACGGGGTGAGTCACTGGCCCCGCTATGATTCCTGTAAGAAAAAAAGCCGCACCAGTGATCACAGGGGAGGTGAGTGGAGTCAGCTCAGCTTGTCCTGTACAGGTCCTCTATGATTGCCTATGAGGATGCTGGAATCAGCTCACACACCGCCCGCTCTGTCCTCTGCACATCCTGCAGATAGGTGTACTGGAGCGCTGACAGGTGGGCGTGGCCAGCGGAGGCAAAACATCTCACTGCTCGCCGTGCTCGGCCCGGAGACTAATGAGCTACAGACTGCGGGGTTGACTGCTTGGTGAAGCCCCGCCCCCCACATGTGTTGTGGATTCACCCCAGCAATGCAGAGGATGCTCAGAGTGCCGGTAGTCTGATGAGTTCGGGGATTGGGGTGAAACCGATGACATGGACGATCCGTTTTTCTGCACACTGATACATGACCGATCTGTTCATCACCCAGCAAACCATTGCTCTTCCATGTGACCCTCTCTTCATCCCCATCCCTCTCTTCCCCCCTTCCCTCCTCTCTCCCCCCCTCCATCCCCATCCCTCTCTCTTCCGCCTCTCTCCCCCTCCTCCCCTCTCTTCATCTCCATCTCCCTCCCCCTCTTCTCCCTCCCGCCTTTCGGCCCCTCTCTCTCTCCCCAATTTTCTCACTCTCCTCACTCCCCTCTCCTCCTCTCACCCCTCCCCCATTCTCTCCCCCTCCCTCTTCATCCCTCTCACTCCCCTCTCCCCTCTCTCCCCCCTCCCTCTTCATCCTCATCCCTCATTCCCCCCCCCCTCCCTCTTCATCCTCATCCCTCTCACCCCCCTCCCTCTTCATCCTCATCCCTCTCACCTCTCTCCCCCTCTCCTCTCTCTTCCCCCTCTCTCTGTCCCCATTTCTCTTCCCCCTATCCCCTCTCTTCCCCCTCTCTCTGTCCCCATTTCTCTTCCCCCCTATCCCCACTCTCTCTCTCCTCCTCTTCCCCTCTCCTCCTCTTCCCCTCTCCTCCTCTTCCCCTCTCCTCCTCTTCCCCTCTCCTCCTCTTCCCCTCTCCTCCTCTTCCCCTCCTCTTCCCAATCCTCTCTCTCTCCCCTCTCACCCCTCCCCTATTCTCTCCCCCCTCCCTCTTCATCCCTCTCACTCCCCTCTCCCCCCCCTCTTCATCCTCATCCCTCTCACTCCCCTCTCTCTTCCCCCCTCTCTTCCCCCTTCCTCCCTTCTCTCTCCCCCCCTCCCCCATTCTCTCCCCCTCCCTCTTCATCCTCTTCCCTCTCACTCCCCTCTCTCCCCCCTCCCTCTTCACCCCTCTCACTCCCCTCTCTGACTATCCCCTCTTCCCCCCCCTCTCTCTCTCCCCACCTCTCGCTCCTCCCCTTCCTTTCTTCTCCCCTTTCTCTTACCTCTTTTTCCACTCACTCATCCCTCTCTTGGTTTCTCACCCCCACACTATTTTGCTCCCCTTTTCTTTCTCCCCACCTCTCTCTCCCCCCCCCCTTGCCCCCTACTCTCTCACATATTTTCCCACTTCCCTCTTTCTCTCCTCTCTTTTCCTGACACTGCAGTACAAAGAAATTCAGCTACTGCTTTTCTGTATTCAGGTTCACTGACCATAGTAAATGCATTGGCTGTGTCCACAGCAGGTATGGGGCATAGGTTTAGGAAAATATATGATGGATCCATGGCCTTTGTTAGGTAATGTGAAATTTGGGCATAACGTAGAGCTGTCTAGTAAGTGCCATTCATTATACAGAGGGAGCTTGTGTTACAGTGCATATCCTGGTGTGATATGATCCAATGACATGCTGGAATCCTTGAGGACTTGCCGTGGGTGAATTGCCATTTCATTGTACACTGTACAATTCAATGTATTCATTTTTACTGCTTGAATTATTTTTATGAGTGGGGCCTCATGTATAAGTTTTACTTAAGGCCTCACAAAGCCTAGAGCCGCCTCTGCGGGTATACATCTTTATACTTCATCTTCAGGTCATAATACTCCTCTGAAAAGAACTTCCCAAGTTCTTACTAAACAGGGTGATTCTTTATTGCCTTCCTCCAGTGTCCTATAACCCTACTGGGCTTCAGCCCTAGGAAATGGTTCCGGCATCCCTGAATGTAAGGGGCTGAGGCTTTCTGACATGTGACGTCTGCAGCCAGAACTCCAGGCCCCTCCACAGTAAAGAGGGCTGAAATACAAAAGGTGATACATGCATTATTAATATCACAAATTAAAAAAGATCATAGATTGTGGGCACAGCACAATAGATTTAGACAGAAAGGACACAAGCATAGACAATAATGTTGTGTATCCGAGTGTGGCTAGCTAAACCAACATATCAAATATGGGAGAGACCCAAATCTGAACTTCAATGTAGACAAACAGTCCTCACAGTCTGGTTTTCTGATGTGCAACCAATATGTAAAAACATTAAGACACACGCAAACCCTAAATGCTGCATGTTTCTGAAGTGCAGCTAGCTAGGTCATAACTGATATAAATACAGAAAGAACGGGAACCCTCTTTACGGTGGAGTTTTACTGATGTACACCAAAACAAGGCCAAAAATATAACACAGAAAGACCCAAACTTCTATGTTGCGTATTTCTGACGAACCACCAACTACAGTTATAAGATCAATATGGCACACAAAACAATATCTTTTCTGTTATGCAGTTCTGTAGTGCAGTCACATAGAACCAACACAGAAAGGACACAAGCAACCTGCAGCATTGTGTTTTTCTGAAGTACAGTAATGTAAGGCAATCTGAAACAGAAAGCACCAACAAGATTCAATGTTGAGCATTTCTGCTGTGCAGCAACATAAAAACAGACAGCCTTCCTAGCTGTGATCTTTCTGGTGTACTGCAAAGTAAGGCAATAACTCCAAGTCTATTCCTGTTGTGTAGCAAAACCTCAACCAGAAGGGACAGATAAGCTTAGGGCTCCCACACCTGTGCGACCCAACTTGCAACCTGGGACCGCAAAAACGCAAGATTAAAGTCATACACTATGGCTTCCAATGGGTACCATTCGTGTCTGTGCAACTCCAGGTCGCAGCGCCACCAAGCAGACCCTGCTTTCTGGATCCACAGACCTCAAGATTACACCGGTCGCAGGGAACTTGCAATTTTCAGGTTGAACAAGCGAGGGGTCCCCAATGCTGTATCTCCCTGGAGGAGTGCAGCCAACAACCCCCTGCTGTGTATCCCTAAGAAGCAACCAGGTAGAACGAGAAACAGAAAAGACACCGCTCACTGCTGTGCCTTTCTGATATGCAGCTGATAAGGCAGTAAACATAGAACATACAGGACACAAAAACAATCTTCAATCTTTGTGCATGTCTGATGTGTAGCAATATACCAATACTGAGCAGAGATGTCACCACCCTCAATGTGTCTCCCTGCTGAGGCAGCAAAAACAAATCAGAAAAAGGACAAGCAACCTTCACTGCTGTGTCCCTTCTGATATGCAGTGACCCCACAATAGGGATAAAACTTTTTCGTAGAAGAGAGTTTAATAAGACTCGTGGCCACTCATTACAATTAGAAGAAAAGAGGTTTAACCTTAAACTACGTAGAGGGTTCTTTACTGTAAGAGCGGCAAGGATGTGGAATTCCCTTCCACAGGCGGTGGTCTCAGCGGGGAGCATTGATAGCTTCAAGAAACTATTAATCACCTGAATGACCACAATATACAGGGATATGTAATGTAATACTGACACATAATCACACACATAGGTTGGACTTGATGGACTTCTGTCTTTTTTCAACCTCACCTACTATGTAACTATGTAATAAGGCAGTATATGTAAGACAAAGGACAGACAACCTTCAATCTTGTATATGTTTGATGTGCAACAATATAACAAATCTGAATAGAGATAGCACATCCATATTGAAGTGATTTGGCATGCGACTCAACATGTCAAATCGCATGCCTAAAATCGTCAGCCTTTGCCGTTAATAGCACTGTCAGCACGACTCCACTTTGCGGGGCTGCACCGATTACCAAAGGCAGTACAAGTACTACCCCTGGCCCAGGTTTAATTTGTATTTATGCTATATAGCCCAACGATTCAGGACCATCAATCTTCACTACTGCCTTTCTAATAATCAACCAATAAGGCAGTAATACAGGACACAAAAACCCCAGACAGACCTCAATCTTGTGTATGTCTGATGTGCAGCAATATAACAGATATGAGCAGAGATGTCACAAGACTCAATGATGTGCATTTCCACCATGCGGCACAAAACCAGAAAGTACAGACCACTTTCCCTGTTGTATTTTTCTGATCTGTAGCCAAATAAAGCAGTACCTTTAGGATATAAAGGACAACAAACAAACTTCAGTGCAGTGCATTTCTGATGTACAGCAATATACCCCTTATGAGCAGAAATGTCACAAATCTCAATGTGTATTTCTGCTGTGCCACAAAACATCCCAGCAAGGACAAACCTTCACTACTGAGGTCTACTGGTGTGCAACCAAGGAGGAGTCATGGTGTATCCCTTTATGAAATAACCAAACAGGGCAATTTGATCCATTGGCATAGCCTGGGCTGTAGATACTAACACTTCACCTCCAGTGAAGGAACTAATCCTAAAATGGTTGGACACCTTACTATAGTAGCTGTTGTCCTACCTTACCTCCGTAGACTGAGCAAACGCTAGCCAGCTCACACACAGGTGGGGCTGATCAGCAACTAAAGTCTCAATGAGCCCAGCCCTAGAAACCAATTTAAGACAGCCTCCAGAAGAGGTGGTCACCCATTTAGCCTGGAGGTAAATAGCCACCTGCAGGCCTTAAGCAATCATGTAGCTATCTAAGCTCTTGCATATGTTTGCACAGAAAATCCTTAAAGGATATAGAAAGCGATTTATGGTAAATCACCTTTAGATCTGCCACTGAGTGGACTGTAGCCCAAACCAACAAAAAGGTTTTTCTTACCTCCTGCACTATAATATAACCACAATGTAAAGGTGGAGTGGGAGGTTGGAGCTTATGAAAAGTTACCCATAGCAAGCAACCCCCAAAAGGAGGATCTGTCACATGGGAACCCCTACTGTGCCACGCAGAAGCTTGGTCCCTGACACATTGTTGAAAGTTAGGTCAGCTTTTAAGCATTTTGGAGCAACTTCAGGATTCCTAGCAGCTGGGCTAATAGGGCCATATAACCTAGTGCACCTGCTGACCAGGGGAGCTTACTCCTGAATCCCTCAGCCATTGCACAATCAATAAATTGTGGTATACCTAGCCTGTAAGGAACTCTTTGTATCTACCAGGTCCCCCCCTTCGCTCTATTCATCCCTACTAATGTACCACAACCGGACATGTAGGGAGAGGCTGGCAACCTACTGTTGTGATAACCACAGTGTCTCGGCTGTAAGAGGGAGCTGTGGCTGGTGGTTTTAGCAGTAGTTTCTGGGCAATTGGTTATGCAGACCCCAAGTCCTGCACTGCACCACTCAGTATATACACAGGGAAGGAGGAGAAATGCCTTACCTACCTCTTTCCCATCTGAGGTGGTTTAGGCACACTCGCTCCTCTGCACCACTTATCCACCATATAGAATCTCTGATGTAAGAGGGAGCTGTGGCTGGTGTTTTTAGCAGAAACTTCTGGGCAATTTGAATCCAGACCCCAGGGGAGATCATCTCAAATGCCTAGAAACCATCTGGCTGAAATTGGGGATTTTGCAGCTAAATTCCAAAGGTAAAGGAAAGTACTCACCGTTGTAGTCTTCCCCTTTTTGCCACAGCCACCGGGCTTGCTTTTCCATCCTTATGGTCCACACGCAAGCAGGATAGCCACCAAAGTGCCCCCCCCCTCCAACTGCTGTCCCCGTAGGGAGCTGCAAGGTTAGGCTGTGTGCTGTATACACATGGGGGGGGGGGGGGTAATGCCTTACGTTCCTCATTCCCATCTGAGGTGGTTTAGGCAGACATCCACTGTAGTGAACTGGTGCCTCCTCGCCTAGCGAAACGAGGATGTGGGCGCCTGCTCCTGCTGACTCTCAGCCTTCCCTCCTGGGTAAGAACACGGGTGCTTGTCATTTTGGTGGCGCCCTCCCTAGCAGCCCACGTGAGCTACCAGGGGCCCAGGAGTCGGGGGACACGCTCCCCCTGGAAAGAACCGACGGCCAGAACCCCCGTCTGAACGGACGCCCGGACAGGTAAGGGGGAAGACAGGATAATGGCCCCTGAAGTTCTGGGGACACCACTGTACCCAGGGGCCTTCAGCTCTCAGGGGGGGCTCTTCCAGTTTCTGCTGCCCCCCCTGAGGAAAGGATAGGGGAACCCCCCAGGAAGGATAAATATATCGGGCAAGACCCAGAGGCTTCCCAGGCATTTGGTCCGGCTCCCAGGGGGAGACCACCAGCCACAGGCTTCGGGTCATTTGGAAAAAAAACAAACGGTTTCGCTGTGTAGGGAGAAACAATCAAAAACTGAGGATCAAGGGGAAGGGTAGGGACTTAAAACAGCTGTCGATTGATTGTGTTTCCTGTAGGGAGGAGCCTCTCATCTCTCAGGTGTGCCGTCCTGGAAGATGACTAAGAAAAATTTGTCAGAATTTCGATTCGGAACGAAACGAAATGCACATGTCTACAACACGTGGCCAGTCATTAAAATGTGAATAAAAAAGGAAGTTTAACTTTAAAGTACCTAGAGGGTTCTTTACTGTAAGAGCAGTTAGGATGTGGAATTCCCTTCCACAGGCGGTGGTCTCAGCGGGGAGCATCGATAGTTGAAAGAAACTATTAGATAAGCACCTGAAGGACCACAACATACAGGGATATACAATGTAATACTGACAATCACACAGGTTTTTTCGACCTCACCTACTATGTAAATGCTGCTGATCCCCTGCAGCCATTATCTGCCTAGTGTCTACAATCTACCTTTATGTGAAAATTAAAAAAAAAAAAAAAGATGTGTAATAATTTTTGTGTTTATTAAAAGAGAGCAACTACAAAAACTCTTAACCAGTTTCCGGACCGCCCACCGCACGTTGACGGCTTTTTAGCAGAAACGCGTCGGGTGGACCCATTACAATCACTGCTACTTGTCTTTATTTGCTCTTGATGATCTTCTAACATGCGAGTCTGTTTTTATACTTTTTAAAATAAATTAGCCTTTACAGTATCACGCTATGCAAGTTTTTCATTCATTTTCGCATGGTATATGAACACCAGTTTGTGGCCCCCTATTGGAACACTATCCATATGCAGCTGCGGGCGATCGTGGAAGCTTAGTTGCCGTCCTGACCTAGGATCCATCGTGGCTAAGGAGATGTACCCTTTTAACCAGCGGGTCTCAAAGCCTTTGTGACTTGGGTGGCATAAGCCTTCCCAAGTCAACAACATCTGGTAAACCTCCTAAGATCCTTGGTGGCGGCCTTTTCACCATTCTAGCCTTTCCTGAAATGCTGTTGGTCTTAAACATCTGTCAGGACCTCCATGGTCCTTTGGACTTCAATACATATTGGTTTTTACCAACATAAGCTTGGACTGTAGCTTACATTCACTATTTCTAGTTGGACATTATAGTATTTTTATTCACTTTGGTGATTTCCCTTCTATATTATGGTTTCACCACCTTGCACATCCATATTGCACTGTATATTTTGCACAGGATATGATCATGCCATATCTATAGACATATCTGTATTGTGAATTTTTTCACTGAAATTCTTATTGTATTTTTACTTTTATTTATAACCTTTACTTCAGGTTTTCAACACTTTTTTTTAGATTTTCAGTTTATTCAGGTTTTATAGCGCTACACTTTCATATTTACAGGGCAGACACATCCACCCAGACAGCAGTCCTAGTGGCACAGAACACAGATCACCTGACCTCACCCAAATATAGAGGCTCTCCCAGCAGGCCAAGAGATTAAAGAAAAACGCCTGACCTTTGGCTGGAACACCCACATAACCATAACCAGACCTTGGGTTGCCTTTCTCGTACCTAGTACCACCAGGTACCCGGCCACCTATTGGTAGAAGATAAAAGTGCAACAAGGCCAAGCTTCAAGAAACTATTAGATAAGCACCTGAATGACCACAACAAACAGGGATATACAATGTAATACTGACACATAATCACACATAGGTTGGACTTGATCGACTTGTGTCTTTTCTCAACCTCACCTACTATGTAACTATGTAAGCTTAGGGAGAAATCAATAGATCCTTATCAATCAAGATAACTACTCTTGGCAAGTACATTTGTGAGGAGCTCCCTGACTAAACTCCAGGGTGCTACAAATAAAAATGCTATAAATATATCCCATAGTTTGTAGACATGATAACTTATATACAAACAACTCAAATTGGGGGAAAGGGGATGATGGGATTATTGCGGTGCCACCAAAAAACAAAACTATTGGAACAATTTTTTATATAAAATCATTTAATTTATTTTATTGATAACAAAAACATCTAAAATGTTTACGTGAAAAGGTACAAAAATACAAAGCGATAAACAAAGATACAGTTCAAATAAATGACCGTCACCAAAGATGTTGAGGGGTGATCGTAGTCTTTTGTCCCAACTAGTTTCGCCAAAACATTGGCTTCATCAGGGGAATGTATAAATGTACTGGAGAGAGTAAACCACTATAATAAAGAAAAAATGCATTATTGGATCAACATAATCTTGTAGTGCTGAAGGCAAGCCATCGCATCGCAAAGCGGTCAAATTGCCGCCCACCCATATCCCACAATCTTCCCACCCCCCACACCTAGAACATACCATGCGGGTTCCAAGACGCAAGGGGGACACCACCAAGACACTAGGGATAGGAGTCACACTCAGCCCAGTATTTGGCTACAGGGGAATTAGAGGGCGCCTGGAAAGAGAAGTTTAGCATATAAGTATTGAAAATTCATTTAATTTTATTTAACAAGGGGGACCTCAGCCTCAATTACATACCCTAGTTACATGCAAAATCACGGCGTTCAATGTTGCATAAGGGAGATTCACAGCGCAGTAAGTTCATGTGAAAAATGTATTTTATATACAAACAAATCTATATACGCTTAGTGGAAATTTTTTTTAACAAAAACATGTAGCAGAATACATATTGGCCTAAATTGATGAAGAAATTTGATTTGTTAAATTTTTTTATTGGATATGTTTTATAGCAGAAAGTAAAATATTGTTTTTTTAAATTGTTTTTTTTTTTTATAGCGCAAACAATAAAAACGCAGAGTGATCAAATACCAAAAGCAAGCTCTACTTGTGGGGAAAAAAGGTCAAATTTTGTTTACTCAACTGTGGACACCCATCTGCGATAGCTTGCGGCTTCACAACCGGGTACACGGTCACAGCCGAGTGCCAACTGTGCAAGCTTGAGCTGCTCTGCGTATTGTGGATGATCCTGCAGTCTTCTGACTAAGATGACTGCGGGAAGAGCAAAACTTCCACTCGGATCACCCAGGTGATCTGAGCGGAAGTGGCATAAAAGTTATCTACAGTGTGGAAAAAGGTCTGCAGCTCTTCAAGCAATGGCAACTGCTCCCTGCAGATGACATGATAGTCCAACCGTCAGGAACCATGAATCAGACAATCAGAAGTGCAGTAAAAATCACACTTTAATAAAATGATAAAATAGTACAAACAGAATAAACATGGTCAAAACATAGCCAGAGTTTGGTAACCAGAGCGGGTAGTCAGAACAAGCTAGTAAAACAGGAATCCAGAGATCAGCATAGTCAGAAGCAGCAAACAGAATCAGGAACCAGAAGGGAAGACAGCCAGGCAAAAGTCTTTAACAGGAAAACACAGCAGAGAGTATCCAGATATGTTAACCAAGGCGAAGGCACAGGAGATCTGATCCAAGGAGTTTAAGTAGCCAGCAGAGCTGGCTGACGAGGATATGATCATCAGGTGAGTCACTTTGGAGTGATGAGGGCTGGCAATTAACCGACAGCTGAGCAGCCAGAGCTCTGAGAAGGGAGGGCTAAGTCCAGCCCTGACACCAACTCACTTAAAGAGAATATTCTTTTCCCCTAAGACACTTTATATCTTCTAAATGCCTCAATTCCACTTTAGACGCTAACCTCTTGTATATATGGCTAACCGCCCAAAGAAAGCCTGCGGAACGGTCACTGCTATCCAGGAACCAATTGCGGTTTGCCATATATGCAACGTCAGTCACCTGCAAGGACGCTTTCTTATCCTGGTATGTGAACTCAACCACTCGCTATACACTTTAGTGAACATATATGCCCTGAACACAAAACAAAATGAGTTCCTGGCTTCCCACCCACGAGTCATGGAAGTGGGCCAGGGAACCCCGATTCTGTCCTCAGTCCTGGACCCATCTTTGGTTTTTGTCTTTAGCCAAGGGGAGACCCACCCAGTTCATCCTTCCACTACTGCACAAATTTGAACATTTGGAGATGTCTGCTCAGCCTGGAAAAGGATTTTGCCTTTATATCAGCACCCCATGCCACGTACTCAAGAAATACAGATCTTACAGATAAAAGGTCCTTGCAGAGTTGATTGCATTCTAACATTGGTATAATCCCATGGTCAGACCACACACCAGTAGCTTTTGTGTTTCACAACACCTTCAGTAACTCTCCTCCACCTCTTTGGAGACTCAATACATCTCTTTTGGAAGACCAGAGCTTATACCAACGGTTAGTAAACATACTATTTTTTGATTCAAATGATAAGCGTGAAAACCAAGATTAACCCTGTGGAACACACATAAGGCCTATATGTGAGGAGAAGTAGAGGATATGGCATATAGATGAGGTTCTTTGTTCTATAACAGTACGAAAGATTAAACACATCTAGTCCTAATCTTCAAACCACTCGAGTTCTGACATTAGGCAAAAATTGAGAAGCTAACTACTTTACAAATAGGAGAACCATCTAAAATATCTCAGGGCTGATACGCATAGCCTCTATAAAGCATGAGCTTGGTTAGCTAACAAAATTAAAGCGCAACAACTTAAGCAAAAGCTCTTCCAGGTTATGCACCCTATATCACAGACCAAACTATGAAATCCATGAGATATAGCCAAATGCCTTTAGTGTATATTATGAATCCCTATATGATTTGAAATCGGACACTGCAACTCCACAACCCACTTCCGCCATTGCCGCCTTTCTCCAGTCAGTCAATTTACCAGCCAAAAAGCAACGATAACGTAAAGGAATTCCCAAAGAATTCTTCAAAGAGGAAATATACGGTATTAAAGTTAAAACATTATATTACAAAAATTCACATAACACTAGCAATTGATAAATACTACTAAACTTCCACCACGTACATCTAAAAATTAGACAATTGTCTTAGGGACACAGGTGGCCACCACAATCAGACATACAGGCCCCACAGACAAAAAACCCTATTCGTTTCTCAATATTGGATCCTAGTTATTAAAATAATCGAACTAGGCTCCAATATAGAGAAACAAACAGGGTTTGTTGTCTGTGAGGCCTGTATGTCTGATTGTGGTGGCCACCTGTGTCCTTAAGACAATTGTCTAATTTTTAGATGTACGTGGCGGAGGTTTAGTAGTATTATGTTTATCAATTGCTAGCGTTATGTGAATTTTTGTAATATAATGTTTTACCTTTAATACCGGATATTTCCGCTTTGAAGAATTCTTTGGGAATTCCGTTCCATTCCTTTTTGTATGTCTAACCAATTCAGAGGAATATACCCCTATGGTTGATTACCTTTGTATCCCTGGGGGGATAATATGCCTTGCTACAGTGGGGATCTATTAACTTGG
Organism: Lithobates clamitans; assembly: GCA_037952925.1. Classification (NCBI taxonomy): domain Eukaryota; kingdom Metazoa; phylum Chordata; class Amphibia; order Anura; family Ranidae; genus Lithobates; species Lithobates clamitans. Next base: position 609,518 of record JBBGZY010000590.1, on the reverse strand, counting down.
AAAATTCCCCTCTAGCCTGGTCTATGCGGATGCAGTTAGCGTGTAATTTTTATGCTTTTTTTGTCGCGTCAATTTAGCCCAACCATTCATGGTATAAGAAATAGGCTTCGCTATTAAGAGGCTCCCGTGTCATAAGTCCCCCAAAACAGATGGTATCTCTAATAAATTCTATAAAAAAAAAAGTCTGCACGTATTGTCCCGCATCTGTTGTCAGTGTTCAACCTTGCTGCCACTTGAAATCCTTAGAACTGTTATCGCGATGATCTCCAAACCCAACAAAGACCAAACCAAGGTCACGAACTATAGACGTATGTCCTTACACAACACCAGCATTAAACTGCTGTCTAAATTATTGGCCCTGTGGTTACACAGTGTTCTATCCTTTCTTACCCATCCTGACCAGGTACGCTTTGTCCCTGGCCATCAGGCTCCTGCTGGAAGCAGATGCCTTTTGAATCTTATCACAATTCTCTGCTCTTGTTTTTGGGGTCCATTGGGGTTTTCTAAAGAGAAGACCTTCACAAATTTGGTATCATTGGCTGGCTACAGGTGCTATCCTATCTCTATATTCCTCCCTCTCAGTGGTGGTCCTTACCTCGGGTATTATATATAACCCCATCCAAATCACTAATGGTACGAAGCAGGGGTGTCCCCTTTCCCCAATTTTCACGCTCCTCATGGAGTCCGTTAGCAGAAAGCATTAGTCCCATCCTCATATCACTGGTAGATCTATGGCGACCTGTGAGCACAAGATCAGCTTGTTTGCGAATGACATCATGCTCATAGTATCGAACCCTGAAGTTCTCTTCAGGCAATTCAACAGGTTCTGTCCCAAGTTAGCTCAGCATCCTTTTTATAAACTGAATGCTAATAAGTCCCAAATTTTGGGTCTGCTCATCCCGTCAGGCCTCCACACTTCTCTTGCTTAGTAAATTCCCCTTTATGTAGAGATCTGACTTGTTTCCTTTCCTAGGTATCTAACTTACACCTAAGATATCGAGCTACTTTGATTATAACTTCAAGACCTTCCTCACACCCTGTCCCAGTTGAAAACTTAAGGTCTCTCTAAACTAGGCAGGATAGCGGCTCTGAAGATAATACTTTCAAAACAAAATTTGTTCCAAACTCTAATACCTTTACCAGCTATATTCCTCAGAAGTGTTCAAAGACTTCTCAGTCAGTTCATATGGAGTAATAAACCACCTAGATGCTCCTTTCATATATTGATGAGACACAGGAAAAACAGGGGTTTAGGAGTACCTAATGTCACCCTCTACTACAAGGCTTGTGTTCGGGATAAATTATGATATTGGTTAATAAAGTGTGGTCTAAAATGGAGCATGCTTTAATCCTACATTGTGACCTATGGTCTACCCTTATCGCACTCAGTTTCGGTCTACCTTGCATGTCATCTCCTTTCCCCGGTTAGCGCTTCATTACAGGCAGGGCCGCCATCATTGGGGTACAGCCGGTACACAAGGGGCCCGGGCCATCTTTAACACATGGCAGCTGCCATCAGAGCGGAAAAGGAGGGGTAAACTAATGCGCAAAACCAAAATAAATATAAATAGGTGTAACGGAAGCCCACCAACATATCAAAGTGTTCCCACACAGCAAAGAATAAAAATAATGTGGAGTTAATTAACCTGTGTATGAATAACGTGAATCTAAATAATGTGAAGATAGGAATCTGTGTGAACACAATCACCTAACAATGTAATAATGTGTAAAATAGCCATGAATCTGGGTAAAACACAATTGCCTAATAAATACAAATAAACAAAAATGTAATAATGTGCAAAATATCCATTAACACAGAAAAAATTATAGCAGTCAATCTTCAAAGTGCAAAAATACAATAAGCGACCCAGCTGGGTAAATAATCCAGTGTATATTCAAACAATCCCAATAATGTGCAACTTGCAGTAAGTGAAATGAAAATCCAGAGGACAACATGATAAATCTCCCAACGATATATGAAAGTCAAAAATCCTTGCAGCAATCGATTAAAGTGCATGTGCAAAAACGATCAATGTGCAGAAAAAAAAACAGTGTCCACTTCATCCAATCACCATCCAAAGTGTGGCACCTGTTTCCCCCAGCCTCTCACCTCTAGCAGTGGCCCCTAGGGGCCAAGTCAAGCTCGGATTAGCAATAGACAAACAATTCCACAGTCGAACGACCTCCAGCAATCACCTCAGCAGGACCAACAATATCCAGCAGATGGCCTTGATCTCCACGCTCAACGAGTAAAGTGGTGGCATGGAGTAGAAAAGAAGGGTGGCTCCATTGTGTAGTAATTTAAAAATTTATTAAATCCAGCACACATAGTAACTTACATTTAAAATGATGAACAGCAATATAAGAATGAGTACTTCCGGTCTCGGGCGCAACCGGAAGTGACACCTGGCACCTCACTGACGCGTTGCGTTACTGCACACGTGACTTCAAAGGGTGATGGAGTCAGGTGTCACGGTGCCAGTTTATATAGTCTCTTCCGCTGTTATAACAGCCACATATTGACATCTTCAATTGTATTCAAATAAGCATTAAAAACAAGATAAAATGTATAAAATAATATAGTCAATAATAAAAGCTCATTATAAACTTGCAGCATAATAAATTTAAAATAGATGACGCAATAATAATCATTCAACCTATGGCAAACACCATCTAATGGTGAGAAGAAATACTACGAACCATCTAAAACTCACTGTTGCCATCTGGTGGAAAAATAACAAAATGCTCTTCTGAAATGTTTTATTTTTCCACCAGATGGCAACAGTGAGTTTTAGATGGTTCACAGTATTTCTTCTCACCATTAGATGTTTGCCATAGGTTGAATGATTATTATTGCGTCCTCTATTTTAAATGTATAATGCAGCAAGTTTTTAATGAGCTTTTATTATTTCTGACTTTATTTTTTCAATTTTATGTTTTTAATGCTTATTTGAATACAAATGAAGCTATGTCAAATATGTGGCTGTTATGACAGCGGAAGAGACTACATAAACTTGCACCATGACACCTGACTCCATCAACCTTTGATGAAGTTACGTGTGAAATGGCGCAACGCGTCAGATAGGAGCCAGGTGTCACTTCCGGTTGCGGCCGAGACCGGAAGTACTCGTTTTTATTGCTGTTATTCATTATTTTTAATGCAAGTTCCTACATGTGTTGGATTTAATACATTTTTAAATTACTACACAATGGAGCCACCCTTCTTTTCTACTACATGCCCCCATTTTACCCCTTGAGCGTGGAGATCAAGACCGTCTGCTGAAAATCATTGGTCCTGCTGAGGTGATTGCTGGAGGTCAATCGACTGTAGAATTGTTTGTCTATTGCTGATCCAAGCTCGACTTTGCCCGTAGGGGCTGCTGCTAGAGGTGAGAGGCTGGGGGAAACAGGTGGCACACTTCGGATGATGATTGGATGAAGTGGACACAGATTTTTTTTTTTACACATGCACCTTTATCGATTGCTGCAAGGATTTTTGACTTTCATATATCGTTGGGAGCTTTATCACATTGTCCTCTGGATTTTCATTTCATTTACTGCAAGCTGCACATTATTGGTATTGTTTGAATATTCACTGGATATATTTATCCAGCTGGGTAACTTATTTTTTTTGGCACTTTAAAGATTGACTTCTATATTTTTCTGTGCTATTTTGCACATCATTACATTTTTGAGCATTTTGTTTTACCCAGATTCATGTCTATTTTGCACATTACATTTTTTATTAGGTGATTGTGTTCACACAGATCTTCACATTTTTTAGATTCACTTTATTCATACACAGGTTAGCACCACAAATTTTTATGCCGTCAGAGCAGACCATTTGCCAGGATGCAGGAGGGTGGAGAGGTCGACGGATCCCATGTGTTTGAGGGTCGTGGCCCACTATCAGGCAGGCTGCACTTCAGTCCAGTACTAGTGTGCGCTGGCCAGTTGGTGCCAGCAGAGTGCCCCATGGAGGAGGTCAGGGTGGAGGAGCCCCCCCCACTCTTGTGTGCAGGTTGGGCTCACTGTCAGGCAGGCTCTACAGTGTGCGCCGGGCTGTACGGGGTGAGGCCAGTTTGTGCCAGCAGAGGGCCCCATGGAGGAGGTCAGGATAGAGAGCATGGTGGAGATGGGACACAGGCTCAGCTACCCCTCTTGGTACTGCTGGACAGGTGAGAGCAGGGAGGACTGGTGCTTGCCAAGGTGTGTGTGACGCTGCCCCTCTTCCACCAAACTTCCACCTGTCCCGCTCCGATTGCGCTGCCCCCCTTCTGTCATACTGCCCCCCACCTGTCCCACTTCCCCCCTCCTGTGGTAGGAAGTGTTGGGACTGGAGAAGGATATGGGATGGATGAGATGGTACTGGAGGAGTAATGGAATGAAGGAGATGGGACTGGAGGAGTAATGGAATGAAGGAGATGGGACTGGAGGAGAAGGACATGGGATGAAGGAGATGGGACTGGAGGAGAAGGACATGGGATGAAGGAGATGGGACTGGAGGAGAAGGACATGGGATGAAGGAGATGGGACTGGAGGAGGACGAGGATGTGGGATGAAAGAGATGGGGCTGGAGGAGGATGTGGGATGGAGGAGATGGGACTGGAGTAGCAGTACATGGGATGGAGGAGATGGAAATGCAGGAAGATGAGGACATGTGATGGGCAGTGGACAGATCCGGCGGGACAGCCTATGGGTGGGCAGTGGGGAACGTTGGTGGTCAGGCCCAGGGCGCGCCCAAGCCTAAAGCTGTGTAAGGGGCCCCAAAATTTCAGATGGCTGCCCTTATTACAGGTATGGTCGACACTGACATTGAAAAAAAAAATACCTCTAGCCCCTACAGCTACCCATAACCTTTAGGTACCTACCCAAGTACTATCATTTTGTTCCAGACCTCCCTCTATCTCGGTGGGGTAAAAAAGGTTTAGCATCTGATTTTTTTTTGATGGCCCTACTCTACATTACTTTGAACATTGCTCTTCCCGGTATAGCTTAAGACCCTCGTCTTTTATAGCCACTACTTGCGCCTTAGTCCTTTCCTCCATAAACACCCCTTACCTCCTATGATTGCAATCAATGTGTTTACTGTTTTTTCATCAGTCACCTTGCAAACAGAGGCATTTTATAATCTTCTGAAAGGGGATAATATCTTCACCAAAACAAGCACTGTGCTGAAATGGGAAAATGACTTGGGCATCTCAATTCCTGATAAATGTTGGCAGCAAGCCTTGACCTACACTGTTAGAATAATTCGAAATGCTCCAAAAAAAAAAAAAAAAAACCCCATCACTGGTACCCTTTTAAAGCTATCAAAATTCCTGCTGGAGGAATTGCAGAGAGTCTGGATCCTTATACCATGTGATATGGTTGTGCAAATCTTAAACCCTACTGGAATAAGGTAGTCACCCGGATTTCTGAACAGGTGGGCCAAAAAAACAAACAAAAAAAAGCAATCTCGCCCATCGAGGGCCTAAAATTGCCAATTTTAGGCCCTCGACGGGCGAAATTGCCAATTTTAGGCCCTCGACGGGCGAAATTGCCAATTTTAGGCCCTCGACGGGCGAAATTGCCAATTTTAGGCCCTCGACGGGCGAAATTGCCAATTTTAGGCCCTCGACGGGCGAAATTGCCAATTTTAGGCCCTCGACGGGCGAAATTGCCAATTTTAGGCCCTCGACGGGCGAAATTGCCAATTTTAGGCCCTCGACGGGCGAAATTGCCAATTTTAGGCCCTCGACGGGCGAAATTGCCAATTTTAGGCCGAGGGCCTAAAATTGGCAATTTCGCCCGTCGAGGGCCTAAAATTGGCAATTTCGCCCGTCGAGGGCCTAAAATTGGCAATTTCGCCCGTCGAGGGCCTAAAATTGGCAATTTCGCCCGTCGAGGGCCTAAAATTGGCAATTTCGCCCGTCGAGGGCCTAAAATTGGCAATCTGGCCTGTCGAGGGCCTAAAATTGGCAATCTGGCCCGTCGAGGGCCTAAAATTGGCAATCTGGCCGTCGAGGGCCTAAAATTGGCAATCTGGCCCGTCGAGGGCCTAAAATCAGCACTCTTGACCTTTGGAGGCCAAAATCGACAAACTCAGGCCTCAAGAGGTAAAAGCGACAAACATTTTTATATTACCTGTTAACAGTTCTGAGTTTTGCTGAATTTTTTTTTTCAGGCTTTTATCATGCCAGTGTTTTCTGTCCTAGGATAAGCAAGCTGTGGGGGCACTGAAGCTTAAGTGGCACTCACATTTAGCAGCAGCAGGGACTCCGATTTTCTCACACAGTGCTTCAGTATTTGTTCTGGCCAAGACCCTCTTGTTGCACTGCTGGTCTTTACTTCCGGCACTGGTTGCTAGGATCGCCTGCCACCTGGTGTCTAGCAACTACTGAAATCACAAGGAGAGCAAGGCCCCAGCATTGAGAGCGGAGGATTTAACTGCTTCCTCTGTGCCTAGTGAATTTTGGCTCCTCCCACCATCTTCTCCAGTGTGGCTACATGCGCCTCTCAGAGCCTGAGGGAAGAAAGATCAAAGCATGTCAGAAGAGTCAACCTGCACCTGCCTCAGGTGAGGCGGATGAATTAAAACGTGTCATTAGGGAGCATGAGCTGGCAGCAGATGACACCCACAGAGGGATGAGAGGAGGTGGTCACAAGGATGGATCTCAGGAATTCATGCTGGGACTTGTAGTCCCTCACTTTTAGGGATGCGACCAACCCAAACGTGAAGGACTACAGGGCCCAGTATAAACCCCTCAGAGCTGTATCACTCCACACTGTCCCAGCATGAAGCCCTCAGCTGAAGAGGTGTCCCCCCAGCCCCCCAACTATTGAACTACTGAAAGACTACAGATCACAGCATGAACCCAAGAGATTTAAGGGGCCACATTCTTAGATCTCAGGGGTTCTTGCTGGGACTTTTAGTCCTTCACTTGGGGGAATCCGTCTTAAATCTCAAGGGCTCATGTTGGGACTTGTCCTCCACTAGGTGGTGGTGGGGGGATTGTCACGTCCTCAGCGCTAAGGGCTTCCTGCTAGCACTTGTAGTCTGTCACTTTTGCAGATGTAGAAAAGAAAAACAAACCCCCTGGGGAAAGTGACAACAATTGAGTATCAAAAAAGTATAAAGTTTATTAAATATAGTACAAACATTTATAAAATTGAATCATATGAGATATACAAATCCAATTAGAATGAAATACATAAAAATTGCTCGTAGGAGGACCCAACGATCATTTCTGGCTTGATGCCCTTCTTCAGGGTTTACAAACGTATAGGGCCAAATGTCTAATGAAAAAACAAACTACATTAGTATATCAATAAAAACATACATTCTTTCTGTGCAGCAAATATATTTGCACAGGGGCAAATAAAGAACATGGAGAGAGATCTTACATCACTAATTATTCTGCATGGTATCCCACATAACACTTTTGGAGATGTGACCCTCCTAAAAGTGAAGAACTGCAAGTCCCAGCATGAATAAGGAATGCTCCTGTGCTATCACCGAAGGTGAAAATTATTAATATATATACATATATATACATATATATATATATACACATATATATACACAACACTATAGTAACTGCTGCAAATACCAATAGGTGAATCTGTGACTAAAGTAATAAGTATGTATTACGCTGTTATGAAACTATAATATATTACTGTGACAATAAGTTGTAAATGGAAAGGTGATACTAAAACTGTACACAAGATGGCAGTAGAACCAAAACATCAAATACAAAAAACTTTCCAAGGTAAAACTGAAAAAAGCTATCCAATGCAGATATAAATTGTGCAGCAAAAATCAATCAGTGCTCATATAAAAAACATGTCGATGCATGTAGTTTAACCATTGTAAACGCTCTAGAATTACCCTGAGATAGGGAGAGAAAGGTAGTGCTCCAATCTTAACCATGCAAACTATGAAGTGACAGGTGTAAATTCATTCCATGCAGTGACCTCTGTGACATGGCCTCTCACCTTACTGCTGTAAGGCAACAGCATGGGCAAACCACCAATCCGATATCCTCTGTAGGTCCTTGCATAAATAGCTGGTGGCTTCTGTAACCTTTGGGGGTCTTCCTCCCATTAATCCAAGAATCGGTATTAGGTGGTGGATGGTAGCCCCTCTAATGAACTTCCACACTCACCCCAAACGGGATGCAAAAGGAAGAAGGGGAATGCCCAAATAGTGTAGCATGTCATAAAACATTAAAACACACAAGGCAACACTCACATTAAACAAGATGGGGCCGTAAAACATCCACGAGCGCCGAGCACGTCTCCCACGTCACTTCTGGTGAGCGTGTTTCACAATTTATAATTCTGTTTTTTTTACAATGCTTTCTTTTTTTTGGGAGGGGGGGCAGGGCGGAGGGGAGTGACTGGTGTCAGTGTTTATTTTTTTATTATTTTTACAATTTAATTTTTAAATATTACAGTCCTTTTTTCGATCAGCTCTGTTGGGGGCTTTGGTGACATATCAAGGGTCTAAACAGACCCCTGACATCTCCCCTTTGAGACAGGGAAAGGGACTGAAGACCGATTCCCCAGTGCCTCCCTGTAGCCTTAGCTACACTGAAGGTGAACAGAGGCTCCTGTTCATTCATAAACGGAAGCACTGTAAACACAGTTTATGATATTCCATTATAAATGGACACAGTCGGTGAATACTGACTTTGTGCATTCAAAAAAGGAAGTCAGTAAATTACATTCATCGCCTCCTTCCTCTGCTCTCCATCCTGAGATCCAGGATGAGGGGGGACTCCAGAGGACACCAGGAGCACAGAGATTAGGGACATTTGGGGATGAACAGAGGAGGACACAGGACAGTCGGGGGTGATCGGTGCGGGGAGATACAATCACCGATATTCCTGTATGGCTTTCAATGAAGCAGCTGAAAGCCATTTAGGGAGATAGGTGATTGTAACTCCCGCCACACCGAACGGTGTCGGGGACAGACTTGGTCCAGGGACAGGTGTGCTCAGTTCGGGAACTGTCCCAGGAAACATCTGGTCACCCTACATTAGGCCACTCTAGTCCAAACAGTACTGACAATCCCACTGCCGGCTTGCCTTGCTCCTGTCCCGCACGTGGCTCTGGCTGCTCTGTTCGGGTCCCTTGCACCATGACATCACATTAAACATTTCAGCACTGCCTTCGCTAGACCCACCACCCAAACACACTGTAGCAGTCACAGCCATATTTACTGGCAACCATTTCCTGTCACTGACATTTACTGGCAGGAGAAAAAGTGCCTGTTTTTTACTGGCTGCCAGTTAAAATACTTAGTTGGCAACATTGGCTGCAACTGCAAAGCTCTGGGGGAAAATTGCAGGGTCTGCACCCCTTTAGATGTGATTTCCTATTGAGTGTATCTCACCAAAAATGACATTTTTGTTGCAGGGAATGCCTGAAATTTGACTTGTATCTTAGTGTAGACTTCTGGGAAAATCAATGAGCCAATCACACAAGCAGAAAGTGATGTTTCTGGGAGGCATGCTGTACACATTCTGTGTACAGCACACCTCCAGGTAGCCATATTGCATTTCACAGAAAGTTACAGAGAAGCAAATTGAAAAGAAAAGGTAATTTTTAACATTCAATTACAATACGACTTGTGTCTCAATTTTATATGCTATATTTTCTTTTTCATACATCATGGGACAGAGTTTGGCAAATATTCATTACCTGCTGGGTATACTTCATCTCCAGGTGAATGGACACTGGTGACCAAAAGGTCTTGACAGAAAGTGATCCCCTATATAACCCCTCCCATACAGGAAGTACTTCAGTTTTTTACCAGTGTCTGCAAGGTGGATGGCACAGTTTGTTTGAGCTCTCTGGCCTCCAGGTCTCTAGTGCCACAAACTGTTCTTAAATGAATCAAAGGATTGACCGATCGGATCCATTTGACAGCGCTAAGGCATTCCTGCAGGGTGCTGTACAGGTCCAAGGGAGTGGACCCTGAACATGAAAAGGGTACCCAGTCCTTGAAGGTCCTCAAGTGACAGGAACCCGCTGTGATGGGTGAATATTGGGCTCTTAGTTTCTAAGCTGCCCTGCACCTGGACGGGTAAGTGAAATCCCTTTACTTGTTGGTGACCCAGTGTTTTTAATCAGTCAAGTTAGCTAGAGGCTGGACACCTGTGTGCGGTAACCATACGGGGGAGTTTTGGGCAAGCTGTGGGTGTTTGCAAAGTACCTTTTTTGCTTGTGTCTGGCTGTTTACCTGTATGATGGCGCATGACGGTGCACCATTTCACCTTGGTTTGCCATGGCGCACATGTGTTTGCAAAAGCGCCGCTGGGCTTAAGTTTGTCACCATGGCGCAAAAGGCTTCGCCGCACATGCGCCGTAGCCTTTATCTAGGCATGCAAAGATTCACGAATACAGCCACGCTCATTCGCCGGGACCGTGCACGTGTGTACGGATGCACAGAACATTACAGCGCACAGCCAGCTTATTTAAGCTGTGTATGCCAAGCATGCAGTGCTTCCAGTAGTCAGCTGTGGGACACAGAGCAGGCTCTGAACCAGGCACTTGCAGCAGTTCATTTCTCCTTATCCGGGTCACACAAGTCACGAGGTGTTGCCTGGCAGGCTAAGACTAGCCATACATGGGTCGAATTTTGAAACAATTTTCTTTTGAAAATCAGAACATTTGTGCGTTTTGTGATCAGATGGTGCCACCATTGATTTCGAAATTCAGCCAACCAAGCCTTCAATTTCACCTCATGTTACTAAAGAAGAATTTGTGGCTGGGAAACTATCTTCTGGGAATTTTCTTTTCTTGTACATTTCTTTTCCGATTACATTTCCCGTATGATTGTCCCATCAGTTAGAAAATTGTTCGTTTTTAAAAAAATTTTGAACATGTCCAATTACTTAAATTTGATTGCCGCAGGAAAATCAGCTGTTGCTGCAGCCCACCAATGGTGCGAAATACGAACGAAAATACTTAGATAAGATTTTCTAAAGAAAATTCTTTCTAAATTCGACCCATGTATGGCCTGCTTAGCAGGATTGTTGCATAGGGGCTTGGTGAGCCCTATTAATGAGTCTCCCTTCTGAGGTGTTTTAATACTACACCCAGGTACTCTGTGGCTGGTAAACGTCATAAAAAAGAGGATCGGGACTAACTATAGGGAAGGCACCCGAGTCTCACAAAGAAGACTCAAGATCCTACGAGGTTGTGCCTGTAATGCGGCCTCCGGGTGCTGGACCATGCGAAGTGGAATCCTGGACATCACAGCGCTAAGGCATTCCTGCAGTGTGCTGTACAGGTCCAAGGGAATGGATCCTAAACATGAAAAGGGTACCCAGTCCTTGAAGGTCCTCAAGTGACAGGAACGCACCATGATGAGCGAATTATGGGCTCTTAGTTTATAAGCTGCCCTGCGCCTGGACAGGTAAGTGAAACCCCTTTACTTAATGTTGGGTGTCCCAGTGATTGTAACAATCAGTCAAGCTAGCTAGAGGCTGGACACCTGTGTGCTGTGACCATACGGGGGAGTTTTGGGCTAGCTGTGGGTGTTTGTAAAATGTACCTTTTTGCTTGTGTCTGGCTGTTTTACCTGATGTTTTATGATGGCGCACAACGGTAGCCTTTATCTTGGCGCGCAAAGATTCACGTCTTACGCGAATACAGCCACACCTGTTCACCGGGACCGCGCACGTATGCACAGAACTTTCCAGCGCACAGCTTATTTAAGCTGTGTTGTATGCCAAGCATGCAGTGCTTCCAGAAGGCAGCTGTGGGACACAGAGCAGGCTCTGAACTAGGCATTTGCAGCAGTTCATTTCTCCTTACCCGGGTCACATGAGTCACCAGGTGTCGCTTGGCAGGCTAAAGGTGCTTAGCAGGATCGTTGCATAGGGGCTTGGTGAGCCCTATTACAGGGTCTCCCTCGTGAGGTGTTTTAATACTACATCCAGGTACTCTTTGTGGCTAGTAAAGGTCTTCAAAAAAGAGGAGCGGGACCAATATAGGGAAGGGCACACCTATGTAGTCAGTTCCTGATGAACCTAGTCATATCCCTAGTGTTGTATCCCCTGAAAGACCAGAGGCTTCTGGGCAATCTGAGCAGCTGTGCCTATCTGGTGTTGTGCCTACAGTCAACCATGCTGCTTCACCCTTTATCACCAAGGATGAACTGTCCTCGGCCCAAGCTGGGTTAGAGCACAGAATTGCTGGCTTGATTGCCTCCATCCCCCAGGGTGGCAAGAAGCATGACAGATCCCCCTCCCTGAAGCAGGAATGGGAGGAGGATGGGGAAGGACTAAAAGCTCAGGATTCTTTGGAGGGCCTGGTCTGCACGAGTCTGCTTCTGAGTAAGCTGGACAAGAAGATATCCAGTTGATGTCTGCCTCAGTCGCAGAGGCTTTTGATCCAGACTCTTACCGAAATGGTTCGTTCTGCCGTTCTTGCCTCTTGCAGAGGTTACTGAGCCCCCCTGGGATTCCTGAGGCCTGTTCAGGCCGCACAGGCTTTTCCCTTACACCCTCTGTTGGAACAGGCATTGTATGCTGAAAATCCGACAGGATTTTTGTTCCTTTTAAGAGGTTTTCCCTTTTATATCCCAGTTCATTAAGTGGAGCATGTCAGCCCTAGATGCAGCAGTCTCTTCCTTAACCACTTGCCAACCAGCCGCCGCAATTGTACTGCAGTCCCATGGCTCGGCTGTGCGAATCGCCATTATGTTACGTTGCTCCCTCTGGTGGCCACTAGGGGCACCCTGGAGCTGATGCGAGTGCGTGGCGGTCTCAATGACTGCCGGGCGCCTGCGATCGCTCGTAACACAGCGACAACAGGGATCTCTGTGTAAACACAGATCCCGGTTCTCTGAGGGGAGAAGTGACAGATCGTCTGTTCGTACAAAGTATGAACAGTGATCTGTCATCTCCCCTAGTCAGTCCCACCCCCTCTTCAGTTAGAACACACACTAGGGAACACAATTAACCCCTTGATCGCACCATATTGTTAACCCCTTCACTGCCAGTGACATTTTTACAGTAATCAGTGCATTTTTAAATCACTGATTGCTGTATTAATGCCAATGGTCCCAAAAATGTGTCAAAATAGTCCGATGTGTCCGCCATGTCGCAGTCACGATAAAAATCGCAGATCACCGCCATTACTAGTAAAAAATAATAAAAATGCTATAAATCATTTTGCGCAAACGTTTATTGCGATTTTTATTAACAAAAATATGAAGAATACAAATCTGCCAAAACTGAGAAAAAAATAGGTTTTTTTTAAAACAAATGGAGATATTATAGCAAAAAGTACAAAATATTGTGTTTTTTTCAAAATTGTCGCTTTTTTTGATTTATAGCATAAAAAATAAAAATCGCAGAGATGATCAAATACCACCAAAAGAAATCTCTATTTGTGGGAAAAAAAGGACGTAAATTTTGTTTGGGTACAACTTCGCACGACCGCGCAATATTCAGTTAAAGCGACAGTGCCGAATTGCAAAAAGTGCTCTGGTCAGTTAGTGGGTAAATTCTTCCAGGGCTGAAGCGGTTAAACAAGAAATTAACTTGTCCTGTAGATAACGCACAGGGCTTGAAAGAAATGGGAGTCATTACCACTTAAGACCCAGAAAATTTGCCTGCTTAATTACATCACTTTAACTGACAATTGAACGGTCGTGCAACGCTGTACCCATACAAAATAGACGTCCTTTTTTCCCACAAATAGAGCTTTCTTCTGGTGGAATTTAATCACCTCTGCGGATTTTACTTATTACGCTATAAAAAAACGCAACAATGAGTGGATGCCGAACGCAACAGAAGAATGAGAGGACAGAGCCATGGAGGACACAGTAGCTCGCTGCCATCACCTGCTGCATGTCCCACAGCTCGCCACCAGGATGCGGCAAGTGTGTGCCGGTCAGACAGCGAGTGGGGGGGGGGGGGGGTCACACATGCTGCATATGATGCGTTAGACAGGCTTGTCAATATTCCTATCGCACACATTCCTGGAAAGTATGGAAATTAAAATGGTGGGTGCTGTAGCGATTACCAGTTGGGTCCTGGAAACATCAAGCATGTTTACATATTTGCCAGCACACCGTGAATCAACACTTCCATCCAAAGGTTTCTTTTAATGAAATCACATCACAGAGGCACGCCGTGATTAGCGGGCGGAGCTCCCACACAGCAAACCCCTGGATCCTAGTGGCTACTTGTTTGTGATCGGGTGCATCTGGTTAATGTGCCCCATCTATTACATGTACACTGCTTTACATGCTGGCTGTATTCCGCAATATGAGCAATTGATTAACCCAGTTTTGACGTTTTTGGTGGGATTCTAACTTCAGATTGGCGTCACAGGGCGAGGGTGGTACCATTCTTTTCAATTTGCATGTTCTGATTGGTGGATAATGTATTTATATTCTGCTCTGACACTGTTGACCATCACATGCCTAACGAAGTGGCCATGCGCAGCTCCGAAACGTTGCACTTATTTCTGCGATGTGACCTAAATAAAAACCCAACCTTTGGATGGAAGTGTTGATCATAGTGTGCTGGCGAATAAGTACACTTTCTTAATGTGTCAGAGGCTGCAACCGACGGGTGCACAGACCGGCTGCAACCGACGGGCGCACAGACCGGCTGCAACCGACGGGCGCACAGACCGGCTGCAACCGACGGGCGCACAGACCGGCTGCAACCGACGGGCGCACAGACCGGCTGCAACCGATGTTTTTTGTATTTTTCAGCATTTCTCAGTTTGCGCTAAGGATGAGCTTCGGCGTGTTCACATAGCCCACGCACAGAGCATGTCAGGAAGTCGGCACTGCGCTAATCACAGGCAGTGAGACATTGCCCCAATGCGTGGCTGCAGAGATCGGGAAATGTCTCTGCCTGTGATCAGCGCAGCGCCGACTCCCTGGTGGGCTCCGCGCGTGGGTTGTGCGAACACGCCGGAGCTCATCCTTAGTTTGCACCCCCTCCCCCAAAAAATTTTGAGCACCAGATGCCACTGATACGCATTACCTGTGAACTCTGCTCTGTTGGGACCACAAAGAGCAATAGCGCAAGGGTAATTTGCAATGCATTCTACACTGCTCCAGGGTTTTCATATGAATGAGCAGCAAAGGGGAATTAATGGCATTGTACACAATGCTACAGTGGACTTCAATACACAACACATACTTTGCATTTCATATCATTGCTCCAGTAATGGAACAGATCACTATGTGGGTCGCATACGAATGATGCTCTGTTGGTACAAGAGCATGGAACCAACAGAAAATCAATCACAATGCATTCTATGCTGTGCCAGGCATATATCAGCAGTGAAGTGGAATTACTGGCATTGCTTGATTGCGCAACAGTTCATTTGCATTTCATATAAACAAAACAGGGTGCCAGTAAAGCAACCAATTACTATATGCATTGCCTATGAACTATGCTCTGCCAGGACCATTTTGGCCTGGCCAAAAAGTTAAGACTTTAATATGATGCCCTCATACCCCAACCAAGGAAAACAAACATTCCAAGAGCAACACTCCGTATTCCCAGGAATCATGCTTGCCATGGATCACCAATGGCAAAGGTGGAGGGTCATGCTTGCCATCAATCGCCAAAAGCAAAGTTGGGGGGGATGGGAAATCATACATGCCATCGATCACCAATAGCAAAGGGAGGACGGGTAGTCATGCTTGCCATCACCAATGGCAAGGGGAGGTATACCTCCCATTTATCAACAATGGCAAGGGGAATGCATGCTTCCCATTCATCAGCAGTGGATTGGTTTTAGCAGGGGTTCCCTTGGAGTTAAAAGGTTGATCTATATAATGCAAGAGCTTGCCCGTTTGAATACAAACCATTAAGGCAGGCCCCAGCATAACACAGTTGATAGTAAATTTTAGGAGATTATCCATTAGGATTGTAACATGTATTTGTCACATTTAAACTGTAGCTTTTGAATCAACATTGCAAACATAATCAAACGCCACTTACCAAACAAAGATGGTGACAGCAAGCCACATGCTTACATCTGTACACCAAAGGGCAGACTGCCTCACAAGTGGGCGTATTTATATGTAAAGCAGCCATTTTTTTTTCACCCAACTTTCTTTGTGACAGTGCCAAATGGACACAACTCAAAAAGTTTAAAATAACTCTTTTTCTTTTGCAACCAGGGGTCGGATGTGTCGCTGTTCCTGGACAGCTGCAGAGGAGGGAAAATAAAATTAAAATAAAACAAGCTGTATACTGTATGGTGGATTATGAAGTTAAAGGTCAGCTGACACAGCCACACCTCTTTAACTTTAACCCCTTATTGCCCAGATTCAGTGTTGCTTTTGCATTGCACAGCACAGCACTTGTCTAAAGTTGTTGTTTGATGGTTTACAGAAGAAAAAAAAAAAGGTTTGTCACTTTTATTTGGTTAAATTTAGCAATCAAATTATACAAATTGGTTTATTCAATAATGCAGAGTGCTTTAAGGGTCCGTTCACATCTGTGTTTTGGGAAACGCACATTGCGTTTTTAGTGTTTTTTTAATGTGTTGTGTTAAAATTCAATGCAACGCATAATGTGTTTTTCTCCATGGTCTCCTGGGAAAAATGGACATGGGACTAAAAAAAACGTGTTGCTTTTTCGACTATAATGGAAGGAGTATTTTTTATGCATTTTTTCACAAAACGCACTAAAGATGCAGCACACAGTACTTTTCAAAAGGACAGCCCACAGGTTCACATCTGATACATAGTATTTAAAGGGGAAGTGCACCTCTGGCACACTAGGAAGCTGCCAAAGTGCGGAAAAAGCGAACAGGCCTTAACTTATAGAGTTAAGTCATACCACCTTCTCTATAGTAACCTGAAATGTGATTGGTTGGTATGGGTTACTATTAAGGATGAGCTCTGGCGTGTTCGCACACTCCATGTGCAGAGCCCGCCTGGAAGTCAGCACTGCGTTGCGCTAATCACAGGCAGTGAGATATTTTCCCGATGTGCGGCTGCAGAGATCGGGAAATGACTCACTGCCTGTGATTAGCGCAACGCAGTGCTGACTTCCTGGCGGGCTCGGCACGTGGAGTGTGAGAACATGCCTGAGCTCATCCTTAGTTACTATATGGCTGCCAAGCAGCCCAGATCATGCGGGTTAGCCCAGGAGTTGTGGACGCTGTTTGAAAAGGTCCGCATCCTGCAGGGTGTCCTGAGTGTGGAGAGGCAGTAGGGTGATTGAGGAGGGAATGCAGAGCGCCTGGCACTGTAGCCAAGGTATAGTTGCGGCTTCAATAAAGAGGCAACATTGCGAGAACATGTGATTAGGAATGCAACCACTGACACCAATGATATGGGGCTTATTAATTTCAGACATCAACCATAGGGATAATTTTATCACACGTACACCAATAATGGGGCTTATTTTTACTCCCAATGGCAATTATTTTATTGCACTTACATCAATGATGGGGCCCATTTCCTTCCACTGACACCAATATGGGACTTATTATATTCCCACCAACATCATTGATGGGGCGTATTACCTCCCACTGATGCCAGCGTTAGGGGGCTTATTTTCCTCTCAACACTGACAACATGGGACTTCTGTTGACAGCAGCAATGCGGTTTATTTTCCTTCCATTGATGCCACTGATCGGGCTTATTCTATTCCCATTCACACCAATGATGGGGCTTATTCTATTCCCATTCACACCAATGATGGAGCTTATTCTATTCCCATTCACACCAATGATGGGGCTTATTCTCTCCCTACTCATGCCAATGATGGAGCTTATTCTATTCCCATTCACACCAATGATGGGGCTTATTCTATCCCCACTCACACCAATGATGGGGCTTGTTTTTACTCCCAATGGCACCAATGGCAATTATTTTACATAGTTACATAGTGGGTAAGGCTGAAAAAAGACAATAGTCCATCCAGTTCAACCTGTGTAGGTGTACGTGTGTCAATGTCTATAATGATTTCCCAAATCCCTGTATGTTGTGTTTTTTAAGATGTACATCCAAGAGTCTTTTAAAAATATCCATACTCCCCGCAGTCACCACCAATTGTGGGGGAGAGTTCCACATCCTTATTGCCCTGACAGTGAAGAACTCCCTGCGCAGTCTAAGGTTAAACCGCTTCTCCTCCAGTCTCAACGTGTGGCCCCGTGTCCTCATGCACTCCTTGGGACTGAATGTTTTTTTTTCTGTGCTGGGTTCCCCATTGAGGTATTTGTAGATCACTATCATGTCCCCGATTAAGCGGAGTTTCTCCAGCGAAAATAAATTTGGTGTTTGCAGCAATTTTGTTGCCCTTCTTTGGACTCTCTCCAGCTCCTGCACATCCCTTCGCAGGACCGGCGACAGAACTGGACAGAATACCAGAACTGGATAGAATACTCCAGATGTGGCCTAACCAGGGTTTTTTAAAGTGGCAGAATTATAGTTTGATCCCCGGAGTAGATCCCTTTTTTTTAATGCATGCTAATATTCTGCCTGCTTTGGTAGCTGCAGCTTGACATTGCATGCTATTACTCAATCTGTCATCTATTAGGACCCCAAGATCCTTTTCCATCCTTGATTCTCCCAGAGATTTTCCACCTATTGAATAATTGTAATTTATGTTTCTTGCCCCTAAGTGCATTATTTTACATTTCTCCACATTGAACCTCATTTAATATTTGTCTGCCCACTCCATAATTGTATTCAGGTCATTCTGCAAAATTTCTATGTCCTGATGTGAGTTTATTGCTCTACTTATTTTTAGTGTGCTCAAATTTTTTTGGGGGGCGCAAACAAACTGAAAAAAAAAGACATCAATTGCAGCCACTGTGCCCATCAAACGCAGCCACTGTGCCCCATTGTATGCTGCCATTACCTGTCTCGCAGCGGGTCAGCGGCGGTGTCCTGCACACTCCTCAACGTCTTCTTCCATCCTCTCTATCAGGCGTCCAATCACAGCGTCTAAAGTTTCAGCTAATCAGGTGACAGGTAACAGACCCGAGCACCTGTTTGGCTAAGAGGCGGATCAGTGTTAGCAAAGCGAATTCCTTCGCTTTTCTAACACACAGCTGAGTGAACAGCAAACGCACAGCATTGCGCCCGCTGTTCACCTTTTTTGGTCGCCTATTAGAGCCTATGGCACTAATCAGGTGCTTCAAAAAAACACCCCCGCCGCTGTAATTCAGGTGCCCGGTGCCCGCAAAGGGGCCGGACACCTGAATAGGGGGTGTCAGCGGCGACCATAGATAGATTCATGCAATCCATGAATCTATCTATAGTGATAGAGCGGTGCCAGCGTCCTTTATGGATGCACCACCACTGTTATTTTTGTGTCATCTGCAAAAACTGAGACTGAGCTATTTATCCCGTTCTCTATATAATTTCTAAATAAATTGAATAGAATTGGTCCCAACACAGAACCTTGGGGTACTCCACTCACCACTCCAGTCTGAGTACATGCTATTTATCACCACCCTTTGGATACCTCCCTGTAACCATTTTTTTTACCCAAGCACAAAGCCTATGGTCCACACCTGCAGATCTCATCTTGTATATTAAGCGTTTATGGGGGACTGTATCAAACGCTTTTGCAAAATCCAGATACACTAAGTCCATAGGCCTCCCCCTGTCAAGATGGCATCTCACTTTCTCGTAGAATGTTAGCAGATTGGTCTGGCAGGAACGACCTTTCGTAAACCCGTGCTGATTACTGCTAATGATATTCTTTTCCTCTGTAAATCTTTGGATATAGTCCCTAATCATCCCTTCCAATAATTTACTCACTATTATGAACCGTACACATGGTCGGACGGAAAATGTGCGATAGGAGCGTGTTGTCGGAAATTCCGACCGTGTGTGGGCTCCATCGGACTTTTTCCATCAGATTTTCCGACACACAAAGTTTGAGAGCAGGATATAAAATTTTCCGACAACAAAATCCGTTGTCGGAATTTCCGATCGTGTGTACACAAATCCGACGCACAAAGTGCCACGCGTGCTCAGAATAAATAAAGAGATGAAGGCTATTGGCTAGTGCCCCGTTTATAGTCCCGACGTACGTGTTTTACGTCACCGCGTTCAGAATGATCGGATTTTCTGACAACTTTGTGTGACCGTGTGTATGCAAGACAAGTTTGAGCCAACATCCGTCAGAAAAAATCCTAGGATTTTGTTGTCTGAATGTCCGATCAATGTCCGACCGTGTGTACGGGGCATTAGAGATAAGCCGAACACCCCCCGGTTCGGTTCGCATCCAGAACATGCGAACGGACCGAAAATTCGCGCAAACATTCGAACACCGTTAAAGTCTTTGGGACTCGACAGTGAGTAATCAAAGTGCAAATTTTTAAAGGCTAATATGCAAGTTATTGTCCTTAAAAGGGTTTGGGGACCCGGGTCCTGCCCCAGGGGACATGTATCAATGCAAAAAAAGTTTTAAAAATGGCCGTTTTTTCGGGAGCAGTGATTTTAATGATGTTTAAAGTGAAAAAATAAAAGTGAAATATTCCTTTAAATATCGTACCTGGGGGGTGTCTATAGTATGCCTGTAAAGTGGCACGTGTTTCCCGTGTTAAGAACAGTCCCTGCACAAAATGATATTTCTAAAAGAATGTAAAACTGCTTGTGGCTGTAATGTAATGTCAGGTCCCAGCAATATGGATGAAAATTATTGAGAAAAACGGCATGGGTAACCCCCCAGCCCATTACCAGGCCATTTGGGTATTGTATGGATATTCAGGGGAATTAAAAAAAGAAAAGGCGTGGGGCCCCCAGGCCCTATATACTCTGAACAGCAGTATACAGGTGGTCCAAACAAGACAGGGACTGTAGGTTTGTTCTTAAGTTAAATCTGTTTGTAATTTGGAACAGGTACATTTTTTAAGTGTAGCTCCAGCCAAAAAATATATTTTTAAGCTTTTTTGATAACATTGGGAAGGGTTATCATCACCCCTGTAACATTTGTTTTGCTGTCTGTGCCCCTGTTCAGAAGATTTCACCTCACTTTCTGCCCCAATGACAATTGGATTTTGAAAATGTGGGGTTTTTAGGGAAACAAGGATTGGTGATAATAAAACATCAGTGGAGACATCTTTTTCCCATATTAACTCTTACAGGAGAAAATTTCCCTTCCTAGGGGTAGATTTCCTCTCACTTCCTGTTGTCTTCTTCCGTTCGTAAGTAGGAGTCGTTTGTAAGTCGGATGTTTGAAAGTAGGGACTGCATGTATATACTATAAGGCCTGCCCTATATACTCTGCAGAAATTTGGGCCTTAGGTGTTGGTGGTACCAGAACACTGTAAGCCCTTACAGTTACTCTTGGTGGGCGCTGGAACGGGCCCTGCTGTGAAATATTATATCAAGAATTATAATTACATGCCCCTGTTTAACAGGGTTTGAAAAAATGGGCCTTTGGTGGTGTGGTGGCGTTGCCACAACACTGTAAGCCCTCACAGTTACTCTTTGTCAGACTTTCACGTACCTGACTGACAAACCCGATATAGCAGGGGAAGGCCTCCCTTACGTATCTGGTTCCCGGCCCCTGATAGAGCAAACAGAAGGCACGGGAGCGCAGAGTGGTATGAGAGCCTGGCGGGTGACTTGCAGAGATAAGGCCCAAGATCCTGGTGCAAGCGGATTGAAGGTGCTTGGTAGGCTGAAGCACAGTTAACTGATGCAGAGAAGGAGCAGAGTAGGCAGGTCTGGTCACAAGCAGAGTTGGCAGCAGGCGGTCAGCACAGTACAAGGGAGCAGGCAGATTCAAAGTCCAGGTCACAGGCAGGGTTGGCAGCAGGCGGTCAGTACAGTACAAGGGATCAGGCAGGTTCAGAGTCGGAGGCAAGCCGGGGTCAGATGCAGGTGGATAGCAAGGGAGAATCCAATAGACAAGCCAGATCACAGGGAGATCAGACAGGCAAACAGGAAGTACGGGAACAGGAAGCTGAAGATCGGACAACACCGAGCACAGTGTCCCAGCACACTAAATAGGGCGATTGGCGCCAAACACCGTGCGATGTGATCTCACATTCATAAAAAAATGAATTGGTTATGTCAGCATCAGGTGCTTGGTAGCTGGTGATCCAAGACTGATTCACTTTTATACAAACAAAATGGGTAAATTCGGCGCACTCTGGTTGTGGGTACAGTATTACAGAAGTGGCAGTAAATCAATGCTGTTCAGAAAAGGGGCACAGTACATAAGTCCATGACCATTAGTCCATAAAAAATACTAAAACTAATGCTGATGTCAGAGAAGGCTGACAGATAGAAGGTAATCTGAAACATAGACAAGGACATACAGCAGCGCCTTCTAAGAGTAGCAGTAAGAACTGTTTCAAATGAATAAAGAAGCACTCACATAATATCATCATTATCCGCGCTGTCCCCGGGGGGGAGGGGGATGGCTGGTGCTCGATGTCAGTGGCTGGGGTGTCTGTGAGTCCTCCCTTAGGCCGGTCGCGGTGGTGGAACCCAACGTTCACGGTGGTCGGGGACGAAATTCAGCAAACACAGGAACACAGCTACAGCAATGTCATCACTTCCGGGTACAGGGTCAGCGGGGCGGTGCACGATTTCGAAGCATGCGTGCTTCTTCCTCAGCCTGAGGAAGAAGCACGCATGCTTCGAACGCGTGCATCTGAGGATCCAGCTGAGGATGCACCGTGTCCATGACCACCACTGTTGGCTATAGACACCGAGCCTGCTTGCCCACTTTTAGTGGCCTGTAGCATCTGCCTTTCCTTGGTGGCCTTCCAGACATGCTGTAAAATTGGATTAGCAAAACACCGCCTGACGTTTACTAGAAAAATTACACCAGGAATGGCCTGCAGTCAAGTATAGGCCTGGCTAGACAAGAATGCAGTGGATATATATGTAGGAGACTGTATATGTATCTTTATGCACTGCAGATCACTGAATCGCCTGCCTGACCTGCCTGTCTGAAAGTGTCTTTGAATACGTACACCAGGAATGGCCTGTAGTCAGGTATAGGCTTGGCTAGACTAGAATGCAGTGGATATTCTGTAGGAGACAGTATATATATTTAATGCACTGCAGATCACTGAATCACTTGCCTGTCTGCCTGCCTGAAAGTGTATTTGAAAACGTACACCAGCAATGGCCTGCAGTCAGATATAGGCTTGGCTAGACTAGAAAGCAGTGGGTATATATGTAGGAGACGGTATATATATTTTATGCACTGCAGATCACTGAATAACCTGCCTGGCCTGCCTGCCTACCTGAAGGTGTATTTGAATACATACACCAGGAATGGCCTGCAGTCAGATCTAGCTACACAGTATACAGTGTGTATACAGGGGTGGACTGATAACTCATGGGGCCCCTGGGCAATAGGAGATTATGGGGCCCCCAGGCAATCAGAGATTATGGAGCCATACAGTATACACACACACAGTATACAATCACAAAGTATACACATACATGTACACACAGTATACACAGACAGATGTAAAAAAAAAACACAGATTTATACATACTGTCCCTGGTTTTACTGAGGCTGGCAACCCTGACGGGGCACCCTAGTGGCCCAGGGCCCTCGGGCAGTGCCCGAGTCGCTCAATGGTCAGTCCGCCCCTGTGTGTATATGTATATGTGTGTGTAGTGTGTGTGTGTGTGTATGTATATATATATATATGTATGTGTATATATATGTATATATATATATATATATATATATATATATATATATATATATATGTATATATATATATATATGTATGTGTGTATATATATATATATATATATATATATATATATATATATATATATATATGTATATATATATATATATGTATGTGTGTATATATATATATATATATATATATATATATATATATATATATATATATATATATATATATATATATATATGTATGTGTATGTATATATATGTATATATATATACAAAGCCGGGATGTGTGTGTGTGTGTGTATATATGTGTGTATATATATATATATATATATATATATATATATATATTATACTGCAGCTAACTGAATCAACTGCCTGCCTGAAGTATGTTAGAAACAGTACACCAGGAATGGTCTGCAGTGAGATCTAGCTAAACTGGATACAGTGGATATATATATATATATATATAATATTAAATCACCTTCCAGCCTGAAGTAGATTAGCAATGGTACACCAGGAACAGACTGCCTGCTCAATCTATCCAGCAACACACTACACAGGGTCGACGTGCAGGCGGCCTTATATAGTGTGGGGCGTGGACTTAAACCCCTGAGCCATAAATGGCCAAAGGCACCCTGCCTTTGGCTAATTATGGCTCTCTTTGCTGACGGCGCTGTGATTGGCCAAAGCATGCGGGTCATAGTGCATGCTTGGCCAATCATCATCCAACAATGCACTGCGATAATACAGTGCATTATGGGGCGTGATGCGCCGCTTGAATTTGGCGTGAACGCCCCATAATGTTCGATCTTCGTCGAACGATCGAACATCTGATGTTCAAGTCAAACTCATGTTCGACTCAAACAGAAAGCTCATCCCTACCCACTATTGATGTTAAGCTGGCTGGCCTATAATTCCCAGGAATATGTCTCTACCCTTTCTTGAATATTGGTACCACATTGGCTTTTCTTCAATCAGTTGGCACCAATCCTGTCATTATGCTGTCCACAAAAGATTAGGAACAATGACCTGGCTTTAACCTGATTGAGTTCTCTGAGGACTCTCGGGTGTAAGCCATCTGGTCCAGGTGATTTATTTGTCTTACGTTTATTAGGTTTTCTATGGGGTTGAAATCTGGAGACTGGCTAGGCCACTCTAGGACCTTGAAATGCTTCGTTGCCTGGGCGGTGTGTTTGGGATTATTGTGATGCTGAAAGACCCAGCCACATTTCATCTTCAATGCCCTTGCTGATGGGAGGAGGTTTGCATTCAAAATCTCACGATACATGACCCCATTCATTCTTTCATGTACATGGATCAGTCGTCCTGTTCCCTTTGCAGAGAAACAGCCCCAAAGCATGATGTTGCCACCCCCATGCTTCACAGTAGGTATATAAAAAAGTATATAGGGCGCACAGGACTAACGTAGTCCAAATAGTGTCTCTATTAAAAGTAGGCAGTCCAAAATGAAGAGGAAAGTGTTGGTAAGGATGGTAGGATGGTGGGATGATCTTCAGCAAAAAGGGCTGCAACTTTAAAAGACTGAAGCAGGCTCTATAATGACACAAAGAAACAAACAAAGGCGCCTCTAAGTGCAGAAGATTAACAATTTTAATGCCCCAAACTGGGTTAAAAACACTTACAGAATGGAAGTGGTAATCAGGCACATCGTAAGTAAAGCTGCATTGGAAGGGGTCGCGGTCAGAGGAAGCCTTCAGAGGGGATGGATGTGGTCACTGAACACAGCGGTATGAGACACAGGAAGCCGCTGTGAAGCCGGCGTCGTCAGCTGGAAAGACGGCGAACCCGGAAGTGATGTCATCCGCTGAGCGGCTCTGTAACCAGCCTGAACCGCAAACAAACAGCCTGGGCGAGGATGTGATGTCATCAATAAGGGACGCGTTTCGGAACCATCAATCGTTCCTTTTTCAACCTATGGCCATACTGATGACTGAGAAGGATATATATACACACCCACTGGCAGTGAATTGGCCGGGGGGCGGGGGCAGCAAAGATTTTGTTTGTTTAATAACGATGAGTCCGTTTAGTGCATATGAATAAGAGTGAACAAATAAATACCTGCAACAGCATTCTTAAGAACATTCTAAAAAACATTCTAAAAACGGAATATAGGAAAAAGGAGAAGTGTAATAGTGGAATATATTAAGAAAAGGAGTTTAGAACAATAAAAAAAATAAAATAAAAAACAGATCTATAAAATGTCTGACAGTAACCAATCCTAGAACCTGCAATGCACATAACAGAATGTGGACAGTGAGAGCAGGCAGGATGATATCAATATTAAGCTGCAGACCAAAAGGGGACATACGTAACAATAATACTATCAATAATTAATCGTTTAAAATGGAGGGGTTCACATGAGGATAATAATGAGGGATTCTAGGGGAGCCTAAATTACTATCTACAGAAAAGAGGTGTCATGTTAAAGTATGGCACTAACTTCAAAATCCTCGTTTAACTCGTTTTGAAGTTAGTGCCATACTTTAACATGACACCTCTTTTCTGTAGATAGTAATTTAGGCTCCCCTAGAATCCCTCATTATTATCCTCATGTGAACCCCTCCATTTTAAACGATTAATTATTGATAGTATTATTGTTACGTATGTCCCCTTTTGGTCTGCAGCTTAATATTGATATCATCCTGCCTGCTCTCACTGTCCACATTCTGTTATGTGCATTGCAGGTTCTAGGATTGGTTACTGTCAGACATTTTATAGATCTGTTTTTTATTTTATTTTTTTTATTGTTCTAAACTCCTTTTCTTAATATATTCGACTATTACACTTCTCCTTTTTCCTATATTCCGTTTTTAGAATGTTTTTTAGAATGTTCTTAAGAATGCTGTTGCAGGTATTTATTTGTTCACTCTTATTCATATGCACTAAATGGACTCATCGTTATTAAACAAATAAAATCTTTGCTGCCCCCGCCCCCCGGCCAATTCACTGCCAGTGGGTGTGTATATATATCCTTCTCAGTCATCAGTATGGCCATAGGTTGAAAAAGGAGCGATTGATGGTTCCGAAACGCGTCCCTTATTGATGACATCACATCCTCGCCCAGGCTGTTTGTTTGCGGTTCAGGCTGGTTACAGAGCCGCTCAGCGGATGACATCACTTCCGGGTTCGCCGTCTTTCCAGCTGACGACGCCAGCTTCACAGCGGCTTCCTGTGTCTCATACCGCTGTGTTCAGTGACCACATCCATCCCCTCTGAAGGCTTCCTCTGACCGCGACCCCTTCCAATGCAGCTTCACTTACGATGTGCCTGATTACCACTTCCATTCTGAAAGTGTTTTTAACCCAGTTTGGGGCATTAAAATTGTTAATCTTCTGCACTTAGAGGCGCCTTTGTTTGTTTCTTTGTGTCTTCACAGTAGGTATGGTGTTCTTTGGTTGCAACTCAGCATTCTCTCTCCTCCAAACACGACGAGTTGTGTTTCTACCAAACAGTTCTACTTTGGTTTCCTCTGACCATATGACATTCTCCCAATCCTCTTCTGGATCATCCAAATGCTCTCTAGCAAACCTCAGACGGGCCCGGACATGAACTGGCTTAAGCAGGGGAACACGTCTGGCGGCGTAGTGTGTTACTGATGGTAGCCTTTGTTACGTTGGTCCCAGCTCCCTGCAGGTCATTCACTAGGTCCCCCCGTGTGGTTCTGGGATTTTTGCTCACCGTCCTTGTGATCATTTTGACCCCCAAGGGGTGAGATCTTGCGTGGAGCCCCAGATCGAGGGAGATTATCAGTGGTCTTGTATGTCTTCCATTTTCTAATTATTGCTCCCACAGTTGATTTCTTCACACCAAGCTGCTTGCCTATTGCAGATTCAGTCTTCCCGGCCTGGTGCAGGTCTACAATTTTGTTTCTGGTGTCCTTCGACAGCTCTTTGGTCTTCACCATAGTGGAGTTTGGAGTGTGACTGTTTTGAGGTTGTGGACAGGTGTCTTTTATACTGATAACAAGTTCAAACAGGTGCCATTAATACAGGTAATGAGTGGAGGACAGATGAGTCTCTTAAAGAAAAAGATATAGGTCTGTGAGAGCCAGAAATCTTGCTTGTTTGTAGGTGACCAAATACTTATTTTCCACCATAATTTGCAAATAAATTCTTTCAAAAATCAGACAATGTGATTGTCTGGATTTGTTTCCACATTTTGTCTCTCATAGTTGAGGTATACCTATGATGACAATTACAGGCCTCTCTCATCTTTTTAAGTGGGAGAACTTGCACAATTGGTGGCTGACTAAATACTTTTTTGCCCCACTGTATGGCAACCCATCACATTTGGCTACCTGCTGGAGTGCGCATGCGCTATGCCAGCATATGCGTTCCAACACTTTTAAAACTTTACGTTTTAAAAGTGTTGAAAGTCACAAAAACACTTTTAACACTTTCTATTTTTATTTTTTTTAAACACTTTTTAAAAAGTGTTAAAAGTGACAAAAGTTTTATAAGTGTTGGAACGCCTATAGCGGCGTTGCGCATGCGCACTCCAGCGGGTAGCCAAATGTGATGGGTCGCCATATGTGACGAAACAGGGGAAATGCTTGTTTACATCAGCATTTCCCCGTTCTTCCTCTCCGTGAGACAATCGTGGGTATCCCCACGGACATCGAATCTGCGGGACCCGCGGTCAGATTCACGTAGCTCGTGGCGTGCGCGCGCCTGCTATCCGGGCCTCGCGAGATCACGTACAGTAACGGAATTTTGCGCAGCGGAGCCAACCAGCCACAGTAAAAAAAAAATTGGGCCAGAAAGTTCAGTTAGTGGGGAGTTATATTCCCATATTCCCATTTTTCTTGTCTGTAAATTACATCTCATATTTTGAAAGCGTTTCTAGTCAAATTGTATGAGTCCCTATCCAGTGTTCCGTGTTTTTTTGGTATCCATATATTTTTATCTAATTGTGTTTTACTCAAGGGGTTTTCCATGCTAACCCATCTTTTTTGCATTTTTTTGTGTTTATCCATGTTAATATCACTGCATTGTAATACCTTTTTATGTCTGGTGCTGCCAATCCCCTGTGCATTTCATCTCTACTTAATACTGCGTACTGTATCCTTGGCTTCTTATCTTCCCATATGTATTTTACGATCATTTTATGCAGAATTTTCAGAAAGTTCTGTGAAAGTGCTATTGGTAACATTTGGAATTGATATACAATTTTCAGGAGTATAAATTTCCTTTTTTATTTGGTTTATCTAAAAAATTGATAATTCCCCATATTTCCACAGTTCTTTTACTAAATTTGGAAGTGATATTCTAGGCTTGGATATATAAGATAAAACATCGTCGGCATATGCCGCAACCTCATGTTCTAGTTCACCTATCTTCGCCCCCTTCACATCTAGCATATTCCGAATAGTTGCCAAAAACAGTTCCAGCGTCAATACATATAGGAAAGGCGACAGTGGGCATCCTTGTCTTGTCCCATTGAACATCTCAAATGGTAAGGATATGTCTCCATTTATTTTGACTGATTCAGTTGGGTGGTTGTATAGATTTTTGATCCATTGAATCATTTTGGGCCCTAATCCCAGATTTTCTATTGTTTCCACCATGAACCCCCAGCCTACCCAGTCAGATGCTTTTTCTGCATCGATAGACAGAAGTAGAACTGGGGATTCCCCACTGCTCTTTTTTTCTTAACAATAGTAATGTTCTTATGCCGTTGTCTTTACTTTCCCTGCCTGGTATAAACCCCGTTTGATCCGCATGGATCCACTCCGGCACCATCTTTTTAGCCTTGTTGCTATTACTCTGGCGAATCATTTTGTATCGGCATTTAACAGTGTTAACTCTTGGTCTATAACTGGAACATAATGTGGCATCTTTTTTTTTTTATAATTTAATCTTTTATTATGAATTTTATAAGTGTACACAACACAAGTAGAAAAATTACAACTTGACATTCATTTATGTCACTTATGTCAAAAACCCATCCCCCCTTCCCTAATTGATCTGTTATCCTCTACATCGTTCTACCTTGACATAACTCAGTCATAGCCTGCGAGTATTTTTCTGACATTTTGAATATTTTCCATTTCGCCCAGATTGCTCTCTAATTCTCAATCTGTCCCTACTCAGCGCTACACAGGTACTCCATATTGCTAATATAAACCACTCTCTGTAGCCACTCTTTAATACTTGGTTTCTCAGTACATAGCCATTTTTTAGGGATAAGACCTTTTGCCACGTTGAGCAGAAACGGAACTAGAGTTTTTTTGTATTGTTTCCTTGTTTTAGTTGTTCCATGCAACAAACAATTCCAGGGGTGTTGAGGGACCCTCTCTCCTGTTATCATCTCCGTATATTCCAATATACCCCACCAGTATTCTTTTATCGCTGGGCATTCCCACCATGTATGCAGTGTTGTTCCTAGTTGTTTACAATTCCTCCAGCAATGTGGGGGCTTGTCTGGTTGGATTTTATTATATCTTTCTGGTGTCAAATTCCATCGTTCCATGCACTTATAATTTACCTCAATCGAGGTTATATCAGATGCATAGTTGTGTACTGCACCTACCATTTGCATTTCGTCTAGTTTTATACCCATGTCCTGTTGCCATTTTTCTATAAAGGGTAGATTCCCATGGCCATCTAGTTCTGTTTAAATATCATATATTTGAGATATCCCATGTTTTACAGGCTTTTTTACACTACAGAGTTTTTCTATTGGTGTTAGCTCTTTCTCCTCTCTACTTGGTTGGGGAATTGTGCTTATAAAATGTTTCAATTGTAGATACTCCCATTATTTCAAATGTCACCACCCGTGCTCTATTGTTAAATCCTGCTTTGTCATTATTTCTCCATGAAATGTGATATCCTTTAGTTGTGCATTTCCCATTTGTTCACCCCACTGTGTTCCATTCCCTGGGGTGAAAAAATTTGTGCCTGCTAGTGGAATTAAAGGGGAATTATATATCCATTTTTCTTTACGATAAAGTGCGTCCCATACTTTCAGTACTGTTTTTGTTATCTTGTGTGTCTTTTTACTCTGTGTTCTATATTTCGGTGGAATCCAAATCATTTTTTGAAGTTGTGTCCCATAAAGTGTATCTTCCATCTTTACCCATCTCTTTTTAGTGTTTATATTTGCCCATTCAACTAGTCTAGCTAATGTAATTGCCTTATAGTACCTTCCCACATCTGGGAGTGCCATCCCTCCATTTTTTTTTTTTTTCCTAGTTAACAAATTATTATTTACCCTAGGTTTTTTATTCTGCCATATGTATTTAAAAAATATTGTTTTTATGGGGTTTATCTTAATATTCGAGAGTGTTCCGTATTCTTTCAGCTCTTTTATTAAGCAGGATAAGGACAGCCTTAGTTTGGTCACGTATAGGGGTATGTCGTCTGCATACGCTGCAACTTTATGTTCTTCTGCCCCCATTTTTACTCCCCCCCATATCCACATTTTTTCGTAATTTCGTTAATAATGGTTCTAATGCGATTACGTATAGGAGTGGCGAGAGCAGGCACCCTTGCCTTGTCCCGTTGAACATCTCAAACGCAGACGACATACTCCCATTGACCCCCACCCTGGCTGTGGGATGCTTATATAGATTACTAATCCATCTCAAAATTTTTGGTCCCAACCCTATACTCCGTAATGTTTCCATCATAAAACCCCAGTCTACTCGATCAAATGCCATTTCGGCATCGATCGATATTAAGATCATTGGGGGCATGCACTCCTTCTCTTTACTCATTAGTAACATGGTTCCTATACTATTGTCCCTACCCTCTCTTCCTGGTACGAAGCCGACTTGATCAGCATTTATCAGGTCTGGGATGAGATTTTTTAGTCTTGATGCCAATACTTTTGCATATAATTTTGTGTCAGCATTTGATAACGCTATGGGGCGATAATTGGCGCATACGGTTCTATCCTTCCCTGCTTTTGGTATAACTGTAATATTTGAGAGTAGGGATTCTTTTCTTATTTCCTCGTTCTCACCTATTCTATTAAAATAATTACATAATTCTGGGACTAACTGTTCTTTAAATCTTTTGTAGTATTTAATGGAAAATGCATCTGGGCCTGGGCTTTCCCCCCCCTGGTGTTTCCTTTAAAACTTTAAAAATTTTGTCTTGAGTAATAGGTTTATCTAATAGTTCAGCACTTTCTGTTGTTATTTTTGGTAAATTAACTTCTGCTAGGTATTCCTTTATTTTGGAGTTTCTAATCACTTCCTCTTTTCGTGTCTCGTTATTTCTAATTGCATATAGCGTGCTATAATACGATTTAAAGACATTAGCTATCTCAGTTGTTTTATATTTCATTTCCCCTTTCTCATATTTTATCTTCTCAATATAATTTAAAGTTTTTTTTTTTTCCTTTGATATTTTTGCTAGGTGTTTCCCAGGCTTATTTCCCCACAAGTACCTTTCTTTCGCTACGTTCTTAAATACTTTTCTAGTTTCCTGCTCCATCATGTCACTTAGTTGGGCTCTTTTAAGGATAATCCTCTGCTGTGTATTTGTGTCTAAATGTGTTTTATGATTTTGCTCTAATTTGTGTAGTTCCTTTATTACGTTTTTCCTTTTTTTTCCCGCCTCCAGTGGAGATGAGTTTCCCCCCGGATATAGGCCTTATGGACCTCCCAAATTGTTGCTTTTGACACATCAGGAGTATAATTTAAATTGAAGTATTGTTCGATCTCAGTCTTTATTATTCTACCTACTTCTTCATCCTCTATGAGATCTTCGTTCAGACTCCAAAGCCTATTTCTCCATTCCATATCTTTAAATCTTATTTTTACTGTTACAGGGGCATGGTCAGAGACAGAGATTATTTCAATCGCTGCTCCAGTATTTCGTGATCTACTAAAATGTAATCCAATCTCGCATACGTGTCGTGCACCGCAGAGTGGATGTTATAGTCTTTTTTCTCTGGGTGTGTTATTCTCCAAACATCAAGTAATTGTTGCCTGTGCTTTTTTTTTTATTATCAGTTTTAATTGTTTATTTTCTCGACACGGTGTACAAGACAATATTATCGAGGTCAGGATCCACTGAGATGTTAAAATCTCCTGCTAGGATTAAGTGTCCTTGTTTAAAATCTGTTCAATATTTTGTCCTGTTTACATATTTCTTTGGGCGTTTATTAGGACAATATACATTTGCTAACGTGTACCTTATTCTGTGAAGAGTCTCTTTTAGAAACAGAAAGCGACCGTCTGGGTCTACCCTCCTTTCCTCCAGGGTGAAAGTAGAATTTTTTGCTATTCCAATAGCGCCTCCTTTTGCCCTTTTATTTGGGGAGTCAGCATAATACCAAGTTGGGATCGCCCGTGAATATAATTTAATGTTTGAGTCAAGCGATATATGCGTCTCCTGTAGGAAGATTATTTCCACAAAGTACCTCTCCAACTCCTTAAGCACTGTATACATTTTTTCCAGGGAGTTCACCCCTCTTACATTATATGTGATGAATTAACGTCTGTCACGAGTCAACTTGCTTATAAATCCTTGCTTTCAGAGGTGTCTGAGGATAAACAGATCGTGTATCTCCCCCCCCTCCCACAAAACCCTCCACCCACCTCCCCTATTCCCCCAACCCCCCTCCCCCCGTCAGTTGGTATCTTGACCCCATGGTCTGGAGCAGTCCCTTAGGGATCTACTTGCCCCCTGCTCTCTTTGACCAGAGGTGGAGTTCTGTATGGCGTCGTCGGGACTCATCTCACCTAAAACCAATGAGATGGTACCAGAGTATGCCAAGGGACCGGGTACCTAGCTCCCTGTTTTTATGGTTTAGTCTTTTTAATGCTTCCCTTCAGGCCCGCCCCACCCTCTCCACCCCCCCACCCGACCCCTCAGTCTCTCGTGGGAAAAAAAAAGTTTCTATTTGAGATCGATGTTTACTATTACAGCTTTTTATTTTGTACCGTTAGTCTGGCGTTTTTTCTGAGCAATTTTTCGGTGTGGGGATCTCCAATTTCCTGCAAAATTCCACGGTATCTTCTATAAATCTCAATCTGGCTGTACATCCATTTTTCCTGCCAATTAGGCATGAAGGGGAGCCCCAATTTTATTGAACTTCGTTAATATTGCCAATAAAGGTTTTAAAGCTCTCCTTCTTTTCAAGGTTTCCTGTGATAAGTCCTGAAACAATTGGATGCGATTTCATTCATGCTTTATGGGCGACTTCTCAGATTACGCCATAGGTCATTTTTATCTTCCCATTTCTTGAATTGCACAATGATGTCCCTTGGGTTCTCCTGTGGGAGATCTTTTGGCTTTCTTATCCTATGAGCTCTTTCAATTTTTATTGGGTCAGTTATTTCCTTATCCATCAAAGGATTACAAATCTTTTTTATGACTTCTGCTAGATCTTCTTGCTGGGAAGTCTCAGGTACTCTGCGTATCCTTATGTTTTTTCTTCTGTTCCTATTTTCTTGATCCTCTAATTTATATGCTTGTTCTTGTACTTTTTTCAAGGATTTAATTTCTGCTTCTAATTTCCCCATACTTATAGAGTTATTTTCAGTTGTTTTTTTTTTCTCTACTTCTTCCACTCTTTCTAGAATATGGCCGAGGTTTCTGTGGATTCTTTGCATTTCAGTTTTCAAAGATTTTTCCTAGGCAGCCAACATGGATTCAACTTCATTTTTTAGTCGATAAGGCGGGATTATATTGCTGCGGATGTTCTTCTCTTTAATTCAGATTCTAAATCTGGGTCTTCTTCAATTCTGGATTCTGAGAGTGTATCGTTCTCTTGTGTTATTTTGTTTTGCAGCTTTTTTCTTTCCTTCTCCTTCTTCTCCTTGTTCTCTATCTGACTGCTTCTAGTAGTTTGATGTTTTTCCGTCGATTGCTTGTCTGCGTCTCCTACTTGTGTGACATATCTATTCATTGGGCCTGGACTGGTGGTCAAACTTAGGCGGGGTGATTTAGGGGTTGCTCCACCCCTGGCCGCTTTTCCCCTCATTGTTCCCGGGAAATTGCTGTTCTTGTCTACCCGCCTATTTTTTTTCTTTTCTTTCCTTCCCTCCCTTCCCCCTCACCGCTCCCTTCTTCTTCTTAAAGTCCGTTGCTTGTGTATTCAGTTAGTAAGGAATAAACCTCAACTAGTTTACATTGGCGGGCAGGTGGAGGGATGGTGGATTCCTCTTCACCTCTTACCTCCTTCTGACCCCACTCCCTTCTTCCTTCCCTTCCCTTTCGCCTCCCCGCCTTTGCCCTTAGCTTTGTTTAACAGTTCATCATAGACGAGTGTAATGCACTTTTAATCCATAAGAAAAGGTTATATATAATTCCAGGGGAACTGCAGTTTCATGAATTTTTCGTGTGATTTGAAAATATTTCTATTTTCTCCCAATTTAGTTGTTTTATAGCTCAATCACTCTGTCCAGTAATTGCGTTTATCTCTGTGACTGTCTCCTGTTCTTTATTTTATAAGAAATTATGGTACATTTGTTCTTATGTGACGCGGCCCCTTCTATAGTATAGTGGTGTGCACCTCTGCTCTTCTAGGCGTGTGACTTTTCAGCTTGCTGCGTTTCAGTGCCTGCTAGATCCAGCTAAGCCAGGACAGAGACTGGGGGGGGGGGGGAGAGAGGTACAGCTCGCTCACGGCCCCCGTTGGCTCCCCTGTTTATTCCGGGCAAGGCACCCAGAGATGAGCTCCAGTGTCCCTGATCTCTGCTCTCCGAGACCGCACTATGTAAACCCCGGGAGAGGCCGGTCTACTTCCTCTCACCCGCTTTAATGTACAGCGGAGAAAAGGGGAGAAAGACAGACAAGTATCCTGAGGGAGGGTGGCCGGCACTCTCCGTCCACCTGCTCCTCCTGTAGGCAGGTGCTCGTTCGGGACACTGGTTCGGTAATGTGGTTAGCCCAGGGGAGTGGGGAGCAGGAAGTGTCCCAGATTGAGGCAGCAATGAACTGCTACATTCCCATCCGCTGTAGCCGGGATCAGGCGGCTGTAAAGACCGCTCTGACCCTTAAGATCCAGGCTAAGGGAGCTCCGATCTCCTACAACGGCCGGATCACCTTCAGCTAACGTGGGCAGTCCTATAGCTGTCGTCTCTGCTTCCACAAGAGCGATCGGGGCACGACTGAGGGAGGGAGGA
This sequence comes from Lithobates clamitans, assembly GCA_037952925.1. Lineage (NCBI taxonomy): Eukaryota > Metazoa > Chordata > Amphibia > Anura > Ranidae > Lithobates > Lithobates clamitans. The sequence continues at coordinate 573,794 of JBBGZY010000590.1, read as the reverse complement.
GGGCGGCCTGGCGATACTCAGGAGGTCATATTCCACTCGCTACAGGGAGCGAGACCCGGTTCCCTCACGCACGCTCTAGCTGGAGACGTGCACCATTACTAGACTCCTCCCTCAGTAGCGTAGTAGGTGGAGGGAGCTCTAGTCATAATGTGGCATCTTTTCCCTATTTTGGTATTACCATTATGTACGCCAATAATGACTCTCTCCTCATCTCTTCCCCCTCACCCAAGCCATTTAAGTATTCTCATAGATTTGGAAGTAGTTGTTCCATTATTTTATTTTATAATATTTAATTGTAAATCCGTCTGGCCCTGGACTCTTTCCTGCTGCTGTGCTATTTATTGCATTTCTAATCTCATCTTGTGTTATTGGGTCTTCCAATGATCATAGTTTTTCTATTGGGGACTTCAGTAGTTTTGCTTTTCTAAAATATTCCTGCATTTTTTCCATGCCTTTTTCCCCTGCTTTTTGTGTCTCCTTCTCTCTTACAGAGTATAAAGCACTATAATAACTTTGGAATGCCCTTGCAATTTCTGTTTCGTATACCATCTCCCCATTGATGTTTTTCATCTTCTCTATATAATTTGATGATTTTTTATATTTTTGGACTTTTGCTAGATATTTTCCTGGTTTATTTCCCCATTTACAGTTGTGCTCATAAGTTTAAATACCCGGGCAAAATTTATGATTTCTTGGCCACTTTTCAGAGAATATGAATGATAACACAAAAACTTTTCTTTCACTCATGGTTAGTGTTTGGCTGAAGCCATTTATTATCAATCAACTGTTTTTACTCTTTTTAAATCATAATGACAACAGAAACTATCCAAATGACCCTGATCAAAAGTTTACAATACCCCCAGTTCTTAATACCCTGTATTGCCCCCTTTAACATCAATGACAGCTTGTAGTCTTTTGTGGTATTTGTGGATGAGGCTCTTTATCTTCTCAGATGGTAAAGCTGCCCATTCCTCTTGGCTCAAAGCCTCTAATTCCTGGAAATTCTTGGGCTGTCTTGCATGAACTGCACGTTTGAGATCTCCCCAGAGTGGCTCAATGATATTGAGGTCAGGAGACTGAGATGGCCACTCCAGAACCTTCACTTTATTCTGCTGTAGCCAATGACAGGTCGACTTGGCCTTGTGTTTTGGATCATTGTCATGTTGGAATGTCCAAGTACGTCCCATGTGCAGCTTCCTGGCTGATGAATGCAAATGTTCCTCCAGTATTTTTTTAATACATACTGCATTTATCTTGCCATCAATTTTGACCAAATCTCCAGTGCCTTTGTAGCTCACACATCCCCAAAACATCAGCGATCCACCTCCGTGTTTCACAGTAGGAATGGTGTACTTTCATCATAGGCCTTGTTGACTCCTCTCCAAATGTAGCGTTTATGGTTGTGGCCAAAAAGCTCAATTTTGGTCTCATCACTCCAAATGACTTTGTGCGAGAAGGTTTGAGGCTTGTCTCTGTGCTGTTTGGCGTATTGTAAGCGGGATACATTGTGGCATTTGCGTAGTAATGGCTTTCTTCTGGCGACTCGACCATGCAGCCCATCTTGCTTCAAGTGCCTCCTTATTGTGCATCTTGAAACAGCCACACCACATGTTTTCAGAGAGTCCTGTATTTCACCTGAAGTTATTTGTGGGTTTTTCTTTGCATCTTCCGTGGCTTGGTTTCAACAGAACCCCTTATTTTCCACTTCTTGATTAGAGTTTGAACACTGCTGATTGGCATTCTCAGTTCCTTGGATATCTTTTTATAACCCTTTCCTGTTTTATACAGTTCAACTACCTTTTCCTGCAGATTCTTTGACAATTCTTTTGCTTTCTCCATGACTCAGAATCCAGAATCATTATGATTTAAAAAGAGTAAACACAGTTTTTTGAAAATAAATGGCTTCAGCCAAACACTAACCATGAGTGAAAGAAAAGTTTTTGTGTTATCATTCAAATTCTCTGAATAATGGCCAAGAAATCATAAATTCTGCCAGGGTATGTAAACTTATGAGCACAACTGTATATCTGTTTTTAGCTGCCTCATTAAAGACCTTTCTGGTTTCCTGTTTCATCAGCTCTTTTAGATGATCCCTTTTTTATTATTTGTTTTTTATGGATTTCAGCGACCAGCCTTTTTTTATGCATTTGTTCTAAGTTAGGGGTCAGCAACCTTTTTCCACTCAAGTGCCGGATTCAATGTATGTGAATGCATGGAGGGCCGCATTCACTTGCTAATAAATGAAGATACTAGAGCTGCATGATTAATCGTCAAGAATCATTATCGCAATTTTTCTCCCCGTTGCGATCTTGACAAAGGTGTTTCACGATTCTGAATATGCAAAGAATTCTCTCTGCTTTTCTGAAGCCACAGCCGTCAAAAGAAAGGAAGAAAAGAAAAATGGGCAGTCTGCCAAGAATCACAACATTCTTTAGCAGTGAAACTTAAGTATAAACATTGTAACAATTTGTCAATGGAATAGACTTTGTGTGTAAATGAGGAAAGTTTAACCACTTAAAGCGGTAGTAAACCCGCTCCCTTTTTTTTTTTCTACACCTGTAAGGGAAAAGGCATAATGAGCTAGTATGCACCGCATACTTGCTCATTATGAAATACTTACTTTAGAACGAGGCGCCGGTATCTCACCCGGTCCACGCCGAGGGAGCTGACATTTTCCCTCGGCGTGTCTTCTGGGCATCGCGGCTCCGGTGCTGTGAGTGGCCGGAGCCGCGATGTCGTCACTCCCGTTCATGCACGTGGGAGACTTCTTTTCGGCAAGGTCCGGCGTCAGCTGGACTTTCAGTCGAAAATCCCCGGCGCGCATGTGCCGCTGAAGTCGGCGGCTCATTGCGAGGGGAATAAACCGTACAGGTTTAGGAGATATTCTTTTTACCTACAGGTAAGCCTTATCATAGGCTTACCTGTAGGTAAAAGTAAAAAAATAACTTTACTACCGCTTTAAACACTAAACCTTTTTCTGACATTTCTTGGTTTCAAGCTAAAATCATTTTTTTGCTAGAAAATTACTTAGAATCGCCGAACATTATATATATATATATATATATATATATATATATATATATATATATATATATATATATATATATATATATATATATATATATATATATATATATATATATATATAATATAATATAATATAATATAATATAATATAATATAATATAATATAATATAATATAATATAATATAATTTTTTTTTTTTTTTAGTAGAGACCCTAGAGAATAAAATGGTGGTTGTTCCAATATTTTATGTCACACTGTATTTGCGCAGCGGTCTTTCAATTTTTTTGGAAAAAAATATTTAATGAATTAAAAATAAATAACCAGTAAAGTTAGCCCAATTTTTTTTGTATAATGTGAAAGAGTTTATGTCGTGAGAATCGTGATATTTTTATTTTAAACAAAAAAATCATGATTCTTATTTTAGCCAGAATCGTGCAACTCTAGAAGATACTAATAATCCTAACATAGTAGTAATAACAGTACAGGTTTACCTCACTTTAAGGAGCTTCACTAATACAAAGCCAGTTCACCCTGAAGGAGCATGTGGCTGGGGATTCGGATTTTACTGTCCCCTCCCCCATCCTGGCACCCAAGGGTGGCTGACGCCAGCCCTGCCAACCAGCATGGTCTGGAGATGGGGTCTCTGTCCCCAAGTGAGAATTTCACCAAGTCAGAAGGGGTCCCTGTCCCCAGGGTTGATGGGGTCCCTAATAGGGTCCTCCCCCTTGCAGTGTCCTCTGTCCCCCTTCACATCACTCCCATAGTGTCCTCTGCCCCCCTCCCCCCCCATAGTAAGTTTCCTGTGCCCCCCAAAGCAGTGTCCTCTGTCCCTGCACCCCCCTTACTGTAGTATCCTCTGCCCCCATAGTGTTCTCTGCCCCCCATAGTGTCCTCTGCCCCCATAGTGTCCTCTGTCCTCTGCCTCAATAGTTTCCTCTGCCCCACATAGCATTCTCTGCCCCCATAGTGTCCTCTGCCTCTATAGCTTCCTCAGCCCCATAGTGTCCTCTGTCCTCAGCCCCCATAGTGTCCTCAGCCCCCATAGTGTCCTCAGCCCCATAGTGTCCTCAGCCCCATAGTGTCCTTAGCCCCCATAGTGTCCTTAGCCCCCATAGTGTCCTTAGCCCCCATAGTGTCCTCAGCCCCATAGTGTCCTCTGCCTCCATAGTGTCCTCTGCCTCCATAGTGTCCTCTGCCCCCATAGTGTCCTCTACCCCCATAGTGTCCTCTGCCCCCATAGTGTCCTCTGTCCCCATAGTGTCCTCTGTCCCCATAGTGTCCTCTGTCCCCATAGTGTCCTCTGTCCTTAGCCCCCATAGTGTCCTTAGCCCCCATAGTGTCCTTAGCCCCCATAGTGTCCTCAGCCCCCATAGTGTCCTTAGCCCCCATAGTGTCCTTAGCCCCCATAGTGTCCTTAGCCCCCATAGTGTCCTCAGCCCCCATAGTGTCCTCAGCCCCCATAGTGTCCTCTGCTTCTAAAGTGTCCTCTGCCCCCATTGTGTCCTCTGTCCTCAGCCCCCATAGTGTCCTCTGTCCCCATAGTGTCCTCTGTCCCCATAGTGTCCTCTGTCCTTAGCCCCCATAGTGTCCTCAGCCCCCATAGTGTCCTTAGCCCCCATAGTGTCCTCAGCCCCCATAGTGTCCTCAGCCCCCATAGTGTCCTCAGCTCCAATAGTGACCTCTTCCTCTTCCCGCCCAGCCCTGGCGTCTATGTAATGGGGTCTCTACACCCAGGAAGGATCAGATGATCACATGATCTGGCTTGCACAGGCATCACATGATTGAGAGCCAGTCCCGAGGTCACCTTATCATTAGTATGGACTGAGAGCTGTCTTTGACAATGTGGTTGCTGTGCTGGGAGCATACATTGAGTGCACTACAAGCATAGAAAGATCTGCTGACCATGGTCGCATACAGTCAGGTTCATAAATATTGGGACATCGACACAAGATGTGCTTTAAATGCAGACTTTCAGCTTTAATTTGAGGGTATTTACATCCAAATCAGGTGAACGGTGTAGGAATTACAACAGTTTGTATATGTGCCTCCCACTTTTTAAGGGACCAAAAGTAATGGGACAATTGGCTGCTCAGCTGTTCCATGGCCAGGTGTGTGTTATTCCCTCATTAGCCCATTTACAAGGAGCCGATAAAAGGTTCAGAGTTCATTTTAAGTGTGCTATTTGCATTTGGAATCTGTTGCTGTCAACTCTCAATATGAGATCCAAAGAGCTGTCACTATCAGTGAAGCAAGCCACCATTAGGCTGAAAAAACAAAACAAACCCATCAGAGAGATAGCAAAAACATTAGGTGTGGTCAAATCAACTGTTTGGAACATCCTTAAAAAGAAAGAACGCACCGGGGAGCTAAGCAACACCAAAAGACCCAGAAGACCACGGAAAACAACTGTGGTGGATGACCGAAGAATTCTTTCCCTGGTGAAGAAAACACCCTTCACAACAGTTGGCCAGATCAAGAACACTCTCCAGGAGGTAGGTGTATGTGTGTCAAAGTCAACAATCAAGAGAAGACTTCACTAGAGTGAATACAGAGGGTTCACCACAAGATGTAAACCATTGGTGAGCCTCAAAAACAGGAAGGCCAGATTAGAGTTTGCCAAACAACATCTAAAAAAGCCTTCACAGTTGTGGAACAACATCCTATGGACAGATGAGACCAAGATCAACTTGTACCAGAGTGATGGGAAAAGAAGAGTATGGAGAAGGAAAGGAACTGCTCATGATCCAAAGCATACCACCTCATCAGTGAAGCATGGGGGTTGTAGTGTCATGGCGTGGGCATGTATGGCTGCCAATGGAACTGGTTCTCTTCTATTTATTGATGATGTGACTGCTGACAAAAGCAGCAGGATGAATTCTGAAGTGTTTCGGGCAATATTATCTGCTCATATTCAGCAAAATGCTTCAGAACTTATTGGACGGCCCTTCACAATGCAGATGGACAATGACCCGAAGCATACTGGGAAAGCAACCAAAGAGTTTTTTAAGGGAAAGAAGTAGAATGTTATGCAATGGCTAAGTCAACCACCTGACCTGAATCCGATTGAGCATGCATTTCACTTGCTGAAGTCAAAACTGAATGGAAAATGCCCCAAGAACAAGCAGGAACTGAAGACAGTTGCAGTAGAGGCCTGGCAGAGCATCACCAGGGATGAAACCCAGCGTCTGGTGATGTCTATGCGTTCCAGACTTCAGGCTGTAATTGACTGCTAAGGATTTGCAGCCAAGTATTAAAAAGTGAAAGTTTGATGGATGATTGTTAATCTGTCCCATTACTTTTGGTCCCTTAAAAAGTAGGAGGCACATATACAAACTGTAGTAATTCCTACACCGGTCACCTGATTTGGATGTAAATACCCTCAAATTAAAGCTGAAAGTTTGCAGTTAAAGCACATCTCGTTCGTTTCATTTCACCTGACTGTATGTGCGGCGTGTCAAATGCAGTAATAAACCCAAAACCAAAGATGTAATATATTGCAGGTTACCAATCCTTAGATGTGGGGGCTGCATTACTTTTCATTTTTAGGCTTTCCCCCCCTCTGTTTTCAACTTGTGATCTGGCCAGTAACATACCTCCTGTGTTAGAGTGCCTCCACTCTGGATAAAGGAGCACAGGAGGCACCTCGGGAACAGAATTGTCAGTCTGGTGGGAAGGGAGTGTTAAATGTACTAGCAGATTTAGATACACTAACAAATTGAAGCCAAACTCCAGCTAATACTTTATAAGCCTTTACATCAAACAGTTTTGGGATAGAGGCTTTACATAAATAAAAGCTGATCACTGTATGCACCCCCCGCCAGTGGAAAATGGCTTGTCTCATCCATGTTAACTTATACATCTGGAAAAGAGCTTCTATTTTTGAAAAACAACAGTTTTATTGGCTGGATCACCAGATGAAATAGAAGAAAAAAAGAAAACCACTGCAGCCACCACATCTAAGAATTGGTAAGCTGCAATATAATAAATGTTTGCATTTGGGTTTAATATTGCTTTATTAACCTCCCTGGCGGTAGGATTATTTCAGATTTTCGCGTCTCAAAGCGGTACAGTTATTTTGCATAGAAATTTGGCATTTTATATTGTAGGCCTGTAATTCTTAGAAATAATCTGTCCACCAAGAGTCTAGTAGATATCCCAGGTATGATGAAGTTTGACACACAAAATCATAAATTAGGGGCAAAAGGGATGTGAAATAATTTCATACAGTAATGTAATCTGTAAGATTACAGTGTACTGTATGTGATATGAATTTTGAATTTGCCACCAGGCTCCGCCCCCATGCGTTGTGACGCTCGCAGGGAACAGAGCCCGGCACAGAAAGGCTTCGGGAGGAGGACGGAGCCCGCGGACACAGAGGGGGGACATCGCAGGATCCTGGGGACAAGGTAAGTACACCGCACCAGGATCCTGAGATGTAATCCCGAGTGTGGCTCGGGGTTACCGCTAATGGTGCTGAAATTGAATCCCGAGCCACACTCAGGAATACCTCCAGGGAGGTTAAAGCGGAGTTCCACCCAAAAATGGAACTTCTGCTGATTGGATCCCCCCCCTCCGGTGTCACATTTGGCACCTTTCAGTGGGGAGCAGATACCTGTATAATCCAGGTATTTGCTCCCACTTCCGAGCATAGATCGCCGCAGGCTCCGTGGTGATCTACGCCATGTCCCCCCCCCCCCCCGCTCTCTTCTGGGAGACACACAGGTCCCAGAAGACAGCAGGGACCAGTGAGGACACGCAGCCTGACTCGCGCATGCGCAGTAGGGAACCAGGCTGTGAAGCCCAAAAGGCTTCACTTCCTGCTTCCCTTAATGAAGATGGCGGCGCCTCCACACGAGGGACAGATCGGCTTCGGGTGAGGACAACGCGGGCGCCCTGGACAGGTAAGTGTCCTTATTTTAAAAGTCAGCAGTTGCAGTATTTGTAGCTGCTGACTTTAAAAAAATAAAAATACGGCGGAACTCCGCTTTAAAGACAGAGGACAAGCAGGCTGGTCCCTATCTTTTCAGTGTTATTTTAGTAACATTGTGCACAGAGCAGTTCCTGTCTAAAACATGGTCATTTATGAGTCTGGACTTCCTTCCTTCTATGCCCTCATTTGATAATCAGCTCACCCAGCCGTTCCTTTTTTTACCATTTTCAGCAGCTGATGTAATCACTTACTGAGTATGCAACTTCTTTTATTGTAATACTTGCCTATGTTCCAGTGTAAACTGGTGCCACGACCTCTGCCTCAGGTCTCGGAGTGGCTCCTCTCTCTTGCAGCATCCTATGGAGCCACCCTGGTATGTAGGGGCTATACTTGTGTCTCCCTACACTGTGTGCATCAATAGAAACACACAGCCCCATAGACTAAGGTGACAAGGCACTCCCCTGCTCCTCCCTCCTCCCCCTCCCTTCGCCAAGCTAACAGACCGACTGCAGACTGCGCTGTCTGCTGTTAACTCTTTCCAGTAAAGTTCAGTTTAATCAGTAGGAACACACGGCTTAGTAGCCGGGGACGGGGCAATGCACTCCCCTGCTCCTCCCCGTGTGTGTGTGTGTGTGTATATGTATATGTATATGTGTATATGTATATGTTGTGGGCGGTCAGCTTTAAGTGGAGAATTCTCAGAGAGGTAATCCAGCCATGTGTAAGGTTAAGGGCTGGTGTTTATTTGGTCAGCATATACAGCAAACAGAAACGGATTCCCATTAGAGTTGCCTCATCCCTTTAAACCCGAACACATATTGATTACACAGGTTCTGTGGCTGATTAAGGTGGTAATTAAACTCACTTGGTGCCTCATCTGCATTAAATTAGCCTCAGAACTTGTGTAATTCATATGTGTTCGGGTTTAAAGGGATGAGGTGGCAACTCTAATTCCCATGCAAGGGTAGAAAACATAGTCCCAAAGCAAAAGTCCAGCAACACAATTATAAGCCTCCCGGCTAATAAACAGACCTTACTGGGTCTGCTCCAGTCCTGCAGACATGCTAGTCTCCTCTCTCAGCACCACCTGATTAACCCAGGGAAGAGCCATTATATCCCAGGTGGGGAGCAAGGTGTGGCTAGCGCTCAATGGCGGCCCAGCCATTAGGGGCACATGGACGCCCACTCCACCCCCCCCCCCCCCCCATCCATGCGTCCGGCCCCCTTATCTACATGCAGTGCGTCATACACATGGATTCCAATTTTTTTTGTTTTTTTTTTAAGCACGTGATTAGAGCCAGAGGCCTGAGGCAGAGGTTGTGGCACCAGTCAATAAAAAAAAACACACTAGACAGGTTTTTAAAGTAATTTATTAGGCTGCTCCGGGGGTCTTCTTCCGACTTCGGGGATCTCTTCCGACTCCGCTCTCTTCTCCCGCTCTCCGATTCTTCTCCCGCTCTCCAGTGCCTTCTGCCGGGCTCCTCCGCTTTCTTCTTCCAGCTCTTTTACTAGCATTGGTCCAGTCTTTTCCGTCGTCTTCTTCCCTCTTCTCTTTTCCGATGTTGACACGACGCTCTATCCCGCTATAATTCCGTGTGCGTGGCGCACAACGATTCATATGTCACCCAATGAACCCGCCCCTTTATGATGTCACAGCCCTGGGCATGATGGGACCCTGATGTCACAAGGGGGCGGGGTCACCGGGTGACATCACCCGTTGACCACGCCCCATGCCTATATAAATTGTTGCGCACCGCGCACACAGCATTACGGCGGGAGAAAGCGTCGTGTCAACATCGGAAGAAGAGAAGAGGGAAGAAGACGACGAAGACTGGGCCAACGTTAGAAAAAGAGCTGGAAGAAGATAGTGGAGGAGCCCGGCAGAAGGCACCGGAGAGCGAGAGAAGACACTGGAGAGCTGGAGAAGAGAGCGAAGAAGTCGAAAGAGACCCTTAAAGTCGGAAGAAGACCCCTGGAGCTACCTAATAAATTACTTTAAAAGTCTGTCTAGTGTGTTTTTTTTAATTGACACTTTTTTCCCCCAGGTGAATGGGTAGGGGTACGATGTATCCCATACTCATTCACATAGGGTGGGGGGTCGGGATCTGGGGGCCCCTTATTAAAGGGGGCTCCCAGATTCCGATAAGCCCCCCGCCCCCAGACCCCAACAACCAATGGCCAGGGTTGTCGGGAAGGGGCCCTTGTCCTCATCAACATGGGGGCAAGGTGCTTTGGGGTGGGGGGGCGCAGGGCCTCCCTGCCCCAAAGCACCCACCCCCCATGTTGAGGGCATGCGGCCTGGTACGGCTCGGGGGGGGGGGCGCTCGCTCATCCCCACCCCCTTTCATGACCGGCCAGGCTGGTGCTTTGGAGTAGCACAAGTGTGAAAGGGGCCTTAATCACACTTAATCACTACACAGGAGCTTTTGCCTTTGGTGAGTTCAGTTAAGGGTGCTGCCATTGTAGCAAAGTTTGGGACGAACCTCCAATAATACCCAACCATGCCTAGGAAGGTTCTCACTTGTTTCTTGGTGGCAGGAGCAAGTTAGTCTTTAATGGCTTCTACCTTATGGACTTGGGTTTGATTAGGCCCCGCCCAATGGTGTATCCCAGATACCGGGCCTCTTCTAACCATATGCACATTTCTTTGGGTTTGTGGTTAAGCCAACGTTTCTAATGGAATTTATGACAGCCTTGACTTTGGGTAGGTGACTTTCCCAATCTGTGCTCCAAATAACCACATCATTTCTTTCTAGGCTACAGAATTGCGTTGATGTGGGCTAAGAATCTCATCAATCATCCACTGGAATGTAGTGGGAGCTCCATTTAACCCAAAGGGCATCTGCACATACTGCCATAAACCCTCCGGAGTTGCAAAAGCATTTTTTTCCTTTTGCTTACTCTGTCAAGGGAACCTGCCAATACCCTCTAGTAAGATCAAGAGTGATTATGTACCTGCCGAGGCCCAACTTCTCCACTAATTCATCAACCTGGGCATTGGCGTGTGTGCAGGGGGTGTGGCAGGTGTGCCTGGACACACCCTAATCACTACGTGCGGTGCAGATTCCCCCCGTACTGCCCGGGCCTTGCCCCGTGTTGGCCCCCACTCCCACCCCCACAGTGCTGCTGGCTTCCCTCCTCTCCTCCTGTTTGCTCCGTGGGATGTTTCGGGATGGAGAGCGGGGAAACGGGCTTATAAATATCTCATTTCTAAATTAACACAGTGAACACACTCACACACTACGCAATAGGCTGCGTACACCTATGAACCAGGGGCATGGGATAGGTGTCAAACGTTGACACTTCGTTCAGTTTGCGGAAGTCATTGCAAAATCTTAGGGACCCCTTGTTTGGTAACCATGACTATAGGACTAGACTATTCACTTTTTGGACTTCTCTATCACCCCAAGGTCGAACATCCTCTGAACATCTTCGGCTACTGCCTGTCTGCGGGCCTCTGGAATATGATATGGCTTAGGCCACACCCAAACCTTGGGGTCAGTGACATTGTTATGTTTAATTACATTTTGTGCAGCCTGGCAACTTTGAGAAGAAATCTGTATTTCGCTGTAGAAACGCTCTCACCTCCTGCTGTTGGAACACAGACTCAGGTATCTGAACCTCACTCAACCTTTCTCTTTCTTCAAAGGCTGATTACCCAGGGCTAGGAGAGCTTCCCTGTCTTTCCATACTTTAATTAAATTTACATGATAGATTTGCTCTTTCTTCTGTCTTTCTGGTTGGTATACCTTATAGTTTACCTCCCCAATCTTTTCCAGTATTTTATAGGGTCCTTGCCAGTTAGCTAGGAACTTACTTTTCACTGTGGGGACTAAAACAAGTACATGATCCCCTGGATGGAAAGTTTGCACCTTCGCCGACCTATTGTACACTCGACTCTGTGCTTCCTGGGCTTGCTGCATGTGTTCTCGAACAAGGGGGATTACCGAGGCTATTCTATCCTGCATGGCTAAGATATGCTCGATGACATTCCGATAGGGAGTAGTTTTCAGTCTCCCATGTTTCTTCGAGGATACCTCCCATACAAAAGTTTTAAGGGTGAGAACCCCCCATGGAAGACTGTGGGGCCTCTCTAATTGCAAACAATATATAATATGGCAGTAGACAGTACCAGTCTCTCCCATCTTTAGCCACCACTTTCTTTTCTACTAAACCATCTGTCTGAAGGTGGTAAACCAAAGTATGTAGAGGCTTAATATTGAATATGTAGCATCCTTGTCCTAAACAGGGCTGCTAGGTGGTAACTAGCCTGGCTAATTTGTAGAGTTGATCAAATGGTTTCTCTCCTAAGCTTGAGTTTAAAATGTGATCTCTCTCTTCTGTCAATAGGTGGTGCTGTTGCCTTTAACATTAGGATGATAGATTACAGTGAATTCAGGTTATGAGTGAATATGTTGTCTCAGCCAATCAGCATTAGTTTCCTTGTCCGCTGAGCATGCAGGGATAACCTACTTATTCGGAAGAAGTCAGGTGATCGGGGGTTCTTTTCCACCTGGGCTGTGGCCTGGGTGGGTGCATGTGCAGCAGCAGCAGAGGTGTAGGCCTGAAGCCTGGGGCCTAACCACGTGTATAGAGGCTAGGCCCGAGGTGAGCCTGATCGTTGCCTGGAGGTAAGGGAGAAGCAGTTGCCAGAGGGACAACCACTCCTGTTGCCAGAGGCAAGTTTAGAAGGGATGGAATTTTGAAGGAGTACCAGAGCAGTCGGGGGCGGTGAAGTAAGTGGAAAAGCTTCAGAGGAAAACTCATCCAGGAATACAGTGGGTAACTGTGAGTGAAGCTTGAAGGAGTACAGCAGGTAGCTGTAAGTAAAGCTTAAAGAGAAGTACAGCATGTAACTGAGTACAACGAGTAGCTGTGAGTCAAGCCTGAGTGATCCAGCGGGTAGCTTAGGGTCCGAGGAACCCAGCGGTAGCAGCGGTAGCTGAGGGTGAAGCTTGAGGGATCAAGCGGGTAGCTGAGACTCCGAAGAATACAGCAGGTAGCTGTGAGTTGAGCTGAAGAGTCCAGCAGGAAGCTGTGAGCTGAGCTTGAGGATCTACAGTGGGATACTGTGAGTGAAGTTGTTGCTATAGGAGACAGCCGCTACAAAATACAGATTGCTGCAATCAGCTTAAAGACCCGTTTTCTGTATTGCTGTATGCCTAGTTCTATTCTTGTCCAAGGAGTCTGCCCAGTTGCTATTGCATTTGCCTAAGGGTGTCCTGTGCCCTAATCATCTCTCCCACTTTTCCTGTTAAGAGAAATAAAAACTATCTTTGTTCATTTTCAAAAGTGACTGGTGCCCACCTTCCCATCTTGCACTACACCCACCATGCCTAACAACCTGTACCCTGGGGGGGAATGTCAGCTCTCCTTGGTTCTGGGGGTCACCATCAGGCCCTTGGAGTCAGGGAGACTGCTATAAACAATTTGCACAACTATTTCATTACTTTTGACATAAAGGGAGTCACTTGGTCAGTTAGAACCTCTTGGGATCCCAGTATGGGTTAACATGTTTGTCAATCGTCTTGGAGGAAGTGTTTCTTAAGGTAACAGTCTCAGGATACAGGGTGGCATGGTCTATGACCACTAGGACATACGGATGGTCTCTAGCAAACTTAAAGTGGTTGTAAAGGCAGTGGATGTAAACCTGATTCATGAAATTTGAGTTGGTTAAATATATATGCAGTGTTTTCTTATCTCTCTTCAAAGCACTCATGGCTTTCTCCTGCTCCATTTTTCTGTTATCAGCATGATAACTTCTGAAAAGTTCTCTGTCAACTGAGATAAAACCAGCCTGAATTTTGTGTGAGGGAGGTTGCTATAAATAGATTAGCAGAGAGCTTAACTTTTCCCAGAACAGCTCTGCAAGTCTCTACCTATGTGGAGAGGGGGTGTGTGCATTTTCTCCAATCAGCTGTCTTGGCTGTATGCTCAGACTTCACTTCCAGCACTGAACAGGAAGAGAAAATCTCTAACACCATGTGCACTTTTTACAGAATATATAAAGCTGAAGACAGCAGATATGCATGTAAAGCTTATGTAGGGAGATTTGTTTCATCTCTGTGTATCATTTGATGTTGTTCACTTCACTGGGTATATGTGAGGGTTTACATCCACTTTAAGATAAAAAACCTTCTGTGTGCAGCAGCCCCCTCAGCCCCTCTAATACTTACCTGGGACCCCTCTAGATCCAGTGGTGTTCCAGCAGTGTCTCAGCTTCCCGGAACTCCTCTCCTCATTGGCTGAGACAGCAGCGCAGCGCCATTGGCTCCCACTGCTGTCAATCAAAGTCAGTCAGCCAATGAGAAAGGGGGCGGGGCCACGGCTCTTTATCTGAATGGACACACAAAGCTGTGACTCAGCTTGGGTGCCCCCGTAGCAAGCTGCTTGCTGTGGGGACACTCAACAGGAGGGAGGGGCCAGGAGCACTGGAGAGGGACCCAAAAAGAGGAGGATCTGAGCTGCTCTGTACAAAACTGTTTCACAGAGCAGGTAAATATGATTTGTTTGTTATTTTTAACTAAAAAAAATGAGACTTTACAATCACTGGACAGAAATAGGAATAATTCAAAGTGACTGTTTGTGAACTATGTATATTCCCATGGGCAATAAGTTTAAAAGGCTAAAAATGTGGCTCATGGCCAAAGTTAAAAGCTATAAACAATAGTACATAGTACACAGTAGGCAAGGTTGAAAAAAGACACAAGTCCATCAAGTCCAACCTATGTGTGATTATGTGTCAGTATTACATTGTATAGCCCTGTATGTTGCGTTCATTTAGGTGCTTATCTAATAGTTTCTTGAAACTATCGATGCCCCCCGCTGAGACCACTGCCTGTGGAAGGGAATTCTACATCCTTGCCGCTCTTACAGTAAAAAACCCTCTACGTAGTTTAAGGTTAAACCTCTTTTCTTCTAATTTTAATGAGTGGCCACAAGTCTTGTTAAACTCTCTTTTGCAAAAAAGGTTTTTTTCATTTGTAGGGTCACCAGTACGGTATTTGCATATTGAAATCATATCCCCTCTCAAGCGTCTCTTCTCCAGAGAGAATAAGTTCAGTGCTCGCAACCTTTCCTCATAACTAAGATCCTCCAGACCCTTTATTAGCTTTTTGCCCTTCTTTGTACTCGCTCCATTTCCAGTACATCCTTCCTGAGGACTGGTGCCCAGAACTGGACAGCATACTCCAGGTGCGGCCCGACCAGAGTCTTGTAGAGTGGGAGAATTATCGTTTTATCTCTGGAGTTGATCCCCTTTTTAATGCATGCCAATATTCTGTTTGCTTTGTTAGCAGCAGCTTGGCATTGCATGCCATTCCTGAGCTTATCATCTACTAGGACCCCCAGGTCCCTTTCCATCCTAGATTCCCCCAGAGGTTCTCCCCCCCAGTGTATAGATTGAATTCATATTTTTGCCACCCAAATGCATTATTTTACATTTTTCTACATTGAACCTCATTTGCCATGTAGTTGCCCACCCCCTTAATTTGTTCAGATCTTTTTGCAAGGTTTCCACATCCTGCGGAGAAGTTATTGCCCTGCTTAGCTTAGTATCGTCTGCAAATACAGAGATTGAACTGTTTACCCCATCCTCCAGGTCGTTTATGAACAAATTAAATAGGATTGGTCCCAGCACAGAACCCTGGAGAACCCCACTACCCACCCCTGACCATTCTGAGTACTCCCCATTTATCACCACCCTCTGAACACGCCCTTGTAGCAACCAGTTTTCAATCCATGTACTCACCCTATGATCCATGCCAACAGACCTTATTTTGTACAGTAAACGTTTATGGGGAACTGTGTCAAATGCTTTTGCAAAATCCAGATACACCACGTCTACGGGCCTTCCTTTATCTAGATGGCAACTCACCTCCTCATAGAAGGTTAGTAGATTGGTTTGGCAAGAACGATTCTTCATGAATCCATGCTGATTACTGCTAATGACACCGTTCTCCTTGCTAAAATCTTGTATATAGTCCCTTATCATCCCCTCCAAGTGTTTACATACTATTGATATTAGGCTAACTGGTCTGTAATTCCCAGGGATGTATTTTGGGCCCTTTTTTAAATATTGGTGCTACATTGGCTTTTCTCCAATCAGCTGGCACCATTCCAGTCAGTAGACTGTCTGTAAAAATTAGGAACAACGGTCTGGAAATCACTTGACTGAGTTCCCTAAGTACCCTCGGATGCAAGCCATCTGGTCCCGGTGATTTATTAATGTTAAAGCGGAGTTTCGCGAAAAAACAATTTTTTAGATGTCAGCAGCTGCAAATATTGCAGCTGCTGACTTTTAAAATAAGGACACTTACCTGTCCCGGGGTCCAGCGATGTCAGCACCCGAGACCGAACCGTCCCTCGATCCTCGGGTGCTGCCGCCACCATTCTCACTGAGGGAATCAGGAAGTGAAGCATTGCGGCTTCACTGCCCGGTTCCCTACTGCGCATGCGCGTCTACACTGGTCCCCGTTGTGTTGTGGGAACTGTGTATTTCCCACAACACAACGGGGGTGGGCGGGGAGTCTGCGGCTAGCTGTGGCTACCTATACCCGGAAGTGGGTGCAGATACCTGTATTATACAGGTATCTGCACCCCCCTCCCCCCTGAAAGGTGCCAATTGTGACACCGGAGGGGGGGGGGGAAATCCGATGAGTGGAAGTTCCACTTTAGGGTGGAACTCCGCTTTAAGTTTCTCAAGTCTAATTTTAATTCTGTCCTCTGTTAACCATGGATCATAAAAGGGAATGACTGGTTCTCCTAGGTTAAAAAAGAAAAAGGCCATGCCACATCCAGAAAGCTTATTCAAAGAAAGAAAGTTCCCCTGAGTGGATTTTTCCGGCACTTGCAATTTCCGATGACAGGGAGCTGTGATCAGTGACACTTGTCACTAGGCAGAAGGGGAGATGCTGTTTACATCAGCATCTCCCCATTCGTCCTCTCCGTGAGGCGATCGCGGGTATTCCTGCTGCGATCGAGTCCGCAGGACCCACGACCCGACTCACGGAGCTCCTGGGCACGCACGCAATGGCACGGCGGGGAGTTCAAATGGACGTACAGGTACGCCCATTTGCCCAGCCGTGCCA
Organism: Lithobates clamitans; assembly: GCA_037952925.1. Lineage (NCBI taxonomy): Eukaryota > Metazoa > Chordata > Amphibia > Anura > Ranidae > Lithobates > Lithobates clamitans. Next base: position 556,748 of record JBBGZY010000590.1, on the reverse strand, counting down.
TTCTGCCGACGTACACCGGGAACCGGTTAATGACGGAAATAGTACCACTGGACTGGCGCAGGGCCAATGTGGTGCCTATATTTAAAAAGGGAACAAAGTCTTTACCAAGTAACTATAGACCTGTTAGTATAACTTCTATAGTTGGGAAGATACTGGAGAGTTTAATAAAAGACCACATAGACGAGTTCTTGCTGGAAAAAAATATTTTAAGCAACAGACAGCATGGATTCATGAAAGACAGAAGTTGTCAAACAAACCTGATTTCTTTTTATGAAGAGGTAAGTAAAACCTTGGACAGAGGGGTGGCTGTGGACATGGTATACTTGGATTTTGCAAAAGCGTTTGACACAGTTCCCCACACACGGCTCATGTGTAAGGTAAAGTCTACACTCTACAGGCTTGGAAATGCCAGTTTGTAAATGGATAGAAAACTGGCTAAAAGACAGAATTCAGAGAGTAGTGGTTAATGATTCTTACTCTGAATGGTCTAAGGTTATCAGTGGTGTACCCCAAGGTTCAGTGTTGGGACCCTTACTTTTTAATACCTTTATAAATGATATTGGGTCTGAGATTAAAAGTAACATTTCTGTCTTTGCAGATGACACTAAGCTATGCAGTAGGATGTCTCCAATTTACAAGCCGACCTCAATGCACTGTCTAATTGGGCGACTATGTGTCAGATGAGGTTTAATGTTGATAAATGTAAAGTTATGCACTTGGGGGCTAAGAATATGCATCATACATACTAGGGGGAGTACAACTGGAGGAATCCATAGTGGAGAAGGATCAGGGGGGTTTTGGTAGATCATAAGCTCAATAATAGCATGCAATGCCAAGCTGCGGTTTCCAAAGCAAGCAAAGTCCTTTCTTGTATTAAGAGAGGTATGGACTCCAGAGAGCAAGAGATATCATTTTGCCCCTGTACAAATCATTAGTAAGACCTCATCTGGAATATGCAGTTCAGTTTTGGGCACCAGTTCTCAAAAAGGATATCGGGGGAACTGGAACTGGGGAACCAAACTGATAAGAGGCATGGAGGAGCTCAGCTATGAGGAAAGATTAGAGGAACTGAATTTATTCACTCTTGAGAAGAGGAGATTAAGGGGGGGATATGATCACCATGTATAAATATATAAGGAGTCCATATAGTGAGTTTGGTGTTGAGTTATTCACTTTACGGTCAAGATTGAGGACAAGGGAGCTTTCTTTATGTCTAGAGGAAAAGAGATTTCACATCCAAATACGAAAAGGTTTCTTTACAGTAAGAGCTGTGAAAATGTGGAATAGACTCCCTCCAGAGTTGGTTCTGGCCAGCTCAGTAGATTGCTGTAAGAAGGGCCTGGATTCATTCCTAAATGTATATAATATAACTGTGTACTGACATTTATAGGTAAAGTTGATCCAGGGAAAATCTGATTGCCTTTCTGGGATCAGAAAGGAATTTTTTCCCCTGTTGTAGCAAATTGGATGATGCTTTTCTGGGGTTTTTCGCCTTCCTCTGGATCAACTGTGGGTATAGGATTGGGTATATAGGATTGTATAATATTTTTTATTTATTTATTTATTTATTTTATGGTTGAACTAGATGGACTTGTGTATTTTTTTCAACCTGACTACGTATGTAACTTTAAATAATGCCCCTATCAGATCCATGGCAATTCAGTCCAAAGGAACCTCAATCACGGACAATGGCACCAATGGGCTATGGTAATGGGGCATAGGGGCTGCCTTTTGACACTCGGGGCATGACTCACAGTAGTTTTCAACATCAGCATGTATCCCGGGCCAAAAGAAACACTGCAAAATGTGTTATTTGGTATATTTATAGGGCAGGTGACCCCCCCAGGGGATGTATATGGGCCAGGTTCAACATGGCCCTCCTATAAGGGCCAGGCACCATGAGTTGTTCCACAATCTCACCCCAAATTTTGTCAACCCGATGCAACATGTCATGGGTAACCACCATATGAGGAAACACATTCTCTAGCCCTGGGGCCCATTGTTTATGTTCACATTTCTCCAGGCTTACACAAGAGTAGGACCCTGTAACTGGGTGGTCCCGAAGCTGTCACAAGAGACTTCTAGCTCTGGCACAATGGGCAACTCTAGGGTCTTAGGGGTTACCTCCAGTTTACCTGCACAGACTGCTACGGCAAAATACACATTTTCATCAGGGGCCACCTCTACAGCATTTTCATCAACCTTTGGCTCAAAGGGGTTGGATTTCCCCCCTGCAGTTCCACTAGACAGTCCAGGCTAAGGACTCTTATCCTTCCCACTGCATAGTTCTTGGGACAGTGGAAAATCTCTCAAAGGTCACCAGCACTGTAGGGTACTTTTTACAGTCATCATGCACACATACCATTCCTGGTATGGACCAGGGTGACCAGGCTTCCACAGTCCAGGAGGGCACACACACACTTTTCCCCCTTATCTTTACAACAGAGCTCGGCATGTCCAGATCGAGCAAACTAGGACATGTGTCGAACTACAGGGACACGCATCACACTCCATAGGCTCAGGGTTCAAATGACACTTGGCAGCAATGTGACCCCACTCACTGCACCGCCAACACTGAGGATGCCCATGGGTTCCTCTGGAGCTTCCCAGAAGGGGTTTTTCAACAGGGGGTGACCCTCCAACCACTCTCGCTGGCCTCTCAGGACTTCTCCTTTTCAGGTTTACCAGCTGTGATACTGGCGAGGGGGTCTTTTGACTGTTAGATATCTTGAAACTGCAGAGCCAGTAGCCAGGCTCTCTTCTGCAAAGTAGCATTCTACCAGCTCTACCAGAACATCCTTTGAATTTGGATCAGATTGCCTCACCCACCTCTGCAACTCAGGAGGTAGAGCTCTTAGGAACCGGTCCATTATACCGCTCTCCGGTATTTGGGGTCCTGTGAGTATTTCAGGCTGCAGCCACCATTTGACCAGGTTGATTAGGTCATACATTTGGGAGCAGGAGGGATCCATCTGCCTTGAAACTCCAGCTGTGTACTCACTGCTGTGGTGACCCCCAGAGGCTGTAAGATCTCAGCTTTTAGTTTGTCGTAATCTCAGGCATCCTCAGCGGACAAGTCACAGTATGCCTTTTGGGAGTCCCCTGCCAACAGTGGTGCCATAAGCGATCGGAGGCTCCCAGGTTGCTTAACTTTCCAGCTTTTGCAAAGCACAGACCGTCAGATTGGAAAGCTTTTGTTTATCAGGCATTGCAGAGTGCTGTGTTAATCTGAACGTCACATGCATTTATTGACCTGGGCAAGGCACTCATGCAAATAGCTTTCTGCCAGGGGAGCATTAGCAACTCAGTCTGGTTGTTGGCCAAAATAAACTCAGCTTCTGGTTGTGCTTTGAATCCAATGTCCATGTGGATGCTTTCTAACTGAGCCTGTACCCATGAAGATAACATGCCGGGATAAAAAAAAATGGTAGCCACCACTGGTGTCTAATTTTGGAAGCTGTAACCCTTACCTTTTGCTTTACTGCTTAGTTAATCTCTATCCCAGCACTGATTTGCTGCCAATAATAGAAGCACTGCATTTGTGAAGTCCTGGAAAATAGAAAGGTCTGCAGAGTGCATGGCTGTGTGCCCATGTGCACTGGTTTTGCACAGACCACCCCTGATCCTCCTCTTCTTGGGTCCCTCGCTAGCATTCCTGGCCCCTCCCTCCTGCCAGGTTGCCCCCACAGCAAGCAACTGGCTATGGTGGCACCCAAACTGAGTCGCTGCTCTGTGTGTCAGACACAGAGTCGTGGCTTGGCTGTGCCCCCTTTCTCTCCTCATTGGCTCTCTGACTTTGATTGACAGTAGCCGGAGCAAAAGGCATTCGCTGCTGTGTCTCAGCCAAGCAGGATGGAGAGTCTCTCACGCGACATCGCTGGATGGAGATGGGGCTAAGGGGGGCTGCTGCACACAGAAGGTTTTTTTTATCTTTTTGTATAGAATGCATTAAGGTTAAAAAAAAAAGTCTTCTACCTTTTAGAACCACTTTAACCACTAGCTGCCTGGCCTATAGCAAAATGACAGCTGGGTGGTGGCTCTCCCATCCTGACTGGGCATCATATGACATCCTGGAAGGATACGTTGATCGCATAGCTGCAGGGTCGCGCATCGGCGTGATCTGTCACTTGCCGTGTCCAAGGGACACAGCCGATGACCAATCCGAGTACCACCTCGCTCCTGGTACCATGTGACCGCTGTGACGTTTCTGTGTGCAGAACACCTCAAGGTAGCCATATTGTATTGCATTTTCAGAAAATTACAGCGGCTGCAGATTGGAAAGGTAATTTTTAATTATATTCAATTTCAATATGACTTGTGTCGCACTTGTATACTCTATAATATTTTTTCTTTATCTGCTATTTTTTTCCCCACAAATGTGTAGTTATGCTTTTAATCATGCTGTTCCCTCTGAATGCTACATAGTTACATAGTAGGTGAGGTTGAAAAAAGACACAAGTCCATCAAGTCCAACCTATGTAAATACTAAATCATAATTTACTTAGATGAGGGGATTTCCTTAACTGATATATAAGGAGGCCCGTGGATATGGGCTAGGAGCAGACTGCGGATTTTATTTACTTATTATTTATTTATTACAGGTATTTATATAGTGCCAACAATTCATGCAAATCATGGCATACAGTATCTCACAAAAGTGAGTACACCCCTCGCATTTTTGTAAATATTTTATTATATCTTTTCATGTGACAACACTGAAGAAATGACACTTTGCTACAATGTAAAGTAGTGAGTGTACAGCTTGCATAACAGTGTAAATTTGCTGACCCCTCAAAATAACTCAACACACGTCCATTAATGTCTAAATCGCTGGCAACAAAAGTGAGCACACCCCTAAGGATTGTGTGGGCCATTAAATTTTTTTCATTGGGTCCTATCATGTTATCTTCAGTAAATAATTCTACAGAGAAGTTGTGTTTCTGGCTAGAGCCTGTGGTGCATGGTGTTGGTGTGCTGTTGTTAAATGGTGGAAGTCTTAGTTTTCTTGGTTCGAATCCCTGATGTGGTAGTAGTTTTATATTTGAAAGGCTGCCTTAGAGAGTCTAGATCCATGATATAGGTGCACTAGCAACTACTTCTGTTGTCTTCTGGTTCTGTGGCGCAGTCTGTAAGCTCCTGAAGTTTGAATCAGAGGTCTGTAGGTTCGATTCCCACTAAGTGAGCAAAGATGGTTCCTCAACGTTCAACTAAGACTTTGGAGGTTGTGTGAAGGGCGGACGATATTGTAAAGGACTCATGAAGTGCTCAGCACTTGACTAAGTTGGTGGTGTGGACCACCATCAGTTGTGCTTGAGTGAACCTGTGACCCTGAAACTGGGGGCAGGAATACAGTGAAGGAGAAGGGCATGTTGTTGAAAAATGTGAGATTTTTGGTAAAATGCAAAAAAAAAACCACAAAAATGTCTTCTTTTGGGTGGTATTTACTGACTTTACTCACCCCCCTTTCCTGTGCTTTCAAGTTCGTGTTCCATTGCTGCTTGCATGGTTGGCGCTTCAGTCACCTACTTGGTTGTTGCTCACTTCGTTGAGGGTTCCCTTCACATGGTGCCAACGTTACTTACTTGGTTGTTGCTTGCTTCATTGAGGGTCCATTCACATAGTGCCACTTGCTTCATTGAGGGTTCATTCACATGGTGCCATGGTTACCACTTGATTGTCACTTGCTTCCTTGAGGGTTTATTCACATGGTGCCAAGGTTACTCACCTGATGGGTACATGGCTGGACTTTGCTTTATTCACACGATACCAAGGTTACTCACCTGATGGTTACTTACTTGATAGTTACATTGCTGAACCTTGCTTCATTGAGAGTTCATTCACATGGTACCAAGGTTACTCACCTGATGGTTACTTACTTGATAGTTACATGGCGTTATCCACTTGCTTGTCACATAGTCGGGTGCCCCAAACAGCTCTGAGTAGACACCTGGTTTGGTATGCTTTGGGAACCGAACTCATGGCCATCCGACTCCACATTCACCGCTCTGCATGCTGCGCCACAGACCTGGATGCTCAAGTCTCACAGCAGTGCTTTTACATACTAAATTTAACCAAGATTCAAGCTGCAAAGTGTAGTAACCCATAGCAACCAATATGAAGAGGATTCAAAAGATGATTGGTTGCTATTGGTTTCAGCAATTTGTACAACATTAATAAATAAATATGCAAAGTTGACCACCTCAGGTTTCGAACTCACAGCCAGCTGAACGTGAGTTCACCAACATATCCCCAAAGCTATAGTCTCAGATCGGGATTTTGCCCAAAACCAGAGTCTTGATATCATGATATACCATATGATCAGTGGATTTATGTACTAAATTGCCATCATCTAATAAAAACTAGTCTCCCAGTTGACCTTCCAAAGGATACTCTTAATTGCTGCTTGCAAAGAACAATAATCCAAGCAACCATAATGAAATAATACTCAGTCTGAAAGTTGATTGGTTATTATGGGCTTCTTCAGTTTATGTAACTTTAATAAATGAATCATGAAAAGGTGGTCGCTTGAGGATTTGAACTTGCAAACTGATCGGTTGTGGGATCAGCGGCATACATGCAGGGCCACTGTCTTGGATGGTGGGCGGAGCTTAAAAGTAGAGCTTTAATTTCATGAAATAACACATGACTGGGGCATTAATATTTGAATATTAAATATGTTGCTACCATCATTGATCATCATCAATTAATAAGAAAGGATACATCTTTACAGTTTTAATAAATAAGTCACTTGGGGATTTGAACTTACAACTATTTCACTTGCCAGCCCAATGTCTTATATACAAGACCACCGCCATCCTCTTAAGGTTGATTGGTTGCTTTAGATTTTTGCAATTTTAATAAATGAATTTGAAAAGGTGGTCACCTTGGGAATTGAACTCGCAGCCATTTTACTTGTTAGCCCAGTGTCTTACATAGAAGACCACTGCCTCAGATGGTGGGTTGAGCTCAAAACTGGACCTTTAATTTAATGGCATACCATATGACCAGTGCATTAATATTTGAATATTTTACTAAATTGCTATCATCAGACCCTAGAATAGTTCTGCCACTTGGCATAGAGGAAATTCCCATTTGGTAAAACTGTACTTTTAAGAGTTCATTGCCGTGAACCACAGGGCACTATCTCATCTGCTGCCTATAGAGTGCAGTAATCCAAAGAAATTATTAAGAAAGGACAAGTCCTCTGAAAGTTGATTGGTTGCTTAAGGTTTTTGCAATTTTAATAAATGAATCTGAAAAGGTAGTCACCTGGGGGATTTGAACTCACAAGCATTTTACTTGTTAGCCCAGTGCCTTACATACAAGTCCACTGCCTCAGATGGTTGGTTTGGCTGAAAACTAGATCTTTAATGTACTAGACCTTTTTGCAATTTTAGACATGCAATTTTAATAAATGAATCTGAAAAGGTAGTCACCTGGGGGATGTGAACTTGCAACCATTTTACTTGTTAGCCCAGTGCCTTACATACAAGACCACTGCCTCAGATGGTGGGTTGGGCTCAAAACTAGATCTTTAATTTACTAGAACTTTAATTTCATGACATACCATATGACCAGTGCATTAATATTTGAATATTTGACTAAATTGCTATCATCAGACCCTAGAATAGTCTGCCACTTGGCCTAGAGGAAATTCCCATTTGGTAAAACTGTACTTTTAAGAGTTAATTGCCGTGAACCACAGGGCACTATCTCATCTGCTGCCTATAGAGTTCAGTAATCCAAAGAAATTAATAAGAAAGGATAAGTCCTCTGTAAGTTGATTGGTTGCTTTAGGTTTTTGCAATTTTAATAAATGAATCTGAAAAGGTGGTCACCTAGGAATTCAAACTCACAACAATTTTACTTGCTAGCCCAATGTCTTACATACCAGGCCACTGCCTCTGATGGATGGTGGAGGTCAAAACTAGACCTTTAATTTCGAGGCATACCATATGACTAGTGGATTAATATTCACATAAAGATTTTGAAGATCTTTATATAATAAATCTGCCTGTAGAAAAACCCAGTTTTGTGTTTCAAGAGCCACCAAATGTTTCATAATTGCTTTCATCATGTTGTATTTGGTATATAATTCTACCAAGAAGCCATATTATCGACTAGAGCCTGTGATGCGTGTTGTTAGTGTGCTGCTGTTAATTGCTGAATTTCCCAGCTTTCTTAGTTTGAATCTGTGATGCGGTAATAGTTTTTGGTTTATGTTTAGGCTTAGAGAGTCTAGATACATGATATAGGGGGACTATCAACAAATTTTGACATCTTCTGCTTCCGTGGCACAGCATGCAAGCTCTTAAAGTTTGACTTAGAGGGCTTTAGGTTCGATTTCCGTGAGTGAAAATGGTTCCTCAAAGTAGCTTTTAAGACTTTGGGGTTATGTTTAGGGTGGATGAAATGGTCAGGGAGCGAGCCCTAGAACTGGGACAGGAATACTGTGAAGGAAAAGAGCATGTTGATGAAAAATATAAGATTCAGTGGTAAAATGCCACAAAAATTCCTTTCAATGTCTTAAAATTATTTCAAAGTCTCTTTTTTTTTATTTGTTAAAATAACAAGCATGCTATACTAATCTCTTTTATGTAGTTGGTTTTGCACAGAGCAGCCTGGATCCTCCTTTTCTCGGCCCCTCTTTGGCTCTCCTGGCCCCTCCCTCCTGTTGAGTTCACCCACAGCAAGCAGCATGCTATGGGGGCACCCAAGCCGAGTCACAGCTCCCAATGTCCAGTCAGACATGGTGCTGCAGCCCGGCCCCGCCCCCTCTCTCTCTCCTGATTGGCTAACTGACTTTGATTGACAGCCATGCGAGCCAATGCATTAAGATAAAAAACGTTCTGACTTTACAACTCCTTTAAGATGCTGATTGGCACTTATGATCTTTGAGGTTCTTTGCTAAGCCTTCAGCACCCCATGTACAAACTCTCCTGTGTTTTTTTTATGTTCAAGTCGCCCTTTGTTGCACAGTATCCACTGCTTGTGGTTTTCACTTACATGATTTCAAACACGCCTCCTTGATAGTTACATGGCTGGAACTAATTTCAATGAAGCTTCTTTCACATGGTACCATGGTCACACAGTGAGAATTCTGATACTTAACCTCTCATAACACAGAGATGCTCCTTTTCCTCCAATCACATAGTTGCTGTTTCTCCCCAAATAGCTCTGAGTGGACATGTGCTTTGGGAATCAAACTCATGGCCTTCAGATACCACATTCACCACCCTCCATGCTGCACCACAGATGTGGACACCCAAACCTGACAGCAGTGCTTATACATCCTAGATTCAAGCTGCAAAGTGTAGTAACCCATAGCAACCGATATAAAGAGAATTAGTTGCTATTGGTTTCAGCAGTTTGTACAACAACCATTTTGTTTGTAAGATCACCAACATACCCCCAAGGCATGTTTACCAGATGAGAAGATTCCTTCGTAAACCAGGACATTGTTGGAGACTGTTGATGTAGTAGAGAGGGAAGTCATGTCTGGTGGAATATCTTGAAGATAAGGTCATCAGTTGAGATGGTCTGAGGCAATGGCATTGAGCATATCCTGTTGTTATATGCAAAGGGTTATGAGTTTGAATCTGAGTGAAAGATCTTGAAGATAATGGCATCCAATAAACCTATGGTCAAGGGAATTGATTTGCGAAAGGACAGTTTTAGCAGATGGGAATAACCTATGGAAGGTCAACTGGGAGACTAGCTTTTGTTAGATGATGGCTATTTAGTACAATATTTGAACATTAATCCACTGATGATATGGTATGGTATGTCATGATATTACAACTCTGGTTCGAGGAAACACCCACCATCTGACTCTACAAGCCCACTTTAAGAAGAGGGCCCCCAGATTCCCCCTACCCCTTCACCAAAAAAGTGTCAAAAAGTAATAAAAACAGAGACAGTTTTGGACAATTCCTTTATTAATAAATAAAAAAAAAATGTTGAATGCCTTCTCCGCTTGACAGTTCTTATAGATATAAGAGAAGGGCCACCCAGCGATGTCACTTGGTGGCACCAACCCAGCATGCACAGGTCCATGACGTCACAAGGGGGGCAGTGCTATCAGGTGACATTGACAGTTTTTATATAAGTAAGCAAACGGCAAGGGAGGCATTCTGCAGGCAGCCGTCAATGCCTCCCTTGCTGTTTTTTTGCTCTTTTTCGGGTGCGGCAGGCGGCGTGATTGACGATGGATGCACATTAGGGGATACTGTTTTTTTGTTATTTTTGTTACATCCATACAATATTGACAGAGGTATACACAAATGTCAGGAGCCAAGCTAACAAAATGAAGGAACTGAAGCTGCTATACTGAAAAGAATTGTACCAGCTGATTGGAGAAAAGCCAATGTGGTACCAATATTCAAAAAAGGTCAGAGACATATTCCCGGAAATGACAGGCCAGTCAGCCTAACATCAATAGCAAGTAAATTATTGGATGGGATGATAAGGGACTGTATCCAAGAATTTGCTGAAGAAAACAGTTTCATTAGTAGTAATCAGCATGGGTTTATGAAGGGTCGTTCCTGCCAGACCAATCTGTTAACATTCTACATGGAAGTCAGCTACCATCCAGATAGGGGAAGGTCTGTGGATGTGGTGTATCTTGATTTTGCAAAAGCATTTTATACAATTCCACATAAACACTTACTCTACAAACTGAGGTCTGTAGGCATGGACCATAGGGTTTGTTCTTGGATAGAAAACTGGTTACAAAGGCGTGTCCAAAGGGTGGTGATAAATAACATGTGCTCAGAATGGTCTGGAGTGGTAAGTACCCCAAGCTTCTGTCTTGGAGCCAATTCCGTTTAATTTATTCATAAATGAAATAGAGGATGGGATAAATAGCTCAATCTCAGTTTTTGCGGAAGACACAAAAATAAGCAGGGCAATAACTTCACATTAGGATATAGAAATTTTACATAAAGACCTGAATAAAATAATAGGGAGGGCAACTACATTGCAAATAAGGTTTAATGTGGAGAAATGTAGAGTAACGCACTTAAGAGCAAAAAACAAACAAACTACTCAGTCACTAGGGGGAGAACCTCTGGGGAATTTAAGTATAGAGAAAGATCTGAGGGTCCTAGTAGAAGAAAGACTGTGCAATAGCATGCAATGTCAAGCTTCAGCTACCACAGCTAGCATAATATTAGTATGCATAAAAAAGGGGATATACTCCAGAGATAAAACTATAAGCCTGCCAATTTTTTAAAACTCTGGTTAGACCACATCTGGAGTATTCTATCAATTTCTGGTCCCCAGTCCTCAGAAGAGATGTTCTGGAGAGAGTCAGGTGAGGTGACCCATGTCTGGGTAGGTGGGAAGGTGAGGTGACCCATTTTTGGGATGGCTAGGGTGACCTATGTTTGGGAATGTCAGAGGGTAGGGTGACCCATGGCTGAGGCGGGATGGTGGGGTGATCCATGTTTGGGAAGGAGGGAGGGGTGACCTATGCTAGGATGGCCCAAGGGTGGAGTGACCTTTGGGAAGGCAAAGGTGTGGGGTGACCCATGCTTGGGAAGGCGGAAGTGTGGAGTGACCCATGTTTGGGAAGGCGGAAGGGTGGGGTGACCCATGTTTGGGAAGGCGCAAGGGTGGGGTGGCCCATGTTTGCGAAGGCGCAAGGGTGGGGTGGCCCATGTTTGGGAAGGCAAGAGGGTAGGAACCATGTTTGAGGAGGCAGGATGATCCAAGTTTGAGAAGGAGGGAGGGTAGGTTGACCAATGTTTGGGTAGGTGGGATGGTGTAGTGACCCATGGATGGGGGGGTGGGTTGACCTATGTTTCAGAAGGTTGGGTTTCCCATGTTTGGGTAGGTGGAAGAATGGGGTGATTCATGATTGGGAATGCCAGGAGGGTAGGGTGACCCATTGTTGTGAAGGCTGGAGGTTGGGGTGACCCTAGTTTGGGAGGGCGGGTCGACCCATGTTTGAGAAGGCCGGAGGTTAGGGTGACCCATGTTTAGGGGAAGGTGAGGTGACCCATATTTGGGAAGGCTTGAGCGACCCATGTTTTGGGAAGGTGAGGTGACCCATGTTTCAGGAGGTAGGACGGTGAGGTGACCCATGTTTCAGAAGGTAGGAAGGTGAGGTGATCCATGTTTCAGGAGGTAGGAGGGCGGGGTAACCCATGTGTGTGGAAAGGGCGGAAGGGTGGGGTAACCCATGTGTGTGGAAAGGCCGGAAGGGTGGGATGACCCATGTGTGGAAGGCCTGGAAGGGTGGGGTGACCCATGTGTGGAAAGGCCAGAAGGGTGGGATGACCCACGTGTGGCAAGGCCGGAAAGGGTGGGATGACCCACGTGTGGCAAGGCCAGAAGGGTGGGATGACCCTCATGTGGAAAGGCCGGAAGGGTGGGGTGACCCACGTTTGGAAGGGCTGGAAGGGTGAGTTGACCCACGTTTGGAAAGGCCGGAAGGGTGGGGTGACCCACGTTTGGAAAGGCCAGAAAGGTGGGGTGACCCACGTTTGGAAAGGCCAGAAAAGTGGGTTGACCCACGTTTGGGAAGTCAAGAGGGAGAGGTGACCCATGTCTGGGAAGGCCGCAGGATGGGGTGACCTAAGTTTGTGAACGCCGAAAGGTGGGGTAAACCACATTTGGGAAGGTCCATTTTAGAAATGGTCCTCGGTGACCAAAAACAGCACTACCAGCCCTTGGAGGCCATAGATAGTCCTTAGTGACCAAGAACAGGTACTCACGGCCCTGAGAGGCCAAAAAGGGTCCACAGTGACTAAAAACGGCACTTCCAGGCCAAGGAAGGCCAAAAATGGTTCTTGGTGACCAAAATCACACTCCTGGCACTTGGTTGCCCAAAATGGCTCTCTGTGACAAAAAAAGCACTCCCGGCCAATGGAGGCCAAAAAAGCTCCTCAGTGACCAAAAATGGCACTCCTGACTCATGGACGACAAAAAAGGTCTTGGAGACTAAAAACAACACCCTTATCCGAGTATGCAGCCTGAGCCATACCAGGCCACAAGCCGGGCACATTATTCAGACCCACCTGTGGCTCCCTGTGCCACCACGGCCGTGTCCAGAGTTCGGGTCCGCAATGATATCTGCTCCTGCTGCCTCCCTATCTACCCCCTGCACCGCGCCGCCGTGCGATCAGTGTACTGCAGACGGGACACAGATGCAGAGCCTCCATGTTGCCGGATGCTCTCCTCTGGCTGGCTGAAGAAGGGACACGGAGGCGAGGTTGAAGGCAGAGCCCCTGCGTTCCCTGCTGCTGTTTTGAAAAGTATGCAGAGATCGCTGTGTCAGACTAGCTTGTAAAGTAAGTTTTTGTGATCTTAGTATGTCAGGATTTGAAAAGGGCTCTTCTCACCCCCCTCCCCCCATGCACCATCCATATATACAGTCGTCCCTCATATACCATTTATATATACAGTCGTCCCCCATATACCATCCATATATAGAGCCCCCCCCATACATGTACCATCCATATACACCCCCCATACATGTACCATCCATATATACATCACCCCATACACCATCCATATATATACAGCCCCCCCATACACCATCCACATATACATGCCCCCCCATACATATATACATTCCTTCCATACCCCATATATACAGTTCTCCACCCCCCCATACACCATCCATATATACAGTCCTCCCCCCCCCATATGTACAGTCCCCCCCCATATACCATCCATATATACAGCCCCCCCATACACCATCCATATATATGTTCCTTCCCTCTCCCCCTATATACCATCCATATATACAGTTCTCACCCCCTCCCATATACCATCCATATATACCTTACCGCCCCCAAATACACAGTTCTCCCCCTTCCATATACCATCCACATATGTAGTTTTCCACCCCCCCAATACCATCCATATATACAGTTCTCCAACCCCCCCACACTCCTCTCCTGTACATACTGCCCACTGTCATAAACCCCCCACTCCTCTCCTGTACATACTACCCACTGTCATAAACCCCCCCCCCAACACTCCACTCCTGTACATACCCTCCACACTCCTCTCCCATACCCCTTACATACCACTCCTCTCCTGTACATACCCTCCACACTCCCATATTTGCCAACTGTCCGAATTTCCCAGGACATTCCCAGGATTTAGACCCTTTTCCCGATTTTATTATTTTCCCGGGGTCTGCAGCCAGCGGAGACACTGACTGGCATCTAGGAACCCTTAACTACCGAGTTTGAAGTTCGGGGGACCTATAGCTCCGGAGATATGGACCGGTAAAGCGAAAAGTTCATACCTACCATGGATGGGGACACCTAATGTAAGGAGGGGCACGGCAGGGGACACCTGATGTAAGGAGGGGCACCGCTGGGGACACCTGATGTAAGGAGGGGCACCGCTGGGGACACCTGATGTAAGGAGGGGCACCGCTGGGGACACCTGATGTAAGGAGGGGCACCGCTGGGCACACCTGATGTAAGGAGGGGCTCCGCTGGGGACACCGAATGAAAGGAGGGGCTCTGCTGGAGACGCCTGATGTAAGAAGGGGCTTCGCTGGGGACACCAGATGTAAAGAGGGGCTCTGCTGGGGACACCAGATGTAAGGAGTGGCTCTGCTGGGGACACCAGATTTAAGGAGTGGCTCTGCTGGGGACACCAGATGTAAGGAGGGGCTCTGCTGGGGACACCAGATGTAAGCAGGGGCTCTGCTGGGGACACCAGATGTAAGCAGGGGCTCTGCTGGGGACACCAGATGTAAGCAGGGGCTCTGCTGGGGACACCAGATGTAAGCAGGGGCTCTGCTGGGGACACCAGATGTAAGCAGGGGCTCTGCTGGGGACACCAGATGTAAGGAGGGGCTCCGCTGGGGACGCCTGATGTAAGGAGGGGCTCTGCTGGGGACACCGGATGTAATAATGATAATAATAGTAATAATGCGCTTCAATCATCCTGACACCACAACAACCATGGTGCTGGGATGATTGAAGCGCTAACACCAGGTGTTTGGAGTATTTTTATCTGCCGATTTGTTAAACTCTAGAATACACATTTCTATTGTAGTGTAGGATCTGGGCCTGCTGTCCCTCCATCTCTCTTTCCTTATTTCTCTCTCTCCCTCCCTCCCTCTTTTCTTTCTACATCTCTCTTTCATCTAAGACTCTAACCACACCCCAATTTAAGCCACGCCCACTATTTCACACAAACCACGCCCATTTATCGGTGCGCGACACATTTTTCTATTTTGCTATGTCATGCCTACAAATGCATGCCCGCACCTTATTATAATAAGACTCTGCCTACAGCCAAAAAAGTGTCCCTATAATTTTTTTTACAATGTTGGCAACTATGCACTCCTCTCCCGTACTCCGTACATACTACCCACTGTCAAACCCCTCCCTCCACACTCCTCTCCTGTAAATTCTGCCCACTGTTATACCCTCCACACTCCTCTCCCTCCACAAAGACCCTTGCCTACCCTCGGTCCTATCAACCAGGATAACTACTCCTGGCAAATAAATTTGTGAGGAGCATCCCTGTCTAAACTCCATGGTGCTACACATATTACTATGGCTTCTTATATCTGGTATAGTTTAGATGACTTGAGACTTTGTTTTTATATATACAGTATATATCTCTAACTACGACTAAACAAAAAGACAGCTTACTTCAACCAAAGTAAACAGTCCAAATCTTGGTATCAGGGTTTGCAGGCTCTTCCCACCCAAGTCACTTTAAACCTCCAAAATCCCAGGTCCTTAATATAAATTTAGCAATCCAGAGAGTCCTGGAAGTCAGTCCTCTCCAGCCAAACTTAACCCAGGACACCTCATCCTGCATTGGTGAGAACCTCCGAGTACCGCAATGACTCTGAAATTGTCTCCCTTTAAAAGGGAGCAGGTCTCAACTCAAATATCAGGGAAATGTACCTGTGATGCAGGGCACATGACTAATGGATTTGTCAACCTGGTCCTAAAAACCTGCCCCTAAAATAAAGGCACAGACTGTGCGACATGCATTTTAATTACGGCCACAGCAGCCAGTTTATTAACAATGAATAAATAACATAACAACCAAAATACCATTCAACAATGTAATTCTAACAATGTAAACAAGGGGTCTTTGGATGTCCATAAGACACAATTTTACTGAAATCGTCCATATCCTCAGCCGCACCCCAACTGGCTCGTGGATGTTACGACCTCACCATACTTCCATTCTCTCCCCCTCCCAGGAGACCTAGCTCCTGGGGGATGGGTACCACTAACCAACCACGTGGAGGTGCCATACCTTAGTTGGACCCCATTATTTAGCAACAAAGTCAATATAAGCACTGACCCCCCAAAGACCCCCTGACCCTCCATAAAAGCTTGAGTGACACCTCATACAAGTGAGTCCCTCCACACCTGCTATGCTCTCCCCACCCCTTCCTGAAGGCTCAAAGGACCAAATATCCTTGCCCACAGCATTCATATGAACGCTGTCCTGCCTCCAATAGCGAACATACTGATCCTTCAAGTCCCAATGCTGAAAAAACACTCCCCCCAGCCTGGAGACAAAACTACCCACCTCCCTGTTTAACTTAATTCTAGCTTTATTCAGGCAATCAATGGAGCTAGCAAAATTCCACACCTTCTTGGCCACAATGTCAAACCACAAGATGAGAGAGAATTCACGCATCAAATGTAAAATGTCAAATTTGACATCCCTCACCAGGTCCTGGTGGCACAAACCCCCAAATCATTCCCCCCGACATGAAGTAGTAAAACGTCATGGGGCTGGTGAATACTAGAATAATAATGAACACGTCCCCACATCATACCTCTAATTCCTAGCCATTTTAGCACAGCTTCACTCTGTTGGACGCCAAGTTGCCTACCCTCGGTCCAAGCGTCGGCCCTGACAGCCCCCCAAAAAACATAAGAATTACCCAGGATCCACACAAGGCCTGGGGGAACACCTGCAACGAGAAACAAAAATGAAAACGTAGAGCCACACGAAAACATACAATGTAAGGAACAACCAACACATCAGAGCAAATGAGGGCGAACCTAAAATTTTAAAACGATCCGTCTCCCATTTCCCATTACATTTTACGACCTGAGAACTCAATCCCCATCTAGCTGCCTCCGTAGTTGCCCCCCACCCGAAAGGAATGCGTATTTAGCAGTGACAGGCAGAGCGGTTTCCCAGTTTGACAGTGTCTGAACATGGGCAGAAACTGAAAACGCGCTAAGTATGAGCAATATCATGCAGTAAACAAAGAAGCAAGAGCCGACTCCCTCACCTCAACAAACCCCTGTACGGCAAGCACCCTGAAAAAAAACAAACACAGTAATCCCCTTACCTAACTGATGAGTTTTTGACTTTCCAATAAATAACTGGACATGGTCATTGGTGATCGTCAAATCAGAAAACTGCAGTCCACCAACCCCAAAGCCTATTCTTGCTCACTAACTCCCCAATCCTTAATGCCCCAAAGAAAGCCAATACAAAAGCCACCTTAAAAAGCTGCACCTCATAGGGAGATGCAAATCTCTGGCAACCTCCCCACCAGCTCTTGAAGCAACTCAAAAAACACAGGGTGCCTGGTATCTGGTTTCACATGCCGAAATCCTTTCATGGCCTTGGTCCCATCCTTGGTCCCATCACAGGCCAAAAAAGCCAAAAAAAGAAAGCTAAAGCGGACAACCGCCTATTCATCTTCAAAACAGACATACCTAGTGTGAATTCTGTCTCAATATAATATAACAAAAGATAAATCGGTCCTGGGAAGAAAAAACAACTACCAACAGAACTTACCAATCCAGACCACTCACCCCAAACCAACGAATACGCTGCCCAGGTACCCTCACTCACAGGAACGTCACAACAGTGCCCCAGATACTCCAATGCCAGTCTCCACAGATGCGGAATCCCATGCTGCTCAGCTGCCCAGGCCAGCCTTCGGAACCTGTCCCACTGGAAACGAGACAAAGCATCAGCAATGGAATTCTGTACACCAGGGACATAAACAGCCTGTATAAAACAATTCAAACGTAAACAAACCACAAGGTGACGCAGTGACTGCACCACTGGCGGGAAAGAGGCGGACAGACTAGCCATAACCTCCAGCACTCCATGTTATCACAATGAAAACAGATTCGCCGGTCGCGAAACTTGGTTTCACAAATCTCAATAGCCACCATAATATGAAACAGCTCCAGCAATACCAAGTTGCCGAAGAACCCTGCCGCTTGCCATTTCTCAGGCCATGCCGCCACGCACCATGCCCCCCCGATAGAATGCCCCAAAACCAGAGCTGCCTGCAGCATCCATATACAGGTCAATATCGAAAGCCGACACAACCAGAGCCATTCACAAAGACCTGCCATTAAAAGAAGAAACTCATCCCATACCTGCAGATCAACCTTGTGTTCACGGTATAGTCTGATGAAGTGATGCAGAGAGGTACACCCCGAAGTGGCAGCGCTGAGACGATGGCAGAAAATGCGCCCTATAGGTATGATGCGGAAGGGAGAATTAAGCTTACCCAATAAAGACTGTAATGGTTTAAGCCTAATCTTTTTTGCCTGTCTGGCCGCACACACCATTAAAAACGCGAATCTTTCAACTTGTCAGGCGGTAAGCTCACGTGTCAATGACAATACCCAAGAACTTCATCACTTTGGCAGGTCCTTTTTTTTCAGGCACCAAGGGATCCCTAACCTTTTTGCAATAGATTCCAAAGTGTGCAACAATACAGAACAAACCAAGGAATCTGGGGGACCCAATACAAAGGAAATCATCAAGGTAATGAATCACTGACCATGACTGAGTTTTCTCCCGCACCACCCATTCCACAAAAGGTGATAAAAGTCTCAAAGTATTCATAAGAAATGAAACAACCCATTAGGAGATAACGGTCAATGAAAAACCGCCAGCCCCAAGAACCACCCAGCAAATGTTGGCTCGCAGGATGTACTGGCAGCAGACGAAAGGCAGACTCGATATCTGTGTTCGCCAACAACGATCCCTGGCCATAACGTTGCACCCAACTGACTGCAGCATCAAAAGAGATACAAGACCAAAGTCAAGTCAGGGACAATGGCATCATTCACCGAAGCACCCTTCAGATGTGGCAGATGGGTGTATCAACCAAAATTTTTTGGGCTCCCGTTTCGGGACCACCCCGAATAGGGAAATATTCGACCAATTTCCACTTCTTTAGCCAATTTAGCCGTGTCAACCTGAGGAAATCGAAGCGTCGAAGACAAATTCTTAGTCAGCGAAGACAGCGCCACTCACAAGGAACATGAAAACCTTGGGAAAAACGTTGATCAGGAAACATGCCGCCTCCCTTCAGGGCTGCCATCCAGGGAAGGCATCCTCCCTTTTTGAAGTAAAGTCTCCAGGCTGGGACTTACCGTTCCTAAAACATCTTGTGTAACCCCCGCAAGTGGAGCACTCATGTCGGAAACGGCAGGTAGCACCGAAGCGGCACATCCTCAAATTGGTAACAAAATCCTTTAAGAGTGACCGGCTGTCCTGTAGCACCCGAACAGCTGGCCCCTCCAAGAAAGGGCTGTCCCGGGGCCCTCGCATGCGCCATGAGCTTCAGCCAAAGCCCAATGTCTTTATGGTCCCACCGCAGGCTAGGCCACAACGCCTTAAACTGGCGGAATAAAGCCATGCCGTACCCCCATACATTCTGTAGGCCTCCCCAATAGCGTCCAAATAGCAGAAAAAGAGGAGAACAGTTCTCCGGAGCCTTCTCACCAATGACGTTAGCTAAAATAGGAAAGGCCTGCAGCCAATTTGAAAGAGTGTGGGATAAGCACATGGCGCTTCTCCTCCTCTTTCTTGCTCTCATCTACCTTTCCTTTTTCAATAATACATTTTTTCAAGGGCAAAAAGGGAGAATATCCCCACATATTCACCCTCCAAAATTGTTTCCCTAACCTCTTGCTGAATGTGAACCCCCAGCAGGCCCTGGAAGCACAAAGACGTCGCATTTCGCCGCATCAGCCAAACATGCCCTGTCTTCCCCCGACTCCTTGGCCTTGGGGGGGGTGCAGACCCCCCAGCCTTCTCAGCCTGGGTTGCAGACTCAGCACTGGCAATAGAGGCCGTACCCGCTTCGGTCCCGCTGGCTGTGACCCTGAGCAGCAGGGCTAGCTGTGGACCCCCCCACTGTGACCACAACCACTGATGTGGAAGCAGCGGAGGCCCATGCACCCGTAGGACCCGGGGATGGGCAAGGCTGCCCGGCCGGATAACAATGTGCCAACAACTCACAAAATCCAGCAAAAAAGTCCGCCAACACTAATGCACCACTTGGGGTGATCCCAGCAGGTCCTGGAAGTCTGTGGGCTCCTGAATACCCCACTGCCCCACCACCCCCGAATGGCTTGCCCCTTGGGTCCCCAAACCAACCCCATCACTCTGAAAAGCAGAAAAAATGGATTAGGACTTCCTAGGCTGGTTTCGCGTCGAACCGCGATCAGCCGCACATCCAGATTTCAGCTGGCTCTGCAAGGCAGGGTGCATCTCCACGGCCCGTCCGTCACCACTGCTGACTTTGCCAGATTCCTCTGATGAGTCCTGCGGAGAGGTCACCACTTGCGCCCCGCACGCTGCAGATTCCGGCCCAAGGCTCCCAACAACCTCTCAGCCTGCCCCAGCAGTATCCCATGTAGAAGCAAAACTGCAGGGTCCTTGGGCACCACCAGCTGTAGAGGGGGAACACGGTCCCTTTAAGAGGGCAGAGTCTCTAGCCCAGGTAGCCGGCCAATGTGCTCTGGAAAGAGAAGGCTGTAGTAGCGCTGGTGAAGCAGCAGAGGGCACCCAAGCCCTCCTGCTGCCTGTAGCTGAACTTTTTCACAGCAGTGATCCCCTCCTAATCCTGGAGGGAGCTGACAGCTCCAGATCCACAGAGCAGGCACGCGAAGGGGAGGGGTGACTTGACCCCTCTCCCATTGGCAGATGGCCCCCAAGTCAGTAGAAGGGCCAGAACTCTCTCCACTGCCCACAGCCAAACTTCTCCCATGCCGGGCAGGGCCCCCGCTCGGTACCTCAGCAGGAGGGCCATCTGTGAGCTCCAGTAGCTGTGCAGAGGGGGGGGAAGGAAGGGTGAGAGCTGTATAACCTCTCCATGGGGTCCTGTCATCGACGAGGATTCTTCCCAGGCTTGCCGCCAGTGCCAGAAGCAGACAGCCCAGTAGCAGGCACCGAGGGGTCCCTCATGAGAGGGCTCCTAAGTTGACACTGGACCTGGGGGTTATGCGATGGGCTTAAGCACTCAGGAGGGCGAACCCTCCTAGCACGTTTTTGAGTGGGTGGGGAAGCAGCAGGGGAAGAACCCTCAACCGATCCCCCTAGTATGCTAGACAGTTGCTGCTGCAGCCAATGCGGACCCCGAGCCACCGCTGCGGCCTTGACCCAGTCCAACAAGGCCTCTAACTCACTCATCCTGTCCATGTCTCCTTCCAGGCCCCAGCAAAAGGAACAAATTCTTCCACGTGTCCACTCTGAAGTTTCTAATCTGCCTGAAAATCCCAGAATGCCTAGACTGCCCGTCTGCCACATACCCCTTACAGCAGCAACACACCCCTTTGGCCTGTTGCCTTCAATCGGGAAAGTCTACACACTCCCCCTTGCCTGACTGACCTAGTGGACCTTTCCCTGACCCAGTTCCTCCCCTAATCATGCAAACCCTTTGGCCATTTTCTTCTCTGGGTCTCACTTTCCCTGTACATGAACCCACCCGCCTCGACGTGGGGGTGTCCGAGGCAATGTGGGACACCCTACAGTGTACCCTAGAGACAGCGTCCACATTCTAGTGTTGCTTTCGTGGTATGTGTTCATCTACAAAATTTGAACTCTTGCAATGCCAAAAAACACCTGGTAACTCTGGAATTTGTGTTTATTCCGTCTCATCCAGGTCAATGGGGCATTGTCTGAAACTTTTTACCGAGGAGAATATAGCATAATGAGTCTAGAGCCCACTTTATGGCCAGGCACACCTGTTCCACTACAGCGCAATTACTCTCGGCGGCTATCAATTTTCTACTCAGAAAACCTATGGGATGTTCCTCCCCATGGACCTCTTAGGACAGAACGGCTCCTAAGCCTTCAGGAGGCATCCGTTTGAACAACAAATTCTCTTGAGAAGTCCAGAGCGACCAGCACTGGATACCAGGCTGTTTTAAGCTCCTAGAAAGCCTTCTCAGCCTTGTCATTCCATTTCACCATAGCTGACTTTCTACCCTTTGTAAGGTCCGTGAGAGGTAAAGCATTAGTGGCAAAGTTGGGTACAAACCTATGGTAGAACCCTACAATGCCCAAAAAGGCTTGCACCTGTTTCTTTGTGACTGGGCAGGGCCAAGCCTGGATAGCCTCTACTATCTGTGGTTTCACAAACCCTCTACGTACAATTTACCCCAGGTACTTGGTCTCTTCTATAGTTTTGGCACACTTTTCTGGGTTCACAGTAAATCCTTCCTTCTTTAGAGAAAGAGTCTAAGAAGGCCTGCACTCAGGGAAGTTGGGATTACTAGTCAGTACTAAAGATGACAATGTCGTCTAAATACACTGAAGTATATTTCCTATATGGGTGTAAGGTTTTATCCATAGCTCTCTGGAAAGTAGCTGGAGCAGAATGCAAACGGAACGGCATTCTTATATAATGGAAATGGCCATCCGGTGTAGAAAAGGCAGACTTTTCTCCTGCTTCTTTAGTTAAAAAAGTATTTTCCAGTAGCCTTTGGTGAGGTCTAAGGTGGTAATGTATCGGGCTGGTCCCAAACTCTAATAATTCAATTACTCAGGGTATTGGGTATGCATCGAACTTCGATACCCTATTGGGTTTTCTGAAATCATTACAAAACCGCAGAGTCCCATTGGGCTTTGGTACCAACACAATCGGGGTCGACCACTCGCTCTAAGATTCCTCAATGATATCTAGTGTGAGCATTTTCCGGACTTCTTCGGACACTGCTTTCCTATGTGCCTTGGGGATGCGATGTGAAGGTGTGAGTGAAACGTTCACATTAGGTTCTGTGACAATATCATGTTCAATAACCCTTGTAAGACCTGACAGTCCTGAGAACTTCTCTCTATTCCTCTGTAAGAACTCCTTTACCTGCTGCGTTTGTGGCTTGGATAGGGAGGTGGAAACTGGGACCGATTGGTCCCTTACCAGGGGCTTAGATTAGAACTAACCTCAGCCAGGGCAACTTCCTGCTCATGGGACTTCCAAGGCTTTAGGAGATTTTCATGGTATATCAGATAGGGCTTCCTCTTCCCAGGTTGGTGTATCTTCTAGTTCACCACCTCAAAGGGCCCCTGCCACTGCCACCTGGCCAGGGACTTACTTTCTACTGTAGGTATAAGCACAGACATGCAATCTCCATCCTGGAACTGTCTAAGTTTGGCAGGCCGGTTGTACACCCTTCTTTGTGCCTCCTGCACTTTCTGCTTCTTGACCAGAGGTATCACCTTAGCAATCATCTCTCTCATCCGAGTTATACAGTATGTTCTACAACTGTCTTATGAGGAGAGGACTCACTTTCCACGTTTCTTTCACTAAGTCAAGCATGGTTTTCGCCCATACACCAATTCAAACGGGGAAAATCCTGTGGACGCCTGAGGCACTTCCCTAATAGCAAACATCACTGCTGGGTGTAGACAGTGCCAGTCTTTACTATCTTGTTGCACAAGCCTTTTAAGCATTGGCTTGAGTTTTATTGAACTGCTCTACCAGTCCATCTGTCTATGGATGATAGACAGATGTGCACAGCAGTTTGATTTGGAACAACTTGCACAGATCTGCCATCACCCAAGACATGAATATGGTGCCCTGGTCTGTCAAGATCTCATTTGGGAATCCTGTCCTAGAAAACATATTAAAACAATTCCCTGGCAATTGCTTTTGAAGTAGTTTGCCTTAGGGGAAATGCCTCTGTATACCTGGTGGCCTAATTGAGTACCACGAGGATATGTTGGTGGCCCTGAGCTGAATGCGCCAAAGGGCCCACCAAATGCATCGCAATGCGCTCAAATGGTACCTTGATAATGGGCAACGGCACCAACAGGTTCCTCAAGCGGGGCATTGGCGCAGTCAACTGGCAGGTGGGACATGAACTGCAATAGAGTCTCACCCTCTGTTGTCACTCCTGACCAGGACAGGTATGTTATTCGTGCCTTGGCTTTGTCAGCCCCCAGGTGACCCCTCAATGTGTCATTGAGGGCTAGGTCAAGCACCGTGCGTCTGAAAGGCTGGGGAACCCGTAACTGGATGACCACTTCTGCTCTATCCTCGGTAACCCGGTATAACAGCTCACCAATTACTACAAAGCGGGGAAGCCTTTTTTCGGCCTCAGGTACTTGTGACACCCCATTAACTACGGTAAACTGTTCCCAGGCATTCTTCAGTATAGGATCCCTCTTTAGGCATAACAAAATGCACCCCATGACACCTTAATCAGGGTGGGCAAGACTAGAGGAGCTTTCTCCCTCCTCCTCAGACATAACCTACAGAGACAGTGACATTACCAAGAACTGGACGTTTCTTTACAAAATTGATGAAAAGACAAGAAAACTGGTCAGGGAGGCTGCCAAGAGGCCTACAGCAACATTAAAGGAGCTGCAGGAATGTCTGGCAAGTACTGGCTGTGTGATACATGTTACAACAATTTCCAGTATTCTTCAAACGTCTGGGCTATGGGGTAGTGTGGCAAGACAGAAGTCATTTCTTAAAAAAAAACATCCATGCCCGGCTAAATTTAGCAAAAACACATCTGAAGTCTCCCAAAAGCATGCGGGAAAATGTGTTATGGTCTGATGAAACCAAGGTTGAACTTTTTGGCCATAATTCCAAAAGATACGTTTGAAGCAAAAACAACACTGCACATCACCAAAAGAACACCATACCCACCGTGAAGCATGGTGGTGGCAGCATCATGCTTTGGGGATGTTTTTCTTCAGCTGGAACAGGGGCCTTAGTCAAGGTAGTGGGAATTATGAACATTGGCACAAAACCTTCAGGCTTCTATAAGAAAGCTGAACATGAAGAGGAACTTCATCTTTTAGCGTGGCAACGACCCAAAGCATACATCCAAATCAACAAAGGAATGGCTTCACCAGAAGAAAATTAAAGTTTTGGAATGGCCCAGCCAGAGCCCAGACCTGAATCCAATTGAAAATCTGTGGGGTGATCTGAAGAGGGTTGTACACAAGAGATGCCCTCTCAATCTCACAGATTTGGAGTGTTTTTTGCAAAGAAGAGTGGGAAAATATTTCCAAGTCACGATGTGCCATGCTGATAGACTCATACCCAAAAAGACTAAGACGGAATGCTGTAAGCTGCTTCAACAAAGTATTAGTTTAAGGGTGTGCACACTTATGCAACCATATTAAAGTTTATTTTTACTTCCTTCCACCTAAAAGATTTCAGTTTGTTGTTCAACTGAGGTGTACAGTTTATATGTCACATATAAAAAGGTGGAAAAAGTTTTGAAATTTTTTATCTTTGTCTAATTTTTTCTCATTCCAGAAACCTTTTTATATTGTATACATATAAACAAAACACACACACACTATCTCACAAAAGTGAGTACACCCCTCACATTTTTTGTAAATAGTTTATTCTATCTTTCTAGTAGTGAGTGTACAGCTTGTATAACAGTGTCAATTTGCTGTCCCTTCAAAATAACTCACACAGCCATTAATGACAAAACTGCTGGCAACAAAAGTGAAAATGTCCAAATTGGGCCCAATTAGCCATCTTCCCTCCCTGGTGTCATGTGACTCCTTAGTGTTACAAGGCCTCAGGTTTGAATGGGGAGCAAGTATGTTAAATCTGCTGTTATCGCTCTTACTCTCTCATACTTGTCACTGAAAGTTCAACATGGCACCTAGTGGCAAAGAACTCTCTGAGGATCTGAAAAAAAGAATTGTTGCTCTACATAAAGATGGCCTTGGCTATAAAAAGATTGCAAAGACCCTGAAACTGAGCTGCAGCACGATGGCCAAGACCATACAGCGGTTTAACAGGACAGATTCCACTCAGAACAGGCCTCGCCATGGTCAACCAAAGCAGTTGAGTGCATGTGCTCAGCATCATATCCAGAGGTTGTCTTTGGAAAATAGACGTATGAGTGCTGCCAGCATTGCTGCAGAGGTTGAAGGGGTGGGGGGGCAGCCTGTCAGTGATCAGATCATACGCCACACACTGCATCAAATTGTTCTGCATGGCTGTCGTCCCAGAAGGAAGCCTATTCTAAAGATGATGCACAAGAAAGCCTGCAGTTTGCTGACCGAGGGAGATTGGCAGTTATTTGGGGTTCCTAGCACCAAGTGGCCCTGAGATACAGGGCCTCAAAGTCGGTTCGGAAAATGAAATTTTTTGCTGCAGAAAAGTGCTTGACTCCAGTATAAGTCGAAGGGGGCACTTTCAGCACAAAAAAATGTGCTGAAAAACTCGACTTATACTCGAGTATATACGGTATTCCCCCTCTGCTTGCTGTGCATGCTGTGGTTCCTTCTTCTGGGATTTTTGCATAA
This sequence comes from Lithobates clamitans, assembly GCA_037952925.1. NCBI lineage: Eukaryota > Metazoa > Chordata > Amphibia > Anura > Ranidae > Lithobates > Lithobates clamitans. The sequence continues at coordinate 530,240 of JBBGZY010000590.1, read as the reverse complement.
ATAAGTACTTTAAATTCTGACAAAATGCAAATGTGCGTCTGGAACTTAATGCATCCTGTGAATGCTACAGTTGATTTAAAGTGGTGTTCCGGCCGAAATTATACTTTTTAAATAAAAATACCCCTATAATACACAAGCTTAATGTATTCTAGTAAAGTTAGTCTGTAAACTAAGGTCTGTTTTGTTAGTTTATATAATAACAAACTACTGCTATAAACTAACAGCAGGCCGTGGCCATCTTAGGTGTGGGCATCTGAAGCCAGACTGTATTTCTTCCTGGATCTCATCCTTGTAGATCTCGCACATGCTCAGTGCAGCACAAGCAGTGTAATAGGTTTCAGGTCAGGTTTCCATAGCAACGACAGTGTCAGAGGAAGTTGCCGCCCCTTCCCAGAAGGCATTGCAAACAGGAAATGATGCGATGGGCCACGGCCAGGGAGGAGCAAGTGAAAAATGAATACAGCAGATATACAGTAGGTGCTGAGAAAAAAAATTTAAAAATATCCAATTCGTTTACAGTGCACAGTTTAGTGAGGGATGCTGAAGAGTTGTAAAAGTGGGTGGAACTCCACTTTAAGTGTTTCTGCAGCAATTTGAAATGATGTAGTAATAGCCATAAGAAAAATTAACATCCATAAATAATTTTGAAACCTCCCATCAAATTTTGCAAGTCATAGTTTGTTTATTTCTAGATTTACCAGTATGTGTGGCATGGAAATATTGTATACAGAGAGCCTGTTCTCCCGGGAGAGAAATCAATGTTGCCTGTGTATCAGATGGGAGTCCGAAAATAAATCTGTTTAATACAGGGTCTATTTATCAAGGTTTTTATTCCAAACATTTACACAACTTTCACCCAAGATTCAATTTGAAAAATGTGACTGGTTTTGGGGGGGGGGGGGGGGATTGCTCATTGAGTCTCCAACAAAGTCAGAGGTGGGTACAATCATTAGCTTTCAAACTGAATCTGAGGTGGTACTCACTGGCTTTCCAACAGAGTTTGAGGTGAGTGTACACATTGGCTCTGCAAAAGAGTTTGAATTGGGTGTAAAACAGAGTTAGAAGTGGGTGTACTAATAATTACAGTGAGGGAAAAAGTATTTGAGCCCCTGCTGATTTTGTACATTTTCCCACTGACAAAGAAATGAGTCTATAATTTTAGGTTTATAATTTGGTAGGTTTATTTTAACAGCGATAGACAGAACAGCAAAAATATCCAGAAAAACGCATTTAAAAAAAGTTAAATTGATTTTCATTTTAACGAGTGAAATAAGTATTTGATCCCCTGTCAATCAGCAAGATTTCTGGTTCCCAGGTGTCTTCTGTACAGGTAACGAGCCGAGATTAGGAGCACTCTCTTAAAGTGGTGACAACAGTTGATGTAATTATTCGCAAATGGCAGAAACACAAAATAACTATCAATCTCCCTCGGTCTGGGGCTTCTGCCAGGGGCAGAAAATTTTGTGGGCAATGGCTGGCTTTGGCGCTTCACTCATCACGACGCCATGGTTGATATGGTGTCAGGATGATTGAAGCGCATTATTTCTATTATTACATTGTAATATAAAATTTAATAGTTCAACTCACCATAATGCAGAATTAGTGGGAGCCCTGAGTCTGTCACTTGCCACCGTTGCCTGCCACCAGATGCAGCTGGTCACTTGCCACCTTTGCCTGCCACCAGATGCAGCGGGTCACTTGCCACCGTTTCCTGCCACCAGATGCAGCAGGTCACTTGCCACCGTTGCCTGTCACCAGATGCAGCGGGTCACTTGGCACCGTTTCCTGCCACCAGATGCAGCGGGTCACTTGCCACCGTTGCCTGCCACAAGATGCAGCGGGTCACTTGCTACCGTTGCCTGCCACCACATGTGGATTGTCACTTGCCAATGTCGCCTGCCACCAGATGTGGAATGTCACTTGCCAATGTTGCCTGCCAGTTGCCAATGTCGCTTGCCACAAGATGTGGATTGTCACTTGCCAGTGGCTGTGTCGCAGAGTGAGGGCGGGCAGTGAGAGATGATGTAATCTCTCTGCTGCCCGCGCCTGAACAGTGACGGGGCGGTGTTCTGTCAGAAGCTGAGCTGCGGTGATGCAAGGCAGGCAGTGAGAGATGATGTCCTCTCTCTGCTCGCTCACCTGTCAGACATCCTACTCACCAGACTTCAATGACCCCTATTACAGGTAGTCATAAAACACATATGGGTATATTTAGCCGGAGTTGTGCACGATCCCAAAGTTGATCCCAGCGTTTAAACCGACCTCTAGGACACACACACCAAAGTGAATCCAGATCGTTTGAGCACGTTCCCAGGAACAAAATGATTTGAAGGGAGTTGTCCAATGGTTAGTGGGAAAAATTAAAAAGAAAGGGCTTCCATAGTGAAGTATGTCATAGTTTTATTCCAAAAAAACAGATAAAAACAAGATAAAAACAGCTAATTCTTGCAGCCTAGAAATCCATGTGCATGGAAACACCGTGATGTGTTCCAGCTGCGCTTCAAAAACAGCGGAGATGACGTATCACAATCAAGCACCCTATCAGTTTTATTCGTACACACCAACGTGTTCAGCAGTCATGTGATCATGAACGTCAGGTCTGCTTTTATACAAGTCCGCCTGTTAGGGGATGTTAGGTTACGCTGCTGGGATACACCTGCCTCAATACTGTGGTACGTTCCACTATATGCTATCTGTACCTGGATTTGTGGTATATCTGGTACACTGTTGCTGGACTTTTAATTTTTCATTTCTAATTTTTAATTTTAATTATTATTTGGTTTATTTTATTTTTAATTTTTGACGTTTATAATATGGAGGTCTGTCAATAAATTTTACCTACTACACTATGGGAGCCTTATATTTCTTTTTTACGAGGGAGTTACCATGAATACAACTTAATCATCAACACGGAGATCGGAGACTATCCTGGGTGCCTTATATGATTACGGTGGTGAGGAGATCGTGGATGATATAATCATATGCTGTATGCCCCTTTAGGGTTATTGGATCCGGTGAGTGGAGACCCTTGAGGGGGAGCACAAAAGTCACTAAGAACGTTTGAAAGCACCCCAGTCACGGTTTTGTTTTGTTTGAAGAAAATCTGAACAAGTTTTTTGCAGAAATTCATCACTTTATGGACTATGATCACTATCTATATTTTGTTTGATGTTATGTTTATATGCCTGAATCATTAGGCAGAGGTGCAGTTTACGTCTTTGGTCAGTGCAAATTCACCATACCATAAGGTGTTTTCTTTTTGAAGGTGCATCACTATTAATTATAAGGGACCAATATAGGTCTCTAGCTTTCACATTTTAATACCTAATAGCTTATATTTATTATGATTTCTTCTATCACATAGAGACCTTTACAATTTGGCACAATCTATTGTTTGTGTTTTTTGTAAACCTTCACTAGGGTTTAAGTATTTTTTGTAAACTTTCACTCAGAAACTTTCACTTTTTTGCCGAAAGTAATGTCTTTCTTCTGGCCACTCTGCCATAAAGCCCAACTCTTTGAAGCGTACGGCTTATTGTCGTCCTATGTACAGATACTCCAGTCTCTGCTGTGGAACTCTGCAGCTCCTCCAGGGTTACCTTAGGTCTCTGTGCTGCCTATCTGATTAAAGCCCTCCTTGCCCGGTCCGTGAGTTTTGATGTTTGGACGTTTCTTGGCAGGTTTGCCGTTGTGCCATGTTCTTTCCATTTGGTTATGATAGATTTGATGGTGCTCCTAGGGATCAAAGATTTGGATATTTTGTTTATAACCTAACCCTGACTTGTACTTTACAACATTGTCTCTACTTGTTTGGAGAGTTCCGTGGTCTTCATGGCAGTGTTTGGTTAGTGGTGCCTCTTGCTTAGGTGTTGCAGGCTCTGGGGCCTTTCAAAAAGGTGTGTATATGTAATGACCGATCATGTGACACTTAGTTTGCACACAGGTGGACATCATTTCACTACTTATGTGACTTCTGAAGGTAATTGGTTGGACCAGAGATTTTTATGGGCTTCATAACAAAGGGGGAGAATACATACGCACATGCCAATTATCAGTTTTTAATTTCTGAAAAATAGTTTTATGTATATATTTTTCTTGAATCCCTTGGCCTGCTGGGAAAGCCTATTTATTTGGGTGGAGTCAGGTGATCGGGGGTTCTGTGCCACCTGGATGGCTGTCTGCCTGGACATTTGTATTGCTCAGGCTGCTAGGCCAGAGATTGGGCCTATCCCAAGCACATCTGACTGCTAGGCTGTCTGAGGGCCTATCCAGAAGGAAGAGAGCGGCGCAGGGTTGGGACTGTGGCTTTCAGTTCAACCAAAAGGTTCTGCCGGCCGGAGAGCCTGCCGTGGTCAGAGGTAGAAGGGAATCTGTCGCCGCTAAGGGACCAACCAACTTATTACCAGGCACTACAGTGAGTAACTGAAGCAAGTACCGGAGCAACCAGGGATGGTGAAGAATCGGGAAACTTCAGTGGGTATCAAGCCAGCGGAGGTGACGTTTGCAGAGCAGCCTTGTGTGTCAGCCAGGGACCGAGCAGGCCAGTGGGGTGAAGCTTGAGAAGTATTTTGAGTGCCAAGCTAGGGACCCAGCAGAGAAGCGGGGGTGACGCTTGAGGAAGATACAACCGTGAAGATGAGGAGCTCAAGGGATTCAGTGGCATTGAATCAGTGGATCTAGTGAGAGACCGGGAGCTCAGCGGGCTGAAGAACTACAAGGGAGGGATTGTAGGGGAGGTGAGAGAAACTGTTAAAGACTGTTGCCATAGGAGACAGCATTCCTGCACATGCAGATGTGGCATCTTGCTGAATGCCTTTCCCTGCATGGCTCTCCTCCTATTGGAGTCTGCCAATTGAACTTGCAACTACTTAAGGGTGTCCTGGCCCTAACCCTCTTTCCCCCAAAAGTTTATTGAGAGAAGATAGATTAGATATTTACTGATCCCTTTTGAACAATTTTATTGACCCCTCTGATAGAACAGTGTCCCCTATGTATTTTAACTCTGTTGGAGAACGATTAAGTATACTAACCTAGTGCACTCACCTAAAAGACATTTTTTATGACCCCTCTGATAGTCCCATTAGCCCTTGGGAAACACTATTCTATGCACTTTAGGCTTTTCAGACCATATGGAATGTGAAGTATATTTATACAGCTTTAAGAAAAGCTTTCCACGTTGCATTATAAAGAGCATTTTCCTTCCTTATTTCTATTTGTGTATTAGCTGAAAGGGTGAGGGCTCAGGGGGTAAAGTGTGCTTGTTCTTTAGCATCAAGATACATGTTATACCCTAAATTTGGATGCTGTTAAAAGTGAACTTATCCTTTAAAGTGGACTCTTCTTGTATTGAATTGTGTTATAACTGTATCGTCTCCCTTTATTTTCTAAACCATTGTAAAGACTGTTGGAGCTATGTAATAATAATAATAATAATAATAATAATAATAATAATAGTAGTAATACATTCCTGGCATGTTCCAGTATGCACCAAAAGTATAAAATCTCCACCTTTCATCACTAAAAAAAACCATCTGGTGACTTTGATGATGTCATCAGTCTGCTGCAGGCAGGAGAAGGCATTTACAAAGTCACAAAGTAAGAGTCCACAGCAAGGGTGGCTCTGTGTCAGTCATTTGTGACACAACCAAGAACTTCACAAGCACCAGAATTCAGGTCATCTCCGAGGTGGCATTTCAGTCCAGGAAACAGATGATGGCCCTGGATGATGCCTGAAAAAAGATGGCGCCATCCTACTGAAGAGGAAAGATATGGTCAGGAGGAGTACTGTGATTGCTATGAGAGGTAATAAATACTAGCACATTACTTAAAATGAAAGTTGCATCTGACACTGGGTCTGCATTAAAATGATAGAGACATAGGTTGTTTTTGCCATTATAAGGTCAAATTCACATTTTATTACATTCCCTGATTTCGAGGGACTGTCCGCATACGAAACATGGCTTCAGCAGAGAAAACTGCCATCTACCTGGCCTGCACAGAGTCCTTGGATAATTTTTTTTTTGCTAATACACATGCGTAATGGCCCTTTTAGCCCAAAATGGGTGCACGATTTCATTCCCATATATCAGTCCGGATGGTTTTTCCGACGCCCATTCATTCCTATGGGGTGAACTCCATGCCCAAGTACTTGAAGATAAAGTTATATTATTTTTCCCTTTTTAACTTCAAAAGTAATGTAACTAATTGCAGTCAAAGAAATAAGATATGTAGAAACACCTCCAAAGGATTGAGTTCTGGTGTTCGCTTGATTGTGTCCCTGTGTACAAATTTAGTACCATTAGGACATAATTTGACCAGTTTGATATGGAGGCAGGGCTGGCGCTAGCAATAGGCAGGTCAGGCAGCTGCCTAGGGCACCAGGGTAGGGGGGGCAGCAAAATCCAGGTCCCCAGCCACTCACTGGGGATTCGGATTTTAAGGCCTGATGCCCACGGACGTTTTAACAGAAGCTTTTAGGAGCATTTTTTGCAGATTAAAAACGCCTCTCCATGTTAGCCTATGGCCTCATGCCCACCATGGCATTTTTGAGCTGTAAATGGCATAAGCCGTTTTTAAGCTGCAAAGAAAAAACAAAAACAAAAAACCCAGGACCAGGGAGTTCTGAGGCGCAGCACTAGAGCTGTAAAAAAACGCACAAAAAACGATGTGAAAAAATGCACAAAAACGCGTTTTTTGAGCTCCGGCTTTTTTTTGTTTCTGTGGCATTGTGGATAATTTTATAGCCAAGGGATGTATTTTCTTAAAAAACGCTACCCCGCATAAACGCTGATGCAAAACGCGGTAAAAATCGCATTAACGCCGCTTCATGACGGTACTAGTTTTACAGCTTGTTTTTGTCCGTGGGCATGAGGCCTTAAAATACCTGCAGGACCAGCGTCACCATCCATAAGGCAGCATAGCTGCCTTATGGTACCAGGCTAGGATGGGCGGTTGCACCTGTGAAGACATCCCCGGACCACTCTAGGGATGTCCCCACCCTGCAGTGCCTCTCTGCGCCCTAGGGGCAGCAGCTGGCTGGAAGTGCCTGCATGATAGAAGGAACCAGCCAGGGCAGGTGAGATGGAAGTCCTGCATGTAAGTCCAGGCTTGCTGCGATTTCACCGCCCTCCCTCCTCCGGGTTGGTCGGGGATCTGTTGTGGGAGGACAGGCTGCAGCACCGCTCTCCTGGAGGTGAGGCCACCACCGCCACTGGCTCAGGAATAGTGGAAGCACGGGCAGCATGCTCAGTGCTGCACCCAGTCGCATGAAATAAACATTTTTTACTCGACTGTCAAGTTTACAGTGCATTGCATTGTGTACAGATGTGCAGGGGGGTACAGAGCGGGAATCTATTTATGGGGGGTACAGAGGGGCGCAGATGCATGGGTTGGATACACTGGGGGGTGCAGAAGGGAACAGGTGTGCAGGGTGATACAGTGATCAATTGGGGTGAACAGAGGTGTGAAGGTGGAGGAATTGTGGTGATCTGAGGCCTGAAAAGACCGGAATTTGGGTGATTTGAGGTGTGTCCACCTTTGTAAAAAAAATAAATGCAGATCTTTTTGCAGGTAAAAAAAAAAAAAAAGTGCATTTATTGTTTTTACTAGGAGCCTGTAAAGCATTGTCAGTGTATCTGTCTGCACATACAGACAAGCAGTTACACAGTTAGCCTGTCCCATGCACCACCCTAGCCTTGCCCATACACCACCCTAGCCTGCCCCATACACCACCCTAGACTGCCCCATACACCACCCTAGCCTGCCCCATACACCACCCTAGCCTGCCCCATACACCACCCTAGCCTGCCCCATACACCACCGTAGACTGCCCCATGCACCACCCTAGACTGCCCCATGCACCACCCTAGACTGTCCCATGCACCACCCTAGACTGTCCCATGCACCACCCTAGACTGTCCCATGCACCACCCTAGCCTTGCCCATACACCACCCTAGCCTGCCCCATACACCACCCTAGCCTGCTCCATACACCACCCTAGCCTGCCCCATATACCACCCTAGCCTGCCCCATACACCACCCTAGCCTGCCCCATACACCACCCTAGCCTGCCCCATACACCACCCTAGCCTGCCCCATACACCACCCTAGACTGTCCCATACACCACCCTAGACTGTCCCATACACCACCCTAGGCTGCCTCTATACCTGTGGACCATGGCTGACGCAAAATGAGGTTTCACCTAGGGTGTCAAAAATCCTTGCACCAGTCCTGTGTGGAGAAACTCGACTGGCCTGCACAGAGCCCCAAACTCATCCCTACTGAAACTCATCCCTACTGAACAGCTTTGGGATCAGGTCTTATCATCCAACATCAATACCCGACCTCAACCCTAATGAAAACCATTGGGATCATGTCTACTCATCCAACATCAATACCTAACCTCACCCTTACTGAACACCTGTGGGATCAGATCTTTTCATCCAACATCAGTTCATCAACATGAGATCTAATGAAGATTGGGTCCACTCTCCAAAACGCGTTAGCTCTTTTTGGACAGAAATCTCACTTTTGAGACTTGTTTCATGTACCAGGCATAATTTCTTATGCCTGCTTTATACCCATGTTTGTGAGTATATAACTATATACATTTTTTATGAATAAATGGTTGGAAAGGTAATGCGCTAGGCTGGTGCGCCCTCTGTTCCCCATCTTTTACAGTCATCCAACAACAGTATCTGACCTCAACCCTACTGAACACCTTTAGGATCAGGTTTTCTTATTCAACATCAGTACCTATCCCATAGGTGTGCGCAGCCTATTGCATAAGGGTGTGCACCACAAAGCTCAAACACACGTCTTTCTCTGCAGCCTCACCTGTACAGGACAGTGAATGGATGGGAAGTGCTCTGTGCTGAGTGGCTTCCTGTTCATTCACAAACTGAAGTATAGTAAACAGTTTACTATTCTTCAGTCATGAATGGGCACAGTGAGCAAGTGTGTTCATTTAGAAAAGGAAGGGGCCAGTAAACTACATTTTTACTGGCCCCTCTTCCATCTTGAAACCTCTCCTGCAGCAGTCAGTGGGAGAGGAGGGAGGCCAGCAGCACTGCGGGGCAGGTGGGCCAACACGGGGGGGGGGGGAGCCCGGGCAGTAGCACAGTAGCAGTAATCAGAACCACAGAACCACCCACTGCGCATGCCTATGACCTGACCTCACCCCTACTGAACACCATTGGGCTCAGACCTTCCTGTCAAACATCAATACCTGACCTCAACCCTACTGAACACCTTTGGGATGAATTTGAAAGCCGATTATGAGCCTGGTCTTTTCATGCAACATCAGTACCTGATCTCACAAATGGACACACATTCCCTTCAAAAACTACTGGAAAGCCTTCCCAGGAGAGTGGAGGCGGTTATAAATAAGGATGAGCCGAACACCCCCCGGTTCGGTTCGCACCAGAACATCCGAACAGGCAAAAAATTCAGAAGAACACACGAACACCATTAAAGTCTATGGGACACCAACCTGAAAAACCAAAAGTGCTCATTTTAAAGGCTTATTATGCAAGTTATTGTCATAAAAAGTGTTTGGGGACACGGGTCCTGCCCCGGGGGGCATGTATCAATGCAAAAAAACAAAAAAAAAGTTTTAAAGACGGACGTTTTTTTCAGGAGCAGTGATTCTAATAATGCTTAAAGTGAAACAATAAAAAGGAAATATTCCTTTAAATATCATGCCTGGGGGGTGTCTATAGTATGCCTGTGAAGTGGTGCATTTTTCCCCGTGTTTAGAACAGTACCACAGCAAAATTACATTTCTAAAGGAACAAATTGGCATTTAAAACTGCTCGCAGCTGTAAAGAATTGTCGGGTCTCGGCAATATAGATAAAATTATTGAAAAAAAAATGCATGGGTTCCCCCCCCCCCCCCTCAGTCCATTACCGGGCCCTTTGGGTCTGGTATGAATATTAAGGGGAACCCCGAACCAAAAATTAAAAAAAATTAAAAAAATAAATAAAAAATTGCGTGGGGGTCCCCCCAAAATCCATACCAGGCAGGCCCTTCGGGTCTGGTATAAAAATTAAGGGGAACCCTGCGCCAAATGGAAAAAAAATATATAGCGTAGGGGTCCCACCCAAAATCCATACCAGACCCTTATCCATGCACACAACCTGGTTGGCCTACTGAACCGTACAAGGCCACATGCCCTCAACATGGGGAGGGTGCTTTGGGGTCTGACCCCAAAGAACCTTGTCCCCATGTTGATGGGGACAAGGGCCTCATCCCCACAACCCTTGCCCGGTGGTTGTGGGGGTATGCGGGCGGGGGGCTTATCAGAACCTGGAACCCCCCTCTAATGAGGGGACCCCCAAATCCCGTCCCCCTATGTGAATTGGTAACATGGTATGGGGTACAATTTCACAACAAAAAAGTGCAAAAATGGTAAAGATGACAAGAGACAGCTTTAGACAAGTCCTTTATTAAAAAATAAAAAATGTTCCGCGATGTAAATCCACGACGCCCGCAGATTTTTTTCTTCTTTTTTGGTCCGTCGGGTGGCGTAGATTTACATTGCGGGACATTTTTTTTTTTCAATAAAGGACTTGTCCCAAGCTGTCTCTTGTCTTTTTTACCACTTTTGACAGTTTTTTTTGTGAAATGGTAGGAGTACAATGTACCCTGTTACCAATGCACATGGGGGGGCAGTAACTGGGGGTCCCCTTGTTAAAGGGGGCCTCCAGATTGCGATAAGCCCCCCCGCCAGCATATCCCCACAACCCTTGCCCGGTGATTGTGGGTGAAGCCCTTGTCCCCATCAATAGGGGGACAAGGTGCTTCGGGGGTCAGACCCCAAAGCACCCTCCCCATGTTGAAGGCATGTGGCCCGGTACGGTTCAGAGGGGGGGTGCTCTTTAGCCCCCCCCCTTTTCCTGCGACCTGCCAGGTTGCAGATAAGGGCCTGGTATGGATTTTGGTTGGGACCCCTAAGCCTTTTTTTTAAATTTTGGTGTAGGGTTCCCTTTAATTTCCATACCAGACCCAAAGGGCCTGGTATTGGACTGGGGGAGGAACCTATGCGTTTTTTTACAATGAGTTTTATCTATATTGCCGAGACCCTTTAGAAATGTCATTTTGCTGTGGTATTGTTCTAAACACAGGAAAAATGCGCCACTTTACAGGCATACTATAGACACCCCCCAGGCATGATATTTAAAAGGAATATTTCATTTTTATTGTTTCACTTTAAGCATTAAAAAGAATATATATATATATATATATATATATATATATATATATATATATATATATATATAAAATAAATCACTGCTCCTGAAAAAAACGGCCATTTTTCAAAAAAATTTTTGCATTGATACATGTCCCCTGGGGCATATGGGTCCCCAAATACTTTTTATAACGATAACTTGGATATAATCCTTTAAAATGAGCACTTTTGATTCTTTGTGCCCATAGACTGTAACGGTGTTCTGGCAGCTTTTCGAATTTGCCGCGAACACCGCATGTTGTTCGGTGTTCGCCAAACATCCGAACAACCAAAGTTCGGCCTGAACTTGTGCTCGGGCCGAATCGTTCACCCATCCCTAGTTATAAACTCAAAAGGAGGGGAGGGCGGCAGGGCAGCTCTATAATAATGGCCATGTTTTTATGATGGGATGTCCAGCAAACTCCTATAGGTGCGATAGTCAAGCTTATACAAACCTCTGGCTATATGGCATAAGCTGACAGTCATTGATCCCTATGGTACATAGCATTAGTTTATCCTTAGATTGATAAAAACATGTTGTTACAGGGTGGATCAATAATAATAAATATGACCTTTATAGCTAAACAAAATTTTAACCATTTCTGCCCTCTGTTAATTTGAGAAAAGCTAAGCATAAAATGTAGAATTTTAGGCTTAAAAGGCAATGGGTTACTTAGACTGAGACCTTGCACATTGCACATCTTTTTGTGAAGAGGAACTATTCAGATTCAGTTGTTTTCAACATCTAACTGCCTGCTGGGGGTTTGTACATAGTGAGGAAACATGATGTGTGTTTTGAAACTAACGGTTTGCAGTACATTACACCACTGCTTTCTTAACCCATGAGTTACCATAAGCATCTTCAAAAAACAAAACAAAAAACAAAACAAACAGGATTAGCATTGCAGATATTGTTTAACAATACCATACCTATGAAAGGCAAAATAACAGGGTCTCCTTAAAACCCACCCCCCGTCTCATTTATATGCACTTTCACTGTACCCCTTGCATCCCCTCGCCCATCCCAACCCTTTTCCATTGCAGCCATTGCAAAATATATATAGTTATAGTTAGTCGTTTAGTTTAATTAGGTTGAAAAAAAAGACACAAGTCCATCTAGTTCAACCATAAAATATAAATAATAATATCATACCATCCCATACCCATCTGGTGCCCGATGATGGTACTCTGGCATGTGACTCTGGCTTTGTGGTTGTGACAGAAGGAGAGCATAAGGTGGCCAGGAGGTGAACTTTTAAGAGACATTGTCACTTTCCCATGAATCGACCATGACAGGGTGGGTCTCAAATACACTGCTCAAGAAAAAAAAAAAATAAATAAAATGAAAGGAACACTTTGAAAACACATCAGATCTCAATGGGGAAAAACATAATGCTGGATATCATACTGATATGAACTGGCTAATGTGTTAGGAATGAAAGGATGCCACATCATTTGATGGAAATGAAATTTATCAACCTACAGAGGGCTATATTCAAAAGACACCCCAAAAATACTTATCTTTTCTGGCTGTTTTTCCCTATTTTTGCATTTGGCTAGGGTCAGTGTCACTATTGGTAGTAGGAGAAGATGCCTGGACCTTATAGAGGTTGCACAGACAGTCCAACTCCTCCAGGATGGCATCAATAATACGCACCATTGCCAGAAGGTTTGCTGTGTCTCCCAGCACAGTCTCAAGAGCATGGAGGAGATTCCAGGAGACATGCAGTTACTCTAGGAGAGATGAACAGGGCTGAGAAGGTCCTTAACCCATCAGCAGGACCGGTATCTGCTTCTTTGTGAGGAACAGGATGAGCACTGCCAGAGCCCTACAAAATGACCTCCAGCAGGCCACTGGTGTGAATGACCAAACAATCGGAAACTGACTTCATGAGGGGAGCTCAGTGATGCCCTGGTCCAGATCTGGGAGGAAATAGCCCAGGATACCATACCATCTCATTAGGAAATACCCCAGGATACCATACCATCTCATTAGGAGCATGCTGACGTTGTCAGGCATGCATACAGGCATGTGGGGGGCCATACAAACTACTGAGGACAATTTTGAGTTGCTGCAATGAAATTTCATCAAAATGGACTAGCCTGCTGCATCATTTTCTCACTTTGATTTTCAGAGCGTCTTTGAATTCACCCCCTTGTAGGTTGATTATTTTCATTTCCATCAAACGATGTGGCGTCCTTTTGTTCCCAACACATTACCCAGTCCATATCAGTATAGATATCCAGCATTATATTTTTCCCCATTGAGATATGATGTGTTTTCAAAGTGTTCCTTTAATTTTTTTGAGCAGTGTATGTTCCTGTTAACCACATGACAGTCCCTTAAAGTGGAACTTTAGTCAGAAAATGAAGTCCTGCTAGTTGACTTCAGGCTGGCCCCTTTTGTACTCACAAAAGTGAGTACACCCCTCAAATTTTTGTAAATATTTTATTATATCTTTTCATGTGACAACACTGAAGAAATGACACTTTGCTACAATGTAAATTAGTGAGTGTACAGCTTGTATAACAATGTAAATTTTCTGTCCCCTCAAAATATCTTAACACAGCCATTAATGTCTAAATCGTTGGCAACAAAAGTGAGAACACCCCTAAGTGAAAATGTCCAAATTGAGCCCAATTAGCCATTTTTCCTCCCCAGTGTCATGTGACTCGTTGGTGTTACAAGGGTGGGTCAGCCTGTCAGTGCTTAGGCCATACGCTGCACACTGCATCAAATTGGTCTGCATGGCTGTCGTCCCAGAAGGAAGCCTCTTCTAAAGATGATGCACAAGAATGCTTGTCTTCAGCAAACTGTTTGCAGGCTGACTAAGGACATGGATTACTGGAACCATGTCCTGTGTTCTGATAATACCAAGATAAAAAACGTATTTGGTTTAGATGGTGTGAAGCGTGTGTGGCAGCAACCAGGTGAGGAGTAAAAAGACAAGTGTGTCTTGCCTACAGTCAAGCATGGTGGTGGGAGTGTCATGGTCTGGGGCTTCATGAGTGCTGCCAGCACTGGGGAGCTACAGTTCATTGAGGGAACCATGAATGCCAACATGTACTGTGACATACTTAAGCAGAGCATGACCCTCTCCCTTTGGAGACTGGGCCGTAGGGCAGTATTCCAACATGATAATGACCCCAAACAGCTCAAGAAGCTGAGGATAAAGGTGATGGACTGTCCAAACATGTCTCCAGACCTAAACCCTATTGAGCATCTGTGGGGCGTTCTCACATGGAAGGCGGAGAAGCTCATGGTCTCTAACATCCACCAGCTCCGTGATGTCATCAAGGAGGAGTGGAAGAGGACTCCAGTGGCAACCTGCGAAGCTCTGGTGAACTCCATGCCCAAGAGGGTGAAGGCAGTGCTGGAAAATAATGGTGGCCACACAAAATATTGACACTTTGGGCACAATTTGGACATTTTCACTTAGGGGTGTACTCCAGTGTTGCCAACCGCCCGTAGATTTACGGGCAGCCCGTAAAAACAGGCACTTTTTTTCATGCCCATAGAAGCCGAACAAAAATGGCAACTGGATCGGGTGAGAACTGCACATGCACACGCATTTCCGGAAACCCCGAGACAATCCGATCCTGACTCCACAGCCGATTGCTAGGAGCCAAGCGGGCTGAAGGAGGAGCCTCATAGTGGAAAGTTCAGTGAAGCTGGCAGCACACCGTCTGCAAGTGAGATGGACAGCGCAGACCTGGCCTGTCAGACTCGCCCCCTGGACAGACACACAAGGCCCTGACCAGTGCCACTGGCCAGCACTGAGCATACCCTGCCCTGGCTGCAGCACCCGGTGAGTAAAATATGAAAACGTGCACACAACCTGTGACCTGTTCTTACCTAATGTGCAAACAGTGCTTGCCGTTCTACCAAATAATTAATAAAGTGTCTTAATTTAGTGAATATGAGTCATATTTTATTCACTAAAATTAAGACACTTTATTAATTAGTTATTTTGTACAATCTCATCGCTGTCATTTTTGTTTGGTAACTGTTGCCTGTGCCTGTCTGTGGCCATCACATAGATAACAGCCAAAGTGACCAATGGTTCTCTTAGGATTTTGGACCATCTTATATATTATTACAATAATTTTCATTTCCATGAATTATATATTTCCTCATATATATTTACTCACTATTTACTGATATATCATTTGGTCACGTTAGCGAGAGTTTATTTTATCATTGAACATTTAAAATAGTTATCCACCTTCATTATTAATTTTTATTTATACACTGATGATAGTATGACTAAATACTATCAGTGTATAAATAAAAAATTAATAATGATGGTGGATCTCTGCAAAGAGCCATGTCCGCGGCTCTTTAACCATGTGATCGGCTGTGTCCAATCACAGTTGGTCACATGTAAACACGGAGATGCCGTTAATCGGCTCTCCTCGCCTCACACTGACAGAGTGTATGGCGAGGAGAGAAGATCAGCGGCATTTCCATGCAGGGGTACATCTAGGAATGTAATCAGGGCACTGATCATTGGTGCCCTGATTACAATATAGCAATACAGGGTCACCAATCAGTGCCCACTATTGCCCACCATTGCCAGCAATCAGTGCCCCCCAGTGGTAGCAATCAGTGCTCATAAGCGATGCCAGTCAGTGCTGGCAGTACCGCCTATTAGTGCTGCCCATCACTGCTGTCGAACAATGCCCATCAGTGTCGCCCATCCGTGCCACCCATCAGTGCCGCCTATCCGTGCCACCTAACAGTGCCCCCTAACAGTTCCCACCAGTGCGGCATATTAGTGCCTCATCAGTGCCCATAAATGCCGCCTCATCAATGCCCACCAGTTCAGCCTATCAATGCCCAACAATGCCGCCTCATCAGCACACATCAGAGGATGGCAATAAATTACTTAGTTACAAAATTTACCGACAGAAAAAAGTAAAAAAAAAAACATTTTTTTTTTCTTCAAAATTTTTGGTCTTTTTTTTTGTAAAAAATAAAAAACCCAGCTGTGATGAAATACCACCAAAATAAAGCTCTATTTGCGTGAAGAAAATGATAAAAAAAAAAACTGTTTGGGTACAGTATAGCACGACCACGCAATTGTCATTCAAAGTGTGACAGCGCTGAAAGCTGAAAAATGGCCTGGGCAGGAAGGGGGTGTAAGTGCTCAGTAGGCAAGTGGTTAAAAACCATACTATAAACTATACGGTCTCACCCTGCTCTGCACTGCACATGCTCAGTTGCTCTCCATTTTTAGGCATTGACTACAGGCATAGCCCACTTTTAAAGCAGGGGTCCACCTATCTATCGTTTTTTTTTTTTTAGTTCATTCCCAAACTTTTCTTCTCAGCATTACATACTCACATATTGTGTGTAATATGTCCGCCTGTGTCAGATTTCGTCGGAAAGAATAACTTATATTATTCACTGCAGGCGGTTTCCATCTTCATTGTGGGCATTCGAAGCCCACAAGCATTTATTTCCTGGATGTGGTGAATGCTGTGCTCCCAGCATTCACCGCTCGTTCCCGCACATGCTCAGTGGCATCCTGGGAAGCCTGAGACTAGCTCCCAGGAGTCTGGGAGAGGCTAGAAACATGCCTACTCCCACGGGAGGAGAACCAGGAAGTGCAAAGAAGAATAGAAAAATAAAAGGTAATTACGCCGATTTAAATTTTTTTAAACGGCATGTCAGCATCTAGGCAAGGAAGAGAATACATACAGATATTGTTCAAAATTTGGGTGGAACCCCGCTTTAAGTACACAATGGGGTTTATTTACTAAAGTTGGAAAGTGCAAAATCAGGCTCACTTCTGCATAGAAACCAATCAGCTTCCAGGTTTTATTACCAAAGCCTAATTGAACAAGCTAGAAGCTCATTGGTTTCTATGCAGAAGGGAGCCTGATTTTTTCACTTTCCAACTTTAGTAAATAAACCCCATTGTGTACTTAAAAGTGGGCTATGCCTGTAGTTTGTAGAGGCCAACGTGCTGACAGCTTTAAAGCTGAATTAAGCCCTCCTATCCTTTACAGCCAAGGAAGCAGCTTATGACACCAGTCATTTGATGGTTTGACAGTTTGGTTGAGGACACAAGCAAATGCTGCAGTTAGCAATCCCAGCATTCCAGGAATGTAACTGTATTTTGAGACTGTAAAATTGACGTGTTTAGTTCCGCTTTATGATTTCCTGCTGCTCAGGGGCCCTAGCAAAATGGCAGCCTCCAGGAATCAGAAACAGGAGCAATTCTGGAGGAAGTTTACAGTACACACCAATTTTGGTAGCATAATTATTAATGTAGAATGTATGTTCCCTTCTAAAGAACATTATTTTTTATCAAGTTGTTATGGGTAAATTTCAGCTTTAAGTTACCTTTGGCCTTATACCGTGAGCTTTATTATGTTTATGTAATTCCAAGAGTTGTTTTCAACCTTTTAAATGTGCAGTTTTCAGTTGAAAATACCCGGCAGTTATGCTTTATTTTGATGCACACCAGAAATAGGGATGGCAACCTATACATTAAATAGGAGTGTCTACTTTAGCAGATCAGTTAACTGCTGCCCTGTTGAGTATGTGGATGACTGGGACTGGGCCAGACATTTGATTGTTGTGGTGGTTTGGCTTTTTGTAGCCTCCAGTCTCCTACCTCTGTAGTCCAGTGCCTCTGATGCTGTCCCCGCCCATTGTGGTGGTGGTCAGACGGATACATCATTTTTGGTGGCGGCCTAATGGAGCTTTCGGGGTTCATGCATGCCTGGCACATATTAGCTTTTGGTTGGGGGTAGCAGAGTGTCAGTCTGAGGTGTTAATAGTTGGGGTAGGCATGTGTGAGGGTGACAATGTGGGGTATCAGTGGTTTGGGGGTCAGAATGTCAGTGCAGTGTGCAGTAGTTGGGGGTGTCAGTCTGGGGTGTTAGTGGATGGGAATGGGCGGATATTGTTATGGGGTGTAAATAGCTGGGATAGGTGGGTGTCAGTTTTGGGTGTCAAGCAGTGGGGATGCAAATGTGAGCTGTCACTGGTTGGGTGTTGGTGGTTGGGGATGAGGGAGTGCCAGTGTGGAGGCACACTGTGCCCTTTAACCCTACAACCCCCCTTCCTGCACACACTGCCCCCCCCCCCCATTAATGCTATACCCCTTCCTGCATACACTGCCCCCCCTTTAACCTTACACCCACCTTCATGCACACACTTCCCCCTCTTTATCCCTACACCCCCTTCCACCCTACACCCCCCCTTCCTGCACACACTGCCCCCTTTAACCCTACACCCCCTTCCTGCAAACACTGCCCCCTCTTAAACCCCACACCCCTTCCTGCATACACTGCCCCCCTTTAACGCTGCACCTCTTCCTGCACACACTGCCCCCCCCCCCTTTAACCCTACATCCCTCTTCCTATATACACGGTCCCCTTTAACCCTACAATGCCCCTTCTCGCACACACTGCCCTGATTCACACTATACATGCAACATCACCCATGTGTATTAGCCTCAAGACCTCATTTGCACACAAAACTTTATTTATTAACTCAATAGAGTAATACAGTTTTATCTTTTTGATTTAGCAGGAATTTTGTAAGTTATGTTACATTTGTGTCCGCCAATAATGATTTTAGTGCATCTGTAGTGAAAATATCGTTTTGATATTTTTGGGGAGGTGGCCCTCCCAGGTAGGCTGTACAGGGCCCCATGAATTTTAACAGCAGCCCTGGTTGGGGGTGGGTGTGTCTGGGGTGTCAGTGATTGGGGGTGAGTGGTTGTCAGTCCAGGGTGTCATTAGTTATGGCAGGCAGGTGACAATCTGGAGTTTGTGGTTGGAGGGTCAGCAGGTGTCAGTGTGAGGTGACAGAGAGGTGGGTGGTTCAAGGTGGGTGGGCGTCAGTGAGAGGTGTCAGGGGGTGAAATTGGGACTCAATGTGGGTTGTCAGTGGTGGGGCATGTACATGCGTGGTATCAGTAGGTGGGTGGTTTCATCATTAGGTGTCAGTGGTTGGAGATGGGGGAGTGTCAGTCTGGGGTATTAGTGGTTGGAATTAGGTGGGTTTCATTCTTAACTGTCAGTTGTTGTGAGTAGGAGGGTGTCAGTCTGTGGTACTAGTAATTAGGGTAGGCAGTGTCAATTTGTGGTTTCGGGTGGGGGTGACATTGTGGGGTGTAAGTGGATGAGGAGGGCAGTTGTCAGTCTGGGATGCCATTTATTGGCCATTGGTAGGTGTCAGTCTAGGGCATCACTGGTTGGGGATAGACAGGTGTCAGTTTGGGGTATCAGGGTGACAGTGTGAGGTTCCAGTATTTCGGGGGGGGGGTCATAATGGAGTCCTAGGAGGTGATGGATCACTGTTAGTCTGAGTTATCTGTAGTTTGGGGCTGTTGATTGTCAGTCTGGGGTGGCAGTTGGGGGTGACAGTGTGGGGTGTCAGTGGTTGGGGGTGGGAGGTTGCTGGTCTTGGGTGTTGTTTACTTCAAGGTAGGCAGATGTTGTTCTGGAGTGTCAGTGGTTGGGTGTAAGTAGTTGGGAGGGTTTCAGTGTGCAGTGTCAAGGGGTGAAAGTTGGCAGCTGTCAGTTTGATGTGTCAGTGGTTGGGAAGTAGTTAGGCGTCAGTCTGGGGTGCCAATAATTGGGTGTAGGCATGAGTCAATCTGGCACGTCAGCTCTCTGCCCTGTAGTAGTCACTGCCTACCCTAATAGTCCCAGGAGGTTGGGGGTTGGATGGGGGGGGGGGGGTAGTCAAGCTTTCAGTGGTTGGGAGAGGGAGGTTATGTGGGGTATTATGGGGCTAGTGAGTTTCAGTTGTTGGAGACTTCAGTCTGTGGTGTCAGGAGGTAGGGGGAGGGGGTATATGTTAGGGGAGTCTGTGGTTGTGGGGGTGTTAGTCTGGGGTGTCAGTGGTTGTGGGTGGGCCCTGAGTGTGAGTTGTTGGGGGTAGGCAAGGGTCAGTCTGAGGTGTCAATCTGGGGTGTTCGTAATTGGGGTAGGCAGGTGTCAGTGGCTGGGGGTGGGCTGGTGTCAGTCTGAGATGTCAATAGTTGGGGATGGGCGGGTGTCAGTCTAGGTGGAGGTGGTGAGGTGTCAGTCTGGTGTGTCAATATTTGGAGGTAGGCATGGGTCAATCCGGGGTGTTAATGGCTGGGGTGGGTGGTTTTATTTGGTGAATATCAGCCGGGGATGTCAGCTTCCTGCCCTGTATCATGGTTGAAAGTTTCAGTCTGCAGTGTAAGGGGTTAGGCGGGTCTCAATCTGGGGTGTTAGTGGTTGGGGTAGGCTGGTGTGAGCCTGGGGTGTTAGTGTTTGGGGTAGGTATTAGTCTAGGGTGTCATCAGTTGGGGTAAGACGGTGTCAGTGTGGGGTGTGTTAATGGTTGAGGTTTGTCAATGTGGGGTTTCAGGGGGTGTGGAGGTTTTCAATGTGGGGAATCAGTGGCTGGGGGTTTTCAGTGGGTGGGCATGACAGTCTGGGGTGTCAGGTTTTGGGGAGCTGCCAGTTTAGGGGTGTCAGTGGTTGGAAGCAGGTGTATGTCAGCCTGGGTTTTATTGGTTGAGGGTGGGGCGATTTTGGTATTGGGTGTAAGTAGTTGGGAGCAGGCAGGTGTCAGTAGTTGGACATGGGATCAAAATTAGTTTATGTTGTTAAAGTGTAGTTCTTACACTTGAGTTTTTAGAATATATCCATTAAGGATATTGACCCTCCAATGATTTCTTTATTTTATTGATTGATTAACTTAGGGCTTGATTTTATATGCTGCAGTGCAGGGATAGCACAGTGGCCTAGTGGTTAGCTCTTTACACTGCTAGCACTTGGGTCCCAAGTTCAAATCCCAGTTAGGGCACTATGTTGGCTCTAGTATGTTTATCCATGTGATAGACATGTTTTGATGGCCACCGCTATATAACTACATGCATTAAATAAATATACCATTGTGCTAATTTGTATGAAATGGTTATTTGAAGGATATTGACTAACCAGTTCTTCCACCCTTTTATTTTATTTAGAAATTTAGTTTGGGGTGGTTGGGGGAAGGACAGTTGTCAGTGGTTGGGAGTCAGTGGAAGGGGATTATAGACATGCCAGTGTAGGTTATTAAAGTGGGGGGGGGGGGGGGGTGTCAGCGATTGGGTCAGGCATGTGTCAACATGGGGTGGGGGGTGACAATTTGGAGTGTCAGTGATTGGGGATGGTATGTCAGTGTGCAGCAGCAGTGGTTGGGGGTGTCAGTGGTGATGGATGGACGGATGTTATGGGAGGTAAAACACTGGGGTAGGTGGGTGTCAGTGTGGAGTGTTCATGGTTAAAAGGTGTCAAGGTGTTATGGGGGGTGTCAGTGGCTGGCATAGGTGGGGTGTCAGTGTGGGGTGTCTATGGGTTATGGGGGTAGGTGGGTGTCAGCCTGGGATGCGAATGGTTGGGAGTGGGTGTCTGTCTGGGGTGTCATTGGTTGGGGAGGACAGTTATCATTCTAGGATGTAAGTGGTTGGTGGTTGTCGGTCTGGGGTGTCCAGCAAAAGTGATAGTTACAGTGGTTAGGACAAACTACATAACACTGCTAGGGGTGCTTATTTGGTTTATTTCCACTCCTAATTTGCTGGTCTAGTTAGTGTTTTGGTTCATTTTACACATACTTTTAGGTTTAATATGTGGTTGGGGGTGAGTCAGTTGGTATTGAGTGTTTGTCTGGGGTTGTCAGGATTAAGAAGGGGTGTCAATGGTTGGGGATGGGCAGATGTTGATATGGGGTGTAAGTAGATGTGGTTGGTTTCAATGGGGGAGTGTCAGTGTGGGGTGTCAAGGGGAAGGGGTGTCAGTGGTTTGGGGTGGGAGAGTGTCAGTGTGAGGTGTTGGTGGTTGGGGTATCAATATGGAGCATCAGTGATTGGGGATGGGGTGTCAGTCAGCAGTAGCAGTGGTTGAGGGGGGGGGGTGTCAATGGTTATGAATTGGCTGATGTTATGGGGTGTAAAACACTGGGGTAGGAGGGTGTCAGTGGTTTGAGGTGGAGAGTGTCAGTGTGGGTTGGTCATTGTGGGATGCAAGTAAGGGGGTAAGGAGAGTGTCAGTAGTTGGAGGTAGGGAGTGCATTGGTGCATACCTCCCAACTTTCTGAGATGGGAATGAGGGACACCTATCAGTAAAAGTATGCAGGCATAGGACACACCTTTTGCTACGCCCCCTTAAAAGGAGAATTATACAAAAAAAAAAAGGATTGGTTAAACCCACAAGTGCTTATTTTACCACGACTATTCCTTTATATTGGCTTTTGGAATTAACAAATGCAGCAATTTAGAAATCAGATGAAAGGTTTAGCACTGGGAAACACTTTTTGATAGATAAAAAGTGCATTCTATATACATCTATATAGATCAGACTAAAATGAGGGACAAATGAGGAGGAAAGAGGGACATTGCTCCAAATCAGGGACAGTTGGGAGGTATGCATTGGTGAAAGATGTCAGGGGGTAATGGGAGTGGCAGTGGTTGGAGGTAGGGAGTGTCAATGTGGGGTGTCAGTGTGTGGTGTGCATGGGTGAAAGTTGTCAGGGGGTTATGGGAGTGTCAGTGTGCATTGGTGAAAAGATGTCAGGATGTAATAGGAGTGTCAGTGGTTGGAGGTAGGGAGTGTCAATGTGGGGTGTCAGGGGGTGGGGTGTGCATTGGTGAAAGATGTCAGGGGGTAATGGGGGTGTCAGTGGTTGAGGGTAGGCGGGTGTCTGTCTGGGAGTGTGTGTGTCTGTCTGTCTGGGGTGTAAATGGTTGAGGGTGGATGTGTAACCTGAGGTAGCTCTGGAATGACCACCAGCCAGTTTGGTAAAAGCAAAACTGTTCATTTATTTGAACCACAGCAAAAAAAAAGGCAGCTGACTAAAGTCAAAGTAAATAAACAGTCCAAATCCTGCTATCAGTAACTAAATAGCAGGCTCACCACTAATCTTCAGTCCCATACAGGGGTTAGGCTCGCTCCAAAGTAAGGGTGCCAGGCAGGCCACCCAAGGGGGTTAGCAGCCCATGTCTCACCTTGTCTGAGACCTCCCACTTGTTACACAGCATGTGAGTCTCACTTCCATTCACTTCCCTAACACAGGTGCTGATTTCCCTCTGCTGCCTTTTAAGCCTCCCTCACCTGGGACTTAACCGCTTTAGGACCAAAGTCCTGATAGTCAGGGTTTGAAGGTTCTCCCCCCCCCCTCCAAGTCTCTTTGAACCTCCGAAATCCCAAAAGAAATTTAGCAATCCAGAGAGAGTCAGTCCTCTCCAGCCAACTTAACCCGAGACACCTCACCCTGCATGGGAGAGAACCCCTGAGTACTGCAATGACTCTGCAACTATCCCCCTTAAAGGGACCACAACTCATATATCAGGAATATGTACCTGCCATCCAGGACACATTCCCTTTGTCCTGTACAAAAGGTATTGGTCCGGGGTGCCAGTAGATGGTGGTGTCCAGCAAAAGTAATAGTTTCAGTGGTTAGGACAAACTACATAACACTGATAGGGGTGCTTATTTGGTTTATTTTCTATCCTAATTTTCTGATCTATTTAATGTTTAGGTTCATTTTACACATATTCTTTTTAGGTTCAATATGTGGTTGGGGGTGGGTGTCAGTGGTTGGGGGTGTAGTTGTGGGGTGTCAGGGTGGGGGTGGTTGTCAGTGTGGGGTTTTGGGGGTGGGGGTGTCAGTTAGTGTCGAGTGTCAGTCTGGGGTGTCAAGGAGGGTGTCAGTTTGGGTCAATGTCAATGGTTGGGGATTGGCAGATGTTGGTATGGGGTGTCAGTAGATGGGGTGAGCAGGTGTCAGTTTGGGGTGTCAGTGGTTGCAATGGGGGGAGTGTCAGTGTGGGGTGTCATGGGGAAGGGGTGTCAGTGGTTTAGGGTGGGAAAGTGTCAGTGTGAGATGTTCGTGGTTGGGGTATCCATATGGGGTGTCAGTGGGTGGAAGGTGTCAGTCTGGGGTGTCAGGGGGTAATCAGTTTGGGTTGTCAGTGTATGGGGGTAGGCAGGTGAACGTCTGGGGTGCTAGTGGCTAGATGTTGGTGTGTGTCATTCTGGGGTGTCAGTCTGGGATGTCAGTTGTTGATGTAGCACCCAGGAGTTTAGTCAGAGTTGCTCCTCAAAATTTACTTTCCAGGAATAGTCATCTTGGATAATTGTTAGAGATCCATTGATTTCTCCCTAAGTTTGGCCTTGCTGCACTTTTCTCTTTTACCACTAGGTGGCCAGGTACCTGGTGGTACTAGATACGAGAAGGGCAACACAATGTCAGATTATGGGTATATGGGGTATCTCAGCCAATGGGCAGGGGTATTTTTGGATCCCTTGGCCTGCTGGGAGAGCCTATATATTCAGGTGAGGTCAGGTGATCTGTGTTCTGTGCCATCTGGATGACTTTAAAAAACACCAAAAGCATACTCACAAACATTAAAGGATAAAATGCATATCATATAAGACTCCAGTATTGAGGATGACAAATATCTACAGTTGGAAAGCTGATGTGTGTCAGTCTGAGGTGCCCTTGGTTGGTATGGATGGGTATTAGCGTGGGGTGTCAGTGGCTGGGGGTAGGCGGGTGTTAGTGTGGGGTGTCAGGGGGTGGGTGGTTTCATTCTGGGGTGTTAGTGTTGGGTGTTGGGTGGTTGAATATCACAGTCTGGGATGTCAGCTCCCTGCCCTGTATCATTCACCGCCTACCCCAACTAATAGTCCCTGGGGGTTTGATGGGAGTCTATGATCCAATGGTCCAATTGGGTGTCTATCTAAGCTTTCATTGGTAGGGGGTAGGTGGGTGTCAGGCTGGGATGTTAGGGGATATAGAGGTGCCAATGTCAGGTGTTAATGTCAGTTGTTGGGAAAATCTCTCAGAGGGCCAATGACCTACTACCCTGCCATGATGGTACAAGGTATAAGGTTAGAAAAGGTTAGAAAGGTTAGAAAAAGACAATAGTCCTTCTACTCCAACCAATATAAAAAAATGAAAGATGGAAATACCAATCTGTGCAACAACAGTACATCACAATATTACTATAATCAAAATGGAGCAGCGCTAAATGTATATACCATTATAATAATAAAGATGAAATAAAATGTAATGCCTCCTCAAAAGGAATTTTATTAAAGTACATAAAAATCATCAAAGTTCAAGTGCAAAATACATATTGTGACATTGGGGGATGTCTAGCTCAGTGGTAGATGCGTTTTAAGTGAGTTCACAGCCAACAGGAACTAAGGTTTAAGGGCGTGGTAGCCCACTTTTATTGAAAGTAACAAAAAGATAAAAGTTCACACACTCGTTTGGTTTCCCACACAGTGGTTCTTCTCCCAAAACAACAGCAACTGAAAAATGCCAATCCACATGGCTCTTAAAGTGGGGTTCCACCCAAAAAAACAAAAATAGCTGAAAAATTCTAAAAAAAAAACCCCAAAAAAACATTTGGATATTTTTTTTTTTTTTTCACTTACCTCTAAATGCCTGTTGCTAGATGGTCCCTCGTAGTCTGCCTCTTCCTTTGCCTGGGCTGGTGACATCACTTCCCCCTCGGCACAGGAAGGGCTCGGCTCTGCTCCCTCCCCCCTGTCAATCATCTGGGACCCATTACAGGTCCCAGGTGATTGAGCGGCCAATCACAGCGTGCGGCGCTGTTCGCGCATGCGCAGTGGGTGCCAGGCTGTGAAGCCACAGCCCGGCGCCCACAGTTGAAATGCCGGCGCCAACGAGCGGAGGGGGGGGGACGAGCGGGGCTTCGATCCCCCGCATCGCTGGACCCAGGGACAGGTAAGTGTCCAATTAAAAGTCAGCAGCTGCAGTATTTGTAGTTGCTGACTTTTAATTTTTTTTTTTTTTTAATGGAGCCCCTGGGTGGAACTCCTCTTTAAGGCTCACTCAGCCTTGGGCGCAGTTCCTTGCTGCACAGGCCCACTCCTGGCCTCTAGGAAGGGGCTCTCCTGACACTCCAGGCTTCCACACTCCTCCAAGACTCACGGTCCCCTCTGGTCCCCAAGACTCTCTTCCAGTTGTCTCAGCTATGGCCTCCCCGACTCTCTCGGCTGGCCCAACTCTCTCAGTCCACTGACCTGGAACCTCTCCCACATGGAGTACCGTTTCAAAGATGTTGCCTGGGTTCTTAAACGGTAGCACACCTCCTTCCTGTCTGCAGCAACTGCTCCAACACCAACTCCTTTCCCACACACACTGAGCTATGCTCAGCTCTGCCTTATAACGGGTGTGTGCACCTGGACACACACACAACCTGCAGAGCTTCTGGAAAACCCGTACACATGACTGAAGACTCCATCCCTCCCAATGCTCTTTGAAGTCTTCAAGTTTCCAGCCCCAATCCAGACTTACAAAATCCAGAGAAAACTTAAAGCATAGTTTTCTCTGCTCACCAATCTTTTGCTGGAACTTCTCAAACTGCTTCTTTGAGAGTCCTGTGTCCATTTTACAGACATTTTCAGTAAGACAGGGGGCTCTCACTCTCACATATTCCCCCCCTTTGTTTCGATCCGGAGGGAGGAACACCAGCACCCATCATCAGGGTTGGGACACTTCTGTGCCGGCTGTCAGCTGCGTAGGCCCAACCCTTTTTACGGGTGCGCTTTCAGGAAAGTCCTACTCTGACTTTCCATGGGATCCCACTCGTTTCTACCCTACACTTTCTCCCACTTCTGGGGTTCCTGGGCTTCCTTGCTTTTCTCGGGGGATCTCTGCCTTCCCTGATACCCTCACTTTCTTGATATGGGGAACCTGTTCCTAATACCTCGCCTGATGGGGAACCACCTTTTCCCTCACTGACACCAGTTTTTTCCCATTACAACAAGTTTTTTTGGTTTAACAACTTGTCTGAGGTTACCCACAGCAGATAAACCCTCGTTAGCAGTACCAACCAGCGACAGAGCACAAATTCTGATGTTGCTACTTCCAATACCATCAATGCTTCCCCACACAGTGTCTCCGGTACCCTAATTTGTACCTCTTTGTGAATGACAGGAAAAATCTCTGCTACTGCCACATCTATTTCAAGCCCTTCCTTCACGTGAGGTCTAGTGGGTGAGGCAGTGTCCGTGCACTCTACTGACCACTGCTCAGCCGCAACTCAGACTGCACCAGCAAAAGTTTTCTTAGTCACTGCATCAGGCTGAGAGATCTCTGATGTTTTAAACGTTCTCCTGAGTGCCTTCCATCCCAACCGGTAACTAGAAGCACCCTTTCAGAGAACCTTAAGACCATTTGCCACACTGCTAATATTTATGGTACCAATCAGTTCCTCTCGTGATTAACATCATCAAGCATAGCTTGTACTACTTGACTCCACCTACTGGTACTACGCAGTACCACCTTGTCCGACCACGGTGGAGACACGCAAGTGTACAGCAAATGCTTTTTGGACTTCAAGCATTTTCAACAATACATTAGTCATCTTAATGTGATTCACATCACATACAAGACCTTTCTAGGGACTAGGGATGAGCTTCGTGTTCGAGTCGAACCCATGTTCGACTCGAACATCGGCTGTTCGACCGTCCGTCGAATTGCGAACGATATGGGCCGTTCGCGCCAAATTCGTGTGGCGCGTCACGGCCCATAATTCACTGCGGCATCGCAGTGCATTGCTGGCTGATGATTGGCCAAGCATGCACTATGACCCGCATGCTTGGCCAATCACAGCGCCGCCTGAACAGAGAGCCGTAATTGGCCAAAGCCAAGGAGGCTTTGGCCAATTATGGCTCAGGGGATTTAGTACACGCCCCACACTATATAAGGCCGCCTGCACGGCGGCCCTGTGTAGTGTGTGTTCCGGCGTTGAAAGAGATAGACAGAGAGACAGTGTTTGATTTGAGTTAGATAGATTAGGCAGAACAGTCAGTCAGTTAGCTGCACTTACAGTGTATTGTGTATATATATGCATCCCAGGTGTTGCATATATATATATACACTGTATTCAGTTTAGCTAGATCCGTTCCTGTTATCTTCTATCTAGACTATTTACATTCAGTGCAGTGTGTCCTGCTCACAGTGTTCAGCTAGATCCGTTCCTGCTATTTACATTCAGTACAGTGCTTCCTGCTCACAGTGTTCAGCTAGATCCGTTCCTGCTATTTACATTCAGTGCAGTGCGTGCTGCTCACAGTGTTCAGCTAGATCCGTTCCTGCTATTTACATTCAGTGCAGTGCGTGCTGCTCACAGTGTTCAGCTAGATCCGTTCCTGCTATTTACATTCAGTGCAGTGCGTCCTGCTCACAGTGTTCAGCTAGATCCGTTCCTGCTATTTACATTCAGTGCAGTGCGTCCTGCTCACAGTGTTCAGCTAGATCCGTTCCTGCTATTTACATTCAGTGCAGTGCGTGCTGCTCACAGTGTTCAGCTAGATCCGTTCCTGCTATTTACATTCAGTGCAGTGCGTCCTGCTCACAGTGTTCAGCTAGATCCGTTCCTGTTATCTTCCTACTGACAGGCAGGCTTGTCTGGTTACAGTATATAAAGCTACCTGAAGAAAATTACAGGTGTTCTTTTTGATCCTATTAGTACCACGGTCAGGCAGCTAGACTATTTACATTTAGTACAGTGTGTCCTGCTCACAGTGTTCAGCTAGATCCGTTCCTGTTATTTACATTCAGTGCAGTGTGTCCTGCTCACAGTGTTCAGCTAGATCCGTTCCTGCTATTTACATTCAGTACAGTGCGTGCTGCTCACAGTGTTCAGCTAGATCCGTTCCTGCTATATACATTTAGTGCAGTACGTCCTGCTCACAGTGTTCAGCTAGATCCGTTCCTGTTATCTTCCTACTGACAGGCAGGCTTGTCTGGTTACAGTATATAAAGCTACCTGAAGAAAATTACAGGTGTTCTTTTTGATCCTATTAGTACCACGGTCAGGCAGCTAGACTATTTACATTTAGTACAGTGTGTCCTGCTCACAGTGTTCAGCTAGATCCGTTCCTGTTATTTACATTCAGTGCAGTGCGTCCTGCTCACAGTGTTCAGCTAGATCCGTTCCTGCTATTTACATTCAGTGCAGTGCGTCCTGCTCACAGTGTTCAGCTAGATCCGTTCCTGCTATTTACATTCAGTGCAGTGCGTGCTGCTCACAGTGTTCAGCTAGATCCGTTCCTGCTATTTACATTCAGTGCAGTGCGTCCTGCTCACAGTGTTCAGCTAGATCCGTTCCTGTTATCTTCCTACTGACAGGCAGGCTTGTCTGGTTACAGTATATAAAGCTACCTGAAGAAAATTACAGGTGTTCTTTTTGATCCTATTAGTACCACGGTCAGGCAGCTAGACTATTTACATTTAGTACAGTGTGTCCTGCTCACAGTGTTCAGCTAGATCCGTTCCTGTTATTTACATTCAGTGCAGTGCGTCCTGCTCACAGTGTTCAGCTAGATCCGTTCCTGCTATTTACATTCAGTGCAGTGCGTCCTGCTCACAGTGTTCAGCTAGATCCGTTCCTGTTATCTTCCTACTGACAGGCAGGCTTGTCTGGTTACAGTATATAAAGCTACCTGAAGAAAATTACAGGTGTTCTTTTTGATCCTATTAGTACCACGGTCAGGCAGCTAGACTATTTACATTTAGTACAGTGTGTCCTGCTCACAGTGTTCAGCTAGATCCGTTCCTGCTATTTACATTCAGTACAGTGCGTCCTGCTCACAGTGTTCAGCTAGATCCGTTCCTGCTATTTACATTCAGTGCAGTGCGTGCTGCTCACAGTGTTCAGCTAGATCCGTTCCTGCTATATACATTTAGTGCAGTACGTCCTGCTCACAGTGTTCAGCTAGATCCGTTCCTGTTATCTTCCTACTGACAGGCAGGCTTGTCTGGTTACAGTATATAAAGCTACCTGAAGAAAATTACAGGTGTTCTATCCCAGCTTAGTGCAGCTACAGGCCATTAGTATGTCTGGAAGGCCAAGAAGGAGAGGCAGACAGTCACAAGCCAATAAGAGAGGGCAAGCAGGCTCTGTGTCTAGTGCTGGTCGTGGAGACGGTGCATCCTCATCAGCACGTGGCCATGGGTGCGGGGTTCCCCTTAATATCCATACAAGACCCAAAGGGCCTGGTAATGGACTGGGGGGTACCCATGCCGTTTGTCTCACTGATTTTCATCCATATTGCCATGACCCGACATGACATTAAACCCGCAAGCAGTTTTAAATGAGATTTTTTCCTTTAAAAATGACATTTGGTGCAGGGACTGTTCTAAACATGGGAAACACGCGTCACTTTACAGGCATACTATAGACACCCCCCAGGTACGATATTTAAAGGAATATTTCACTTTTTTTTTTTTACTTTAAGCATCATTAAAATCACTGCTCCCGAAAAAACGGCCGTTTTTAAAAGTTTTTTTTGCATTGATACATGTCCCCTGGGGTAGGACCCGGGTCCCCAAACCCTTTTTAGGACAATACCATGCAAATTAGCCTTTAAAATGAGCACTTTTGATTTCGAACGTTCGAGTCCCATAGACGTCAATGGGGTTCTAACGTTCGTGCGAACTTGCGGTCCGTTCGCGGGTTCTGGTGCGAACCGAACCGGGGGGTGTTCGGCTCATCCCTACTAGGGACTTTTCCATTATCAATGACATGGAGGGGCTCATCCACTGAAGCTGGAAAGGTAGAGACATTTACAGCGACCTCCACCTCACTGGCGGTATCGGTCTTCACAGCCTGGTGCTCAACTGGAGCGATGTCCGATGTATGTCTCATTGCCATTTTTGCACTCACTATTTTCCAGCGGTTGGGTTGCAGATAACACAACTGCCATGCATGTGCCCTTAACCGATCCGTGTTATGTCCACATCTGTGTCAGCCATCATAGCTTTGTAACTCATGGTCACTTTGTTTAGTCCAGATATTGAAACGAAACAGAAATGGTTACCACCGCTCAGGAAAATCCAAACTAGAATTCCTCGTCCTTCAGGAGAAAGGAGAGAGCCCCAGGTGCTGGCAAATGCTAGTATGGATGTGGAAGGCTGAAAGGATCTAGACAGCCGCACACCGGGATAAATAGATTAAATTCTTCTTTTATTCGTGAAACAGGATTATAGGGTACATAAGATACCACTGGAGTGGTACAGCACAACAGTTGACGCGTTTCACACTTACACAAAGTTAGCTATGAGTAAGCACTTTGTGTAAGTGTGAAACGTGTCAGCTGTTGTGCTGTACCACTCCAGTGGTGTCTTACATACCCTATAATCCTGTTTCAAGAATAAAAGAAGAATTTAATCTATTTATCCACATTCACTTTGTTTAGTGTTGTGACTGTTTCCTTGCACCACGCTTCCCAGTCAGTGGCACTTCCCGGACAGGCATTCTGCAGCGCTGCATCACCTGTTCCAAGAGGCACCACAGGAACCCGGGACTCATTACCCAATACTGTACATTTGTCATCTCTATACGCGTCACATTGTACAAGCACAGTTCCACTTATGTCACATTGGGACGATGCTTCATCACACAAGGCAGGGTACAATACACTATATTGGCTAGTTTGTTCTGGTGGCGCTACCATCACACCTAGCTTTACACTACCAGCTTTAACAGGGTGAATAAATTGTTCACCAATCTGGTCACATACCCAGGGCTTTTTTTCAGGGGGAACTTGGTGGAACTTAGTTCCACCACCTCTGGCTCAGACCCTTTGGTGCCTGCTCACCACAATCACTTGTAAACACTGAAGTCTAGTTTCTGTGTTTACAAGTGACAGCTCTGCACTGTGTATGTAATGCAATCCTGGTACTTAATGCCCCTTTAAGACCCTCCTACTGTTTTTGTGAAATTTGACTGAACACACCCACTATTTGATGTGATTTTGAGGGTGTGTGTAGGGGGAGGGGTTTTGTGGGGCCGTGGTTAAGTTCCAGCACCTATTGTTTGAGAAAAAAAGCCCTGCACATACCAGTCGGGTGGTCTGCACCCAAACATTCGCACTGTGTGGTGCAGTCCCTCCTTGTTCCCCCAGAGTAGTGCCACAGCGGTCATGAACAACCTCCAGTTCCAACACAGGGAGATCCCTGGAGATTTCCACGGACAACCCTGCGGCTCTGCCTCTGGTGGTCACGGGAGACATCCTACTCCCATCCTTCTTAGTAAACACATTACCAACATTATTCTCAAATATGACATTTCCAGAAATACATTTTTCAACCTTTAGAGGATCATCATGACACTTAAACATAGCTGTAGCTATTGTGGGTAGCCTCTTACTCACTTGAACTGATCTGGGAAAGCCTCCGCTCCAAAACTGTGGACTCCTGGGAGGTTTCCCTGGGCAACCCCGCAGCACCTGTCTCTGTCACTAGGGAACATGGTATACATGGTATACAGATTTCTTTGGTCACCCCTAGTACAGCTCTTCCAGCACTCTGCTGGATTCCACCAGGTACATACAGAGTCCCCATGTCCTTTTTAGTCTTTAGTCCTGCTGCCAATTGGGCTTTACACTGCACCTCCCCACTACTCTGGGTAGTACACTGCAGCAAATCCACCTGTACTGCGGATTTCCCCACTGGACACACTTCCACTTCATTGGGTTCTGTCCCATAAACTGCAACAGTCTTACCAATTCCTGTAGCCGGTGTCATAGCCTTCATTTGAGTGCGTTGTCTCTCATCTGTGGTGTCTCCATAGGCTGACTCTTCCATGTGGTCATGGAGCAACACTGCAGCCTTTCCGGACCGACCGACACCCCCTGCATGTAACACAGGATCCCTGTTGCTAGGGGTAGCAGCAGACCAGCACGCCAAAGATGGTTGGCTACACCTCATGGAGGTTTCAGTCTGTTGTGCCCTTCTTTCTGGGCCAACCACTTCACATAAGCGGCCATAACAGAAAACCTTGCATTTCTCTGGATTTTCAAAACCTAGGTCTTCTGGTGACACTTCTCCCATCCTGGAGCATTGCAAGCAAGCCCATGATACGATGGAACGCTCCTCTAAGAAGGATTTCCTCTTTAAACTTGCGGTAGTCATCCTGGTCCCCGTCCATCAAATGGTAAACCGACTGGAACTCTATCTGTAATATGGTTTGCAGCAATTCTGGCCACTGGTCCCTAGGCCATTTTCTCTTTACAGCAACTTTTTCAAATCTTACAAGGAAGTCCCCAACCTCCTCTGTAGGCAGCATGGGTTGCATATAGTCAGAGGCCAAGATCTGAACCCCTTGCACTGTGCTCCACTCTTTATTCTGGTTCCGCTTGAACCACTCATTGACGGTATCATACACCACTGGCCCCTTTTGATTGGCCCTCCTAGGTGGAGACATCTTCTCAGGCCATGCTGAGCACAGCCACTGACAGTTCCTTGACAAATTCACTGCTGGTGCAGAGACCCGGATTTCACCATCTGTATGCCCTCATTCTCCACCACTTGTGACATTGGGGGATGTCCATCTCAGTGATAGATGCGTTTTAAGTGAGTTCACAGCCAACAGGAACTAAGCTTTAAGGGTGTGGTAGCCCACTTTTATTGAAAGTAACCAAAAGATGAAAGTTCACACACGCGTTTGGTTTCCCACACAGGGGTTCTTCTCCCAAAACAACAACTGAAAAATGCCAATCCACCTGGCTCTTAAGGCGCACTCAGCATTGGGTGCAGTTTCTTGCTGCACAGACCCACTCCTGGCCTCTAGGAAGGGGCTTTCCACACTCCTCCAAGACTCACGGTCCCCAAGACTCTCTCTTCCAGTTGTCTCAGCTATGGTCTCCCCGACTCTCTCAGCTGGCCCAACTCTCTCAGTCCACTGACCTGAAACATCCCCCACATGGAGTACCGTCTCAAAGATGTTGCCTGGGTTCTTAAACGATAGCACATCTCCTTCCTGTCTGCAGCAACTGCTCCCACACCAACTCCTTTCCCACACACACTGAGCTATGCTCAGCTCTGCCTTATAATGGGTGTGTGCACCTGGACACACACACACAACCTGCAGAGCTTCTGGAAAACCCGTATACATGACTGAAGACTCCATCCCTCCCAATGCTCTTTGAAGTCTTCAAGTTTCCAGCCCCAATCCAGGCTTACAAAATCCAGAGAAAACTTAAAGCATAGTTTTCTCTGCTAACCAATCTTTTGCTGGAACTTCTCAAACTGCTTCTTTGAGAGTCCTGTGTCCATTTTACACACATTTTCACTACGACAGGGGCTCTCACTCTCACAATATATAAAAATATCTTCAATTGATTTAGTGCTAAAATTGATTATTGATGAATAAAGTGCAAATGCAATAAAGTGAATAAAAAAAAACAATATTCAATTAATTCAGTGCGAAAATACACAGTATAATGAAAAATGGACCAAAAATAGTCTCTCAAAAATGTGCAAAAAGGAAAAGAAGAGGGTGAAGAAAAAAGTGTCCAGATATAAAAAGATTTAAAACATGAACATCATCCGAATAGTGGACCCCTTTAATAATCCTTAACCAGTGTGCTCCAGCCTCTCACCTGAAATCAAGACCACACTAGGTCTAGTCTCACATCCAAATACTCCTTAATGGCAATATCCAACCACCTTCTTCTCCATTTTGGAGGTGACACACTGGAACAGGGAGACAGCAGTTGTTATAAAAAAAAGATAGTTTCCTGTGTAATCCACGTTTTTTAAAACCTCTTTCCAGATCACCTCCGGGTAATAGGCATTATGTGGGAATAAAGGAAACCTCTGTGTTGCGTCACTAAACACGTGACTTTTTCAAGGGTTAACCCTTGAAAAAGTCACGTGTTTAGTGACACAACACATCGGGAGGAGCCAGGTGATGTCACTTATGGTCACGGCCAAGACCAGAAGTATCTGATTTACACGCTGCTGATCGTTGTAATTTTAAACTGTGAGTTACTGTTTAAATAAATTGATCTTTTACTTGACTACTACACAATGGAGGTTTCCTTTGTTCCCACATAATGCCTATTACCTGGAGGTGATCTGAAAAGAGGTTTTAAAAAATGTGGATTACACAGGAAAATTATCTTCTTTTATAACAACTGCTGTCTCCCTGTTCCAGTGTGTCACCTCGAAAAATGGAGAAGAAGGTGATTGGATATTGCCATTAAGGAGTATTTGGATGTGAGTCTAGACCTATTGTGGTCTTGATTTGAGGCGAGAGGCTGGAGCACACTAGTTAAGTATTATTAAAGGGGTCCACTATTAGGATGATGTTCACGTTTCAAATCTTTTTATATCTGGACACTTTTTCTTCAACCTCTTTTCTTTTTTGCACATTTTTGAGAGACTATTTTTGGTTAATTTTTTTATTATACCGTGTATTTGAATTAATTCAATATATTCACATTATTGCATTTGCACTTTATTCATGATTAATCAATTTTGGCACTGAATCAATTGAATATATTATTATGTATGTATTTTGCACTTGCACTTTGATGTTTTTTGTGCACATATATGAATTTTGCACTTGCACTTTGATGATTTTTTTGTACTTTAATGAGTTGTTTTTGAGGAGATATTACATTTTATTTCATCTTTATTATTATAATAGTATATACATTTAGAGCTTCTCCATTTTCATTATAGTAATATTTACACTGGTGTTGTAGACACTTTAGGAATTCAGCAGCTATTTAAATTTTCTTTATATTGCCTTAATTTTAACATTTAGAGTAGCGCTAAAGTAACCCCTTTTCCATAGTACGTCACAATACTATCTATAGTATATACTAAAGGAGACATTCAACAACAGTTTTCAAGCAAGTCAAAATTGTCTTTAATCTGACGTTGGGTGAACCAAATATGGTCTCCATCTACTAAGGACAAGTGAAACTGAGAGTGGTTTGCTTCACCAACATTTTGGCGAAATCATATAGTTACATAATAGGTGAGGTTGAAAAAAAGACACAAATCCTTCAAGTCCAACCTATGTAAATCAGGACATTTCTGCAAAATCCACCATTTTGGCCAAATGCAATGGAGTCAATGAAATGAAGGTGAATTAGGTGCTAAGGGTGCAATTGGCTCGAAATGGTTCCTGCACCGTGCACAGCTGTGCGATAAATATAGTTTTCTACTCTGGTGGTGGTTACAAAGCTGGTGTGAGTGATCTAAGCCGGCCACATAACATGAAAGGCCACAGACCGCTATGACTGGCACTGTGCTTCTCTCACACAAAGAGGAGGAGATAGCAGAGTATTTTTTTAGTACAGGGTGGAAGCAGATAATAAAGAAAAACCGTCACTATGCTTAACCCTCTCCATACACTATTCTCTGATAATATATCAAATAAATATAAAAGGAGAGAAAAGCTAGATGTGGTGAATGACTTATTAATTACAACCACCCTTACTCCTGGTACATCCCTTACACCAGAAACAGTTTTAAATTTCTGCTATAGGTCTGTTTATTCTTCCAAAAAGAAAAAAAAATTAAGAGAATTTCAGAAAGATGACATTATGTGTCCTAAAAAAAATAAAAAATAAAAATAAAGATTTTTTTAGTCATCTTAAGTAATATTACCTTTGTTACTAATACAGGTTATCTTTATTAAACATGATTTGGTTTTAACCTAATTTTTCCTGAAAAAAATATATATATCTTTATGAAATTCTCTTACATAAATGATTCCATTTTATTTATTTTTTTAGGAAAAACAAGGTTATCTTTATGAAACTGTTACATTAATGATTTTGTTTTTATAGGAAAAACAAGGTTACAAGGTTGTGCAAAAAAAAAATAAAATCATTTATGTAAGAGAATTTCACAAAGATAACCTTGTTTTTCAAAATTCAAAATGTTTACATAAATTGGACAACCCTGGTCTATATGGTGCAAAAAATCAATTTCATTTTTGTAAGAGAATTTCTTAATCTATAGACCAGGGGTGTCCAACACAAAATCGTAAACTTACTTAAAAATGTTGATTTTGAAAAACAAGGTTATCTTTATGAAATTCTCTTACATAAATTATTTTTTTTTTAGGAAAAAAAATGTTACCTTTATTAAATTTACTTACAAAAATGTAAGTAAAAAAAATTGCAAATTTTTTTATTTTTTGTACAATCTATAGACCAGGGGTGTCCAACTTATAGCCCATGAGCTACATGCGGCCCAACACAAAGTCATAAACTTACGTTAA
Source organism: Lithobates clamitans (assembly GCA_037952925.1). NCBI lineage: Eukaryota > Metazoa > Chordata > Amphibia > Anura > Ranidae > Lithobates > Lithobates clamitans. The sequence goes on along the minus strand of JBBGZY010000590.1, from coordinate 492,959 downwards.
AATGTTGATTTTTTTGGGGGGGGGATTTTTTTGTAAAAATGCGTTTACACTTAGCAAACACATGCGGCCAAAGAAAAATTTGACAAGGTTTCTTTACTGGATTATTACAAGTTTTATCTTCCCAAGAAAAATGTCCCACTCTTCACAAGTAAGCTTATTCATGTCATCAGTTTTCGGCAGCAAATCTATTTGTGAGCAACTATTTTTCAGGATGCAGCTCATGAAGATAAAAATTAGAAACAAATATCTGTTGATTGGCGCTTTTCATTTCGTTTCTGAACGGCCGTTTGTCAACCAGACATGTTGCAGAATCGGAGGAGATAACGTGTTATTTATTATTGGCCTTGGTGTTATTGCTTTGACATTATTTTTTGGATTAATAATGATTTGAGTCGTATAATTTCTGGATGCATAGAATGCACTTTTTTGTTAAGTTCTATTGGCAGATAGCATGTCTAGTTTTATTTGTTTTCTTTATTAATGCACAATAAAAAAAATTGTGGAGAATAATACTTGGCTGTGTGTTTTACTTCAAATGACAGTTTGGGAGTCGGCAGTTACATTTTAAAAAATACAATGTAAAATTGACAAGGGACACCAACATAGTTGTATCTTTTATCTTAAAAACTATGGGATAATGGTGTTGTGGTAACTTGCCCAAATAAAAAAATAAATAAAATAAAAGCATAATAATATTATTCTTGATATCACTAGAAAAAAAAAAACCTTAAAAAAAATTGTTTGCAATAACTCCATCAGTATCCCCAGCAAAGCAGCTTCATTATTATCCCATTAAAGACGAAGAGAATTGTGCGCTGCATTTCGAGATTTCAGAATTTGCCGCGTCACCAATGGTAATTCTCCATTACGAACGCTAGTTTACAAGACCGATCGCTTCTGGCTCCTTCTTGCTTCCGAGCATGCGTGTGTGTACTTTGGGCTTTTGTCCGACGGACTTGTGTACACACGCTCGGAAAATCTGACAACAGACATTTGTCCGCGGAAAATTTTAAAACCTGCGATCCAACATTTGTCCTCTGAAAAATCCAACAACAATTGTCCGATGGAGCGTACACACGGTCGGATTTACCGCCAACAGCCAGTCACCACACATTACCCGTCGGAAAGTCCGATCGTGTGTACGAGGCTTTAGTTATCACTTTTGCCTTATGGTGCTCCATCGTGCTGGAAAAGGCATTGTTCCTCACCAAACTGTTCTTGGATGGTTGGGAGAAGTTGCTCTCGGAGGATGTTTTTGTACCATTCTTTATTCATGGTTGTGTTCTTAGGCAAAATTGTAAGTGAGCCCACTACCTTGGCTGAGAAGCAACCCCACACATGAATGGTCTCAGGAGGCTTTACTGTTGGCATGACACTGGACTGATGGTAGCACTCACCTTTTCTTCTCTGGACAAGGTTTTTTCCGGATGCCCCAAACAAATCGGAAAGGGGATTCATTAGAGAAAATGACTTTACCCAAGTCCTTAGCAGTCCAATCCCTGTACCTTTTACAGAATATCAGTCTGTCCCTGATGTTTTTCCTGGAGAGAAGTGGCTTCTTTTCTGCCCCTCTTGATACCAGGCCATCCTCCAAAAGTCTTCTCCTCACTGTGTGTGCAGATGCCATCACATCTGGCTGCTGCCATTCCTGAGCAAGCTCCGCACTGGTGGTGCCCCGATCCCGCAGCTGAATCAACGGTCCTTGCGCTTGCTGGACTTTCATGGGCGCCCTGAAGCTTTCTTCACAAATGCAGTGGAAATGTTTTTATAGGATTAAGTTCATTTCCACAACAAAAGAAGGACTTTGTAATTATTTGCAATTCATCTGATCACTCTTCATAACATTCTGGAGTGTATGCAAATTGCCATCCTAAAAACGGAGGCAGTAGACTTTGTGAAATCTAATATTTGTGTCATTCTCAAAACTTTTGGCCTGGGCTGTAAAAAGCAGCACATCTGACACTCACCAAACATTCACTGCAGGTGAATGTACCCGGTGCATGGACTTTAAATGACAGTGATTGATTCAGCACCAGTAGATGTCTGGTGAATGTCAAACCCAATGCTTTATAAATAGGCCCCTAACATGTTAAAGCCATTTTTATTCTGCAGCTTTCATGAAAATGATGACTGGTGATCCTGCCAAGAAAGTTCCCGCTCAGACACTTCCTGTTACGGGGTGACAATGCTTTGTCCCAGTCTCCTGTGTTGTCACCCTGTCACAAGGGCTAAATTATGTAGGCATGGTCCACTGTCTCACCATTAGAAAATCCACCTTGAGAAATGCAATGCTGCCATTGCTGGAGTGCATGTAGACAGAAAACAGCTGCAAAGAGGTTGCAGGAGATCAGCTCAAGTTGGGAAAAAAAGGCAAAAACAAGTATTGCCTTAAAAAAGGGCATTTTTTCTGATAGACAGCGCACAGAGCAAAGACAATATGTTTACATTTTGGTTTACATCTACTTTAAGGGCTTGAGCTGTAATATCCAGTTTTTAAATAACAGACACAGTCTGATCAGTTTTAATACATTCTCGGAATTACAATAGTTCAGTACTTACTATGAAAGTTCAGCAAGACATGGAGCAATTCACAGGGTTCAGCAACAGCGTCTTTTGCCATTAAATGGTCGGCAAGTCATGGATTTCGCAACACAGATACTATTTTGTCATTTTACATCCAGATATTTCCTGCTGGCAAACCTCAAACTTATCTTCCTCTTTGTCAGCTTCCTCTTTAAGAACTGCTGCACCCTTCTTATTGAGAGGCCTGCTTGCTAAAAGGCACATTGATTGCTGGAACATGGTGGGGAGAGCGGTCCCTCGGGGGCCCCGAGACCTGGATTTCCTGTCTGGTGAACCTGCATCGTCTTTTTCGTGCTCTGTAACTATACCTAGGTATCCCCTTCTAACCTTCCCTCCAGTTTTCTGTTACATGCACCTTGTACATCTCCCAGGTCTCTTCATTTTTTTTTGTACATTCATTTTAATTTTTTTTACATTTTTTTATGTATTTATTTTTACATTTGGTTATTTTTTCACATTTATTTATGTATCTATTTTGACATTCATTTTTTTACACATGTATTTATATTCTCTCTCTCTCTCTCTCTCTCTCTCTCTCTCTCTCTATATATATATATATAAACCTTTTACACATTGCTTTTTAAAAATATTTTTTTTATATTTATTTTTACATGTAGCTCTATTTTTTACATGTATTTAAATTCTCTCTTTTTTTTGTTTTTATAAATAGTCCTTTCACATGTTTATTTTTTTTTATATATTTTTATTTGTTACATTTATTTATGTATACATTTATTATTACGTTTATTATTATTATTATTTCCAATATTAAAATATTATTATTTCCAATATTTATTTTTATATTCTCTCTCACTCTCTTTTTGTCTCTCTTTCTACCATTCTCTCTCTCTCTCTACCTTTCTCTCTCTCTCTCTCTACCTCTCTCTCTTTCTACCATTCTCTCTCTCACTCACTCTCTATCTACCATTCTCTCTCTTTCCACCATTCTCTCTCTCACTCACTATCTACCATTCTCTCTCTCTCTCTTTCTACCATTCCCTCTCTTTCTACCATTCCCTATCTATCATTCTCTCTCTATCATTCTCTCTCTTTCTACCATTCTCTCTCTCTCTCTCTCGCTTTCTACTATTCCCTCTCTTTCTATCATTCCCTCTCTTTCTACCATTCTCTCTCTCTTTCTACCATTCCCTCTCTTTCTTTCATTCTCTCTCTCTCTCTCTCAGTCCCCCTCTCTCTATCATTCTCTCTCTACCATTCTCTCTCTCACTCACTCTCTATCTACCATTCTCTCTAACTTGTTTAGCAAGAAAATGATATGGGTCTCTTGGTGTACTGGCTGTGAGGATGAGCACAATGATGTTGGAAAAATTTGCTTGAAAAATAAATCTATATACCGTATATATTTTTTTGTGTGATACAATGTTTTAGAGTATTTTGTTTATTTAAATTAGCATTGTTAGTATTGTTTTCTTTTTTCTGCATTTGAAAATTATTTGTGTACTGCCATTTTTAATTTTTAATTTTTTTTATTTGCCTGATTTTTTCTTCCAGTTAAAAAACAAAAACTTAAATGATGAGGCTAATGATGATAGGTTATTTTTTTTTTTTTTTTGCAAAAAGAGATATACATAAAAAAAAAAAAAAAACGGGCAGACTCAATTGACTTTTTTTCTGCCATCTCTTTTCTATGTTTCTAACCGGAAGTGCCTGAATAAGGAACTTCATAGCAGGATCACCAGAGTTGAAGCTGTTATAGCTACAATGGGTGGGCCAACTCAATAAGACTAAGATGCCATTACAGTTCATGTGCGTGTAAAGGCAGTCCCAATACTTTTGGTAATATAGTGTATGTGGATTGATAAGAAAAATCACTTTTGACAATATAGTATATAAATTAATAATTATTAATAATTTATTTAATTTAGGTATTTATATCATTTATGTATATAATAATTGAAACCTACGGACCAAGACGCCATTACAGTTCATGTGCTTGTAAAGACAGGTGTCCCAATACTTTTGGTAATATAGTGTATGTGGATTGATAAGAAAAATCACTTTCGACAATATAGTACATAAATTAATAATTTATTTATCTTAGGTATTTACATAATAATAATAATAATAATTCCCTACGGACTAAGACACCATTACAGTTCAAGTGCGTGTAAAGGCAGATGTCCCAATACTTCTGGTAATAAAGGGTATGTGGATCGATAATAAAAATCACTTTTGACAATATAGTATATAAATTATTAATTATTCATTTATTTATTTATTTTAGGTAATTATACAATTTATTAATTTATATAATAATTAATAATTATTAATAATTATTATATTAATTAATAAATAAATTAGATAAATACCTGAAATAAATAAAAAAAAAATCCACAGCAAGTATGCAAGATTTTCCCCAATGAATGTAAAAATTGCAGGCTGTGGCCATGGGATGGAGGGTAAGTTTACACTTAGGGTTCTTTAGTCATCACTTTTGACGATATAGTATATAAATTAATAATTATGAATTTATTTTTTTTAGGTATTTATATAATTTATTTATTAATTTATATAATAATAATTATTAATAATTATTATATAAATTAATAAATAAATTATATAAATACCTGAAATAAATAAAACAAATCTACAGCAAGTATGCAAGATTTTCCCCAATGAATGTATTAATTGCAGGTTGTGGCCATGGGATGGAGGTAAGTTTACATCTAGGGTTCTTTAGTCATCAACTATATATATTTAAAAAAAATATGTATATATATGCATATGCTTTTTATTCAGTATAACCATACAGTTTTCTTTCAGTATTGCATTGAGTGAAGACGAAGGTTCAGATTTTGGGTGCAGCACTGAGTGTATTTGACAAGCTGAGTTTGACACTCAACATAACAGTGTCAGTTTGTCAAATACCCCAAGTGAAGCACCGACACTCAACCCGTTACCCTCTTGGGGCACAAAAAAACTCTGGAGCCGGATTTCTACTCATAGTGCCAGTTCTCTCCTTTTTTTTTTTTTTTTTCCTCCTTGTTAAAATTGTGCATCTATATTAAACTGATTTTACTTTCCATGACTGATATTTATTTTCTTACCCACAAAAAATGTGTTCTCAATATTCTTAAGGTTCCCAAAACAGTATACATGTCCAGGAGTCACCAGTAAATGTATTAATAGATCCACCAAAAAAGAAAAAAACCTGGCTGAGAGTCAAACAACCACCCTATGTTTCAACCCTTATACCATTTTTACTTTTTATTTATGAACAGTGTACATGCCCACTAGAAATAACGCAACTGCAAATCTAGAAAAATACCAAAAAAATGTATTAATATGTTAAAAAAAAAATATATATATATCATGATTAAAAAGCTTGGCCAAGGATTAAAAAAAAATGGTGTTGGCTGTTTTTATATACTTTTTCTTGGCCAAGTTTTTTGATCATATGATTTTTTTTTTTTTTTTGGGATTTATATGTATTAATAAAAAGTTTTTTTGTATTTTTCTAGACCTACATTTACAATTGCATAATTTATAGTGGGCGTGTATACTGTCCATATGTAAAAACTGTATGAGGTTGAAACATAGGGTGGTTGTTTGAGTCTCAGCCAAGTTTTTATTCTTCTAGGTCGATCTATTCATCTTCTTATTACTTATACATTAGGCTTGATACACAAAGCACAATATATCAAGATAAGAGTCCACATTTTTCATAATGTGACTTTTTTTTCAGCTGAGTCCAGTGGAATTTGAATAAAAAAAACCATCACATGGCTGAAAACAAAGCTCCTTAGTCTTGTGAATGAAGCCTATAGCCCAGGGGTGGGCAACTGCCCCCCTCTCCCCCAGCTGTTGTAGAACTACTCATGCATTCGCATTTGGGAGTAATTGTTAAGCTGACCACACATTATACAATTTTCTTATTCAATTTCCTTTAGATTTACCTTCAACTATGTAGTGTAAAGGGCCTGCCTGGTTGCATACAAATTGAAAATGTTTAGCTCTGGCCTTATATTATATGGTTTTGGTATATAATGAAAAATTAAACAAGAAAATTGTATAATGTATGGCCAGCCTTAGTCTTCCCATCATGCTTCTGCTTCTGGAAGTCATGCTTGTAACTGTCAGTCTTGCAATGCCTCATGGGAGATCTAGTTCCACAAACAGCTGCCCACCCCATGCTATAGCCTAACCATAAAGTAATTGTGAACATACAATGGTTTAGACAATCTCTAATACATTTATAACTATGCCGGCACCATAACTGCTTTTTCTTAGTTTCAGAAATGATCTCTCTTATCTTTTTTTTTTAACAAGGTTAAAAAGTTCTGTTATGTGACCATGCATCTTTTCTTCCTGACAGTAGGGAGACCACATAGTTACAGGACTCTGTGCATACACACAGCATGCCTGTATTATTTCATAGTCTGTTCAGAAGGTAGCAAAATGCTGGTGGTGCTTGAGCTTGGGGGGGGGGGCATAACTTAAGAGGTATGGTGTGATAAAAAAGAGGGGGGGGGGGTCAGAGGCAGGCTGTGATTGGTTGGGGGGGGGCAGTGATGATGGGTGATCAAATTACCCAATACAAGTACAGTGTCCTGTACCTCTGTATGGCCAGCCAAAGAATGTATACTGACCACACTAACACAGATCAGCTTCTGTACTTTGTGTGGTCAGTTTGGAACAAGATAGAAAGATGACTGACAGGATCAACCGGTACTTCAGATGGAAGAAGTAAATGTAAATGATGGAGACTTTGATTTACAAAATATACATACACTAGCACACCTCCCAACTTTTTAAGATGGGAACGAGGGACGCTTATCAGCAACAGTATGTAGGCATAAGACACACCTCCTGCCACGCCCCCTTAAAGGAAAATTATACCAAAAATTGATTTGTGGATAAACACGATTCAGCGCACGGGTGCCGCCCTGTAGCAGTAAAACTTCTATGGGGCTGACCTGAATAGTTTACATAAACTGTTAGAAGGGGCAATTTGGTTGTTTTGCAGGCTGGCTGGTAAGTGTGCTGGGAAAAGTTTTGTTTGTTTGTAGGTGGACCTTAAAGCCCATGTGCCCCGTATATACTTTGTGCTGAAAGCGTGCTCCCTGTGTGCTCCCCAACACACTGACCACACTAGCAGTTGGGGGGGGGGTAAATTCTCGCAGTTCACCCATGCTTTTACCCCCCACACCGTTGCGGCGTGCTGGTGTGGGGTTCAGGAGGAACAGGTGTTCCATGCATCCCAGTGCAAGCAGAGCCATTTCATGGACAGCTGCTGCTCCCAGTTTGACAGCCAGGTAGGTGCGCGCCCCCCTGAATGCAGACAGTGTGTGCCCGGGGTTGCGCACCCAAACAGTTGTCAATTTGAAAACAGCAGCTGTATTTGTGCAGCCGCTGCATCCCAGCTGAAATGAATGGGAGCTGCCTTCACTTGACAATAAACTAAACACAGCCCTCATACCAGCTAGCCTGCAACAAAACCAAATTGGCAGTCTGTCAGATTATGTTAAAAACAGAGGCTTTTAGCTGTGCACATTTGCAAATACATGTGGAAGCCGCAAGTGCCCACACCAAGGCTCCTCTGTGTACTGTGGTCCTAACTCTGTCGTTTTGAGAGTTTTAGCAGCAGATAGATTTATGGACAGTTGTTGTAGTAAGCCTGTGTGAACGAGTCCTTACAATCCTTTAACCCCTTCCGTGTCCGTGCTATAGCAGCCTTACTTTGCTGGGAGGGCGTCTATTGACATCCTCCCATGATCGCGTCGCATGTGGGCGGCGTGCTCTGGGATCACTGAGTCCTTTGGACCAGTGGCGGCTGGTGCTCAAAATTTTTGGGGGGGCGCAAACAAACTGAAAAATTCTGAAAAAAACCCCCATCAATCGCAGCCACTGTGCCATCAAACGCAGCCACTGTGCCATATCAAATGCTGACACTGTGCCATCAAATGCTGACAGAGGCGTAACTAGAATCTTCAGGTCCCCGGTGCAAGAAACCATGAAGGGCCCCCACCAGGGGAGTTGCTAGGTCTACAAAAGATCTCAGGCTAGAGTCCATAGCAGCTAAGTAAGGAAAGTCATACAGTTTGGCGGGCATACACATGTATATAATATGTGTGTGTGTATGTGTGTGTGTATGTGTGTATGTATATATGTGTATATATATGTGTATATATATATCTTGTTACATATCTGAATGCAGATCCCCCACTTACATCAGGGTCCCCAGGGATCCACCCCCTACATCAGGGTCCCCAGAGAGCCCCCCCTTACATCAGGGTCCTTAGAGAGCCTCCCCCTATATTAGGGTCCCCAGAGAGCCTCCCTCCTTACATCAGGGTCCCCAGGGATCCCCCCCTTACATCAGGGTACCCAGAGAGCCCCACTAACATCAGGGTTCCCAGAGAGCCCCCCCTTACATCAGGGTCCCCAGAGAGCCTCCCCTATATTATGGTCCAAAGAGATCTTCCCCTTACATCAGGGTCCCCAGAGAGTCTCCCCTTACATCAGGGTCCCCAGAGAACCCCCCTTACATCAGGGTCCCCAGGGAGCCCCTTCTTACATCAGGGTCCCTAGAGAGCCTCCCCTTACATCAGGGTCCCCAGGGAGCCCTCCTTACATTAGGGTCCCTAGAGAACCTCCCCTTACATCAGGGTCCCCAGGGAGCCCTCCTTACATTAGGGTCCCTAAAGAACCTCCCCTTACATCAGGGTCCCAAGAGAGCTCCCCTTAACATCAAGGTCCCCAGAGAGCCCCTCCTTACATCAGGGTCCCCAGAGAGCCTCCCCCTACATTAGGGTCCCTATAAAGCTTACCCTTACATAACGGTCCCCAGAGAGCCTCCCCCTACATTAGGGTGCCCAGAGAGCCTCCCCTTACATCAGGGTCCCCAGAGAACCCCCCTTACATCAGGGTCCCCAGGGAGCCCACCTTACATCAGGGTCCCCAGAGAGCCCCCCTACATTAGGGTCCCTAGAGAGCCTCCCCTTACATCAGGGTCCTTAGAGAGCCTCCCCCTATATTAGAGTCCCCAGAGAGCCCCCCTCCTTACATCAGGGTCCCCAGGGATCCCCCCTTACATTAGGGTACCCAGAGAGCCCCACTTACATCAGGATCCCCAGAGAGCCCCTCCTTACATCAGGGTCCCCAGAGAGCCCCCCTAACATCAGGGTCCCCAGAGAGCCCTCCCCCATACATCAGGGTCCCCAGAGAGCCGCTCCTTACATCAGGGTCCCCAGAGGGCCCCTTCCTTACATTAATGTCCCCAGAAAGCCCCCCCTCACATCAGGGTTCCCAGACAGCTGACCCTCCCTCCTTCAAAAGGTTCCCCATGTACCTGGCTGGTGGAGGTGGGAGGTGGCGATCGGCAGCTCTATGGTGTCCACAGGCAGGGAATCTCCATGAGGCTTGTAGTTCTTCTCCCGAGTGTATACAGTGGAGAGGGGAGGGGCCTCTGACCCGGGCATGTATCAGCAACAGTGTACAAGCAGAGCGACTCACTGAAAGTGAAACTGATACCTGCCCGGGTCAGGGGCCCCTCCCCTCTTCTCTCCACTGTATACACTGACACTCGGGAAGAGAGAACTACAAGCTCCAGGGAGATCCCACCGCCCACAGGCACAATAGAGCTGCTGATCGCTGCCTCCCTCGGCCCCCACTGCATTCTAAACGGCAAGCCAGAGGTGCAGGGGGAGATGCCGGGTCTTGGGCCCCCCCACAGCGGCAGAATAGCAGGGCCCAGTCGCAAGTGCAACTGCAGCGACCCCTATAGTTCCACCACTGCACTGTGCCATATCAAATGCTGACGCTGTGCCATCAAATGCTGACACTGTGCTATCAAATGCTGACACTGTGCCATATCAAATGCTCCCACTGTACCATCAAATGCTGCCATTGTGCCCCATCAAATACAGCCACTGTACCCATCTTAAGCAGCCACTGTGCCCCATCAAATACAGCCACTGTGCAGCATTGAATGCAACCTCACTGTGCCCCATCAAATGCAGCCTCACTGTGCCCCATCAAATGCAGCCTCCCTGTTCCCCATCAAATGCAGCCTCACTGTGCCCCATCAAATTCAGCCTCACTGTGCCCCATCAAATTCAGCCTCACTGTGCCCCATAAAATGCAGCCTCACTGTTCCCCATCAAACGCAGCCACTGTGCCAAATCAAATGCTGCCAGTGTGCCCCCCGCCCGCCATCTGTACTTACCATGCCTTGGTGGCGGTGGGACAGCTCCTCAATGTTTTCTCCCGTCCTCTCTTCGCGCCCTCTGCTATGATTGGACGCCTGATAGGCGTCCAATCACAGCGCCTGTCGTTTCAGCCAATGAGGTGACGAGTAACAGATCTAAGCACCTGATTGGCGGAGAGGCGGTTTAGTGTTTATGAAAGCCAACATTCATTCGCTTTTCTAACACAGCTGAGTGACCTGCGAGCGTCCAGTAGGGCGCTCGCAGGTCATCTTTTTTGACGCCTATTATAGCCTATGGCTCTAATCAGGTGCTTCAAAAACATCCCCCGCCGCTGTAATTCAGGAGCCCTGCGCCTGAATAGGGGGTGGCAGCGGCGGCCATAGATAGATTCAAGCAATGCATGAATCTATCTATTGGTGCTAGAGGGGTGGCTGGAGAGAGGAGGCGGCGCCCGTGTGCCCTTTTGGATGCACCACCACTATATTGGACTCACTTGATCACAATTCGACGGGTAAAGGGCCAATCACAGTGACCCTTTACCACGTGATCAGCTGTGCCCAATGACAGCTGATCATGGAAGTAAACGTAAGCCGGTTAGCAGCTTTTCTTTCCTCGCGCTGTCAGCGATCGCACTGATTATTAGTGCAGTGCCAACAGTGCTGCCTATCAGTGCCGCCTCATCAGTGCCCACCAGTGATTATCAGTGCAGCCTCATCGGTGATCATTAGTGCAGCCTCATCAGTGATGATCAGTGCAGCCTCATAGGTGATCATCAGTGCTTATCAGTGCAGCCTCATCAGTGATCATCAGTGCTTATCAGTGCAGCCTCATCAGTGATCATCAGTGCAGCCTCATCAGTAATCATCAGTACAGCCTCATCAGTGATCATCAGTGCAGCCTCATCAGTGATTATCAGTGCAGCCTCATCAGTGCCTGCCAGTGGTCATCAGTGCAGCCTCATCAGTGATCATCAGTGCTTATCAGTGCAGCCTCATCAGTGCCCGCCAGTGATCATCAGTGCAGTGATCATCAGTGCAGCCTCATCAGCGCACATCAGTAAAGGAAAAAAAATTACCTGTATGCTAAATTTTATAACAAACTATGAAAAATTTTTTTTTTTCAATTTCTGCCTTTTTTTTGTTTGTTTACAAAAAAATAAAAATAAACAGTGGTGGTAAAACACTACCAAAAGAAAGCTCTAAAAATTTCATATGGGTACAGTGTTGCATGACTGAGTAATTGTCATTTAAAGTGTGACAGCGCTGAAAGCTGAAAATTGGCCTGGGCAGGAATCGGGTGAAAGTACCCAGGGGAGGCAAGGGGTTAAAAGAAAATTTAATACAAAAATTGTAAAATAAAAACACGCCCAACTTATAACTATCACCCTTTTGTGTATAAATGAAATATAATTCCCTCACTTGTGATTCATTACTTGTCACATTGTACTGTAAAAACCGCCGAGACAAAATAGAATGATACATATTACTATTTCAGCGCTACATTGTTATTTCTTTATTCATTTATGGAGTAGACAACAAAATATACATATAAGAGCCAAAAATATACATATAAAAAATTGCACTATTTTAAACAAACAAACAAAAAAGTATTCAGTGCAATATATGCATTTTCTATTTTGAAAAGTTAAAACACACTGTCAAAAAAAATTGAAACAAATTATTTAAAGGAATAGCAAATTAAATACAGCAAAGTATACTGGGATTAATTCTGTCAATGTTATAGCTGACTTAAAGTGTTACTAAACCCCGGACCCTGCATGCACTATATCTGATCTCCCACAGTACACAGAACATGGATATGCAATTATTTTAGTAAATATAAACTGCTAAATACCTTTTCTCATCAGCAGTATATAGCAGTCTTGTGACTTCTATCAGTTCCTGGTGATGCTTGTAAGAGGTGTTTTCATACTGCACTGAGCTGTCCTATCAGGATGCAGGACCCCTGACCCTCTGTCTGCACAGTGCTGATTGGCTCTGTGCTGATCACATGCACTCTCCCAAGAAAAAAAAAAAAACTCTCTAGCAATACACACCAAACTGAGCATGTGCAGCCTGACTCCAAAGGCTCTGTCTTATCCACACTTGTCCAGGGGGACAGTGCAGGGTGGATGGGATCTGTGCATACAAGACCAAGCATTCTTGTTACACAATGCAGAGGATTAACCCCTTAGGTTCCACAGTGAGTATAACAAGCATGCTTTACTTCATATACAGCCTGATTTTCCTGTTGTGGGGTTAGTAACACTTTAAAGCTAAACATCAGGAAAGCATAATACATGTCATATATATTGAGCTATTTTACATGCCAAAGAATGTGTGTTTCTGCCCATCAAGTCCTAAGATTTACACAGCTCTGCCACATGGCACAGCCCAAACGTATTACTTTCATCTAAACTTGAGAAAATAGCATTTGGTGACAAATTCTGACTATGGGTAAATATCAACATTGGCAATATAAATAAAATTGTTGCAATATCATGACAACTATTTGGCATTAAAGATTAACTGAACTTTCAGTAGTAATCCACTACATACATTCAAAGTGCATCAAAAAAGGCGTGCAAAGTCTGCTATTTTTAGAATACAGCCACAGCCCAAATCAAGAAGCCTGTCCCTTGCCAGGACCCATTGCTCTGAGTGAGAAAACAGTAGTCTCTCTACAGAGGTCCAATATGGCCCATGAGCCTGAGCATGATTGGGGAGCTCTAACTCAGATCTAATGGTATTTTCCCCACTTCCTGTTTCAGTGACACAATGTCAAGGGGCCACATAAAGCAGTAATAGAAGCTTTGATAGGAGATACAGTAGATACTATGCATATACTGTATGGGGCTGTTTTTCTTTCTTTCCAAAGAATTTGTATTTCTGTGGCTTAAGTCCTGAGACCCACACAGCACAGCTAGGTAGATGATACCACCTACAACTAAAGAGTACACCTCTGTGCAACCCTAGTCTACTGATTGGACAGTGAAGGAGCAGCAGCAGATGAATGAGGTCAACTCTCTGCTCTCTATGTTATTTCCTCCTATCAACATGTTTCTCGTCAATACATTTTCATTCAGCACTCTTGGTTCTGACCCCCCCCGACTGCCGCCGTACAGGGGAATGCAGGAGGCTAATATGAAATCAAACTATGGTGATTATTTGTGATGGCTGTGCAAATGCTGGAGACATTTTTAAAACTAATTTCTTATATGTTATATGCAATGCAGCACTGGCAATAAAAACTTGAATCAAAATTTGCATCATAATTACACTTTTCATCAAGCAGGAGCAATGGTAAACAATAACTCATTAAAGCATACAATATATGGCCAAACATTGGTGGGCACATGACCATCACACCTACAGGTATATGAGCTTGCTGGAAATTCAGCAGCCACAACTCTTCTGCAAAGGCTATGCACAAAATTTGTGTCTGTGGGAATTTGTGTCCACTTGTGAGGTTTGGTACAGACATGGGGTGAAAAAACCCAATGTTCAGAAGAGCTGAGGTCAGGTTCTGAAGCTGGATGACAAGACCTGAGCCCAAAGGTGATCAGTAGGGTTGAGGTCTGGTACTGATGTTGGATGAGATGACCTGATCCCAAAGGTGTTAAGTAGGGTTGAGGTCAGGTACTGATATTGGGTAAGAAGACCTGATCCCAAAGGTGTTCAGTAGAGTTAAGGTTAGGTACCGGTGTTAGGTGAAAAGACCCGATCCCGAAGCTGTTCAATAGGGTTGAGATCATGTTCTAAACTTGTATGAGAAGACCTGATCCCAAAGGTGTTCAGTAGGGTTAAGGTCAGGTTCTGAATTTGTGTGAGATGACCTTATCCCAAAGGTGTTCAGTAGGGTTAAGGTCACGTTCTAAAGTTGTATGAGATTACCTGATACCAAAGGTGTTCAGTAGATTTAAAGTCATGTTCTGAAGTTGGATGAGAAGACCTGATCCCCAAGGTGTTCAGTAGGGTTGAAGTCAGGGCTCCGTGCAGGCCACTCAGGTTCCTTCTCACCCAACTGTTCAAACCATGTCTTGATAATGCTGGCTTTGTACACAATCATGCTGAAACAGAAAGGGCCTTCACCAAACTGTTTTCCCAGCATTTGAAAAGCACAATTGTCTAAAATGTCTTTGTAGTGTTAACAGAACCCTTCGCTGGGAACACCTGAACTCAATTATTTAGAGGGAGTCCACATACATTTGGCCATATAGTGTAGGTACTATTGGTGTATGGGTATGCTTTCTCAATCACAAGTGGCTATGTGGATCACCTGCAGTCATTGCAGAAGTCGATGATCCTTTCTTTCATGTCCAGGCAGATTATGGTTATTCATTTTTTCTTTGTTTAAATCATGGTGAGCTCTAGGTTATGATGGTGCACATCATTTTGAACTTTGACACTAGTTGTCATTTGCTTCTGGATTTTTCAGAACAAGCTGCTCATACATAGGAGAACACATTGGAAGGCTCTCATACTGAGCCACGGGAAAATCAGGCTCATAATTATTTGATACTGCTTCACATGAACGTCCTTCTAAATTCAATGCCAGCTGGTTCATACTGCAGGTAAAACAAAGAAAACGTAAAAGAAAAGGATTAGAATTTATTTCATGTCTTTTTTTTTTAATTCCTATTATACAAAAGGTATGTAATAATCTCAAAAATTGACGTCCTATTTTAAAGCGGACGTTGCAATAAAATTCAAGGTCCATTTTTACCATCCGGGTGCTCCCCTCCTTCACAAATCACCTAATGATAGCAGTTCCAAAAATTCACCTGTAGAGGCACCTAGACGAGGGTGACAGTGCACTCCTGGCTAGATCCTGGAAGACAGGGCAGCAAATATCTAATAAGAAGACACGGTTGCAATATACACTATATTGTCAAAAGTATTGTGACGCCTGCCTTTACACACACATGAACTTTAATGGCATCCCAGTCTTAGTCTGTAGGGTTCAATATTGAAGCTGTTATAGCTGTAAAGGGCGGGCGAACTCAACTCTATTGGGAAGGCTGTCCACAGGTTTAGGAGTTTGTCTATGGGAAATCACCATTCTTCCAGAAGCACATTTGTGCTGTCAGGCACTGATGTTGGACGAGAAGGTCTGTGACGGAAACAATCCACAATGATGTGAAAAAGGAGAAGAGATAAAGTTTGACACATAAAGTTGAAATAATGTCTCTCGGAAAACTTTCGCTGAAGTGGATAAAAAATAAATAAATAAATAAATAAAAAAAAAAATAAAAAAAGAGAAGGTCTGGCCCGCAGTCTCCGCTCTAATTAATCCCAAAGGTGTTCTATCGGGATTGAGGTCAGGGGTCTGTGCAGGCCAGTCAAGTTCCTGCACCCCAAACTCGCTCATTGATGTCTTTATGGACCTTGCTTTGTGCACTGGTGCACAGTCATGTTGGAACAGGAAGGGGCCATCCCCAAACTGTTGAAATGATCCAAAATGTCTTGGTATGCTTACGCCTTAAGTGTTCCCTTCACTGGAACTAAGGAGCCAAGCCCAACCCCTGAAAAATATACCCCACGCCATAAAATCCCCTCTCCACCAAATAATTTGGACCAGTGCACAAAGCAAGGTCCATAAAGACATGGATGAGCAAGTTTGGGGTGGAGGAACTTGACTGTCCTGACCTTAACCCTATAGAACACCTTTGGGATGAATTAGAGCAGAGACTGTGAGCCAGGCCTTCTCATTCACATCAGCGCCTGACCTCACAAATGAGCTTCTGGAAGAATGGTCAAACATTCCCATAGTCACACTCCTAAACCTTATGGACGGCCTTCCCAGAACAGTTGAAGATGTTATAGCTGTAAAGGGTGGGCCAACTCAATACTGAGCCCTACGGACAAAGGCTGTCCCAATACTTTTTGACAATATAGTGTACTTGGGTGACCTATCATGAGATTTTGCCTGCTCTCCATTCCCTGGAATGACTCAGAAGGACGGTGAGATCACACCCAGCGATGTGGAAGAAAGGGGTACGGCAAGTATAAAGTTAACTTTTTCTTTTTTCAACCTTAGGAACCCAAGGCCCTAAAAGTAGGCTTTACATTGCTCTGCAAGGCCCACTTTAACTTCCTAAAGTATACCTAAATCTAAAATGTTTTTCACACATTAGGGAATGACAAAACCCCTTTTTGGTGTTTTTCTACCATCTGTGTCCCACTGGGGAGATATCCTTTCACTTACTATCTAGAAGGTAAGAAGTAAGAAGAAGTCTCTCTAAAGTGGAAGAGTCCCCTCTTGGACAGTTGTCAACCACATTGAAAAATATTTCCTCCTCTCTTGTTCTAGTTAAAACTTAAAGCCTGAATCCAGATTTGATTTCACTTTAACCATTTGCCGACTGCTGCACGCCGATATACGTCGGCAAAATGGCAGTGGTGGGCAAATGGGCGTACCTGTATGTCCCCTTTAATTGGCGAGGCTTGTGGGCGTGCGCCCGCCGTGCACAGCGTGACCGTGCCCACGGGTCCTGCGGACTCGATGTCCGCAGGTGACCCGGCAATTGTGTCACAGAGACGGAGAACGGGGAGGTGCCTATGTAAACAAGGCATTTCCCCGTTCTGCCTAGTGACATGACAGAGATCTACTGCTCCTTGTCATCGGGAGCAGTGATCGCTGTCATGTCAGTGGTAGCCCCCCCCACAGTTAGAATCACTCCCTAGGACACACTTAACCCCTTGATCGCCCCCTAGTGTTTAACCCCTTCCCTGCCAGTGTCATTTACACAGTAATCAGTGCATTTTTATAGCTCTGGTCGCTGTATAAATGTCAGGGCTGGCTCAGCCCTTCCTTCTCTGGGCTGGCCGCTCAGCTGTCGGCTAATTGCCAGCTCTCATCTCTCTCCACAGTTAAGCTGTTGTGGATCTGCTCGTCAGTTCTGCCTACTTAAAGATCTCCAGCTCACTTTATTCCTGCCTTCGCCTTGGTCACATCACAAGAAACCATCTTCTGCGTTGCTGTTTAAAGACTGGCTTTGCTGACATCCCTTCTGGATCCTTATCCTGCTTGCTGTTCCTCTACTTGGATCCCGGACTTCTGGCTTGGCTGATTACCCGATCTGGTTACTGAACTCTGGCTATGCTTTGACGACGCTTACTCTATTTTACCTTTTTATTTTTATTAATAAACAAGTGTGATTTTACTGTACTTCTGTCTCGGTCTGGTTCATGGTTTCTGACAATAAATGACAATGGTCCCAAAATAGTGTCAAAAGCGTCCGATGTGTCCGCCATAATGTCGCAGTCACAAAAAAAAACGCAGATCGCCACCATTACTACAAAAAAAAAATTAATAATAAAAATGCCATAAAACTATCCTCTATTTTGTAGACGCTATAACTTTTGAACAAACCAATCAATATTCGCTTATTGCGATTTTTTTTTTTTTTTACCAAAAATATGTAGAAGAATACATATTGGCCTAAACTGAGGAAAAAGTTAGTTTTTTTATATATATTTGGAGGGATATTTATTATAGCAAAAAGTAAAATATATTGCTTTTTTTTCAAAATTTTTTGTTTATAGCGCAAAAAATAAAAACCGCAGAGGTGATCAAATACCACCCAAAGAAAACCCTATTTGTGGGGAAAAAAGAACGTCAGTTTTTGTTTGGGTGCAAGTCGCAGGACCGCACAATTGTCAGTTTAAGCGACACAGTGCCGAATAGCAAAAGGTGCTCTGGTCAGGAAGGGGATAAAATTTTCCAGGGCTGAAGCGGTTAAATAGTTCATTTGGGCCCATCAAGTTAGCCCAAACACACTCTTTCCTTTACTAACACATGCAACCTTTGTCATTCATAATACAAGACTTTCTCTGAATGGTTCTGCAGTTCTCAGCCCAATTTGATTTTGTTCCAGGAACAGGACGTTAAGGTCCCGTACCATTGCCAACCACACAGTGTTGTATACTGTATGTAGCTGATGCTACGTACAGTTTATACAGCTGACAGCGGTCACATGTTAATAAGGGAAATCGCTGATTTGGGCCAACTTGGTCCAAACAACCTATCATAGGCGTGCGCGCACAGGGTGTCCTGGGTATGCGCCACCCCACAGCGTTGCCAGCTTCTCCTCTCCTGCTGGCTGCTGCAGACACACAGGGGGGTCATTCATCATTTGAATGAACACAGTGAGTGATTGGTACCCCGATTACTCACAGTGTTCATTCATAACTGAAACTATGTTTACTGTGCTTCAGTTTATGAATGAACAGGAAGACTGTGCAGAGCTCTTCCTGTTCATTCATTCTGTGCAGCTGAGGCTGGGGATCAGTTGTAATAAACCTATAGGGAAACAGAATAATATAAAAAAATCTCATCTGGAATATGCAGCTCAGTTTTGGGCTCACAAAAAAGTACACCGGGAACTGGAGAAAATGAAGAGAAGGGCAACCAAACTGAATTTATTCCCTCTTGAGAAGATTAGATTAAGGGGGGATATGATCAACATGTACAAATACATAAGGGGTCCATATAGTGAACTTGGTGCGGTGTTATTCACTTTAAGGTCATCACAGAGGACAAGGGAGAACTCTTTACAGCTGCAGGAAAAGAGATTAATCTCAAAATACAGAGAGGCTTCTTCACAGTAAGAGCTTGGAAAATGTGGAATAGACTCCCTCAAGAGGTGGCTTCCACTCCTCTTCTGGTCTGCGCTCACATCGTGCCAGGCTCAAGCACACTTATGTTGTCACCTCTTCCAGCAAGACCACAGTGATCCCTACTTCTGTCCTTCATGAGTGCTTAGTGATCAAAGAGAACCACACCGGCCAGGTAGCAGACAGGGCATTTTGCCTCATCTTGTAGCACCCACGCAGTCCTAAAGCACCTGGTGTGGATAGGTCCTCAAAGCGTAGTTCCAGCCGTTTTTGAGTTTCTATAAAGTCAACAGCCACAAAAAGTGCTGCTGACTTTTAATAAACAGACGCTCACCTGTCCCACGAGCCAGCGTTGTGGCCGCTCGAAACCTCGGCTCTCCCCATCGCTGGCACTGCAAGTGTGGGCACCCGGTTGTGACAGCTGTGGTTGCTTCCCAGTCTGAAGCTCACTGCACATGGGTGAGTCATGCTGCGCCTCCTCAATGGACGGGTAATTTTCTGGGACCTGTGACGTGTCCCAGAAGATTGCAGGGATGGAGGGGGAGAGGGGGAGAGGAAAACTTTTGCTTGCGTAACCTAGGCGGCCCGAGTGGAAGTGGGAGCTGGGTACCTGTCAAAACTAGGTACCTGCTCCCCCCACCCTCCCAAAAAAAGACATGCCAAAAGTAGCATATTAGGAGGTAAGGAGTGCTTAAAGCGGAACTTCCACTTTCCAAAAAAAGTACAAAAGAAAAAAACAAAGCAAGTTTTAAAAACTAAGTGCAATGAACTTTAAGCCCAGTGCATACCTAAAAACCAGTATTACCATCATTTTCCATCCCTACCCCAAAATGGCAAATTCTGGTCATCAAAAAAACAGTGTCTGACACACCAGTTTCTTTTAAGAGTACAAAAATTAATTTTCTTGAACTTACGTGGGTAGGTCGTAGTTGAAATCTGTAAAAAAAAAAAAAAAAAAAAAAAAGAAGAAAGGAAATTGTTATCACAAATTTCAGACTGGTTTACAGTGTGTATTTCTTAGTGTCTTGTTCTCTTGAATATGAATCCTTTGATGTGGGTTACAGCAGCTCTTCTAAAGCTTTGTTCATAAAGGGGGGCACCACAGTGTACGCTGGGGGTCAGCAAGCCAATGATCGTGGTCGACCACAAGGAGCTGGTCTACCAATACGGTGGTGGTGGAGTGGATCTGTGCTGTCAGTGGAATCCATTGGTATTCCAGAAGCACTGTTTGACCTGCCTGTAAAAAGGGTCACAATTCTCTGGTGAGTGGCCACCCATCTCTGGGGCACTTGTGGTGAAGAACTAGGAATCCGATTTTGAGCATCACAATTTGGTGTTCAGATTTATCACATATGGACTTTTAGCTTGTTATTTATTTGTATTTGCATTTTTTATTCACTGAACATCACTAGTGCCTCATCGTTTAATATCATTTTTCCACAGCATTTGGTAAACTGTTCACTTTTAAAGGGGCAACTTTTATTATGTTTGTTCACTGATTTCACAGGGCGCCATTCATTGTTTTTCATTTTTTCAGGTAGAGGACAGAGGACACTAAAGTGTGGGGGGGGGAGGGGCAGAGGACAGTAAAGTGGGGAGGATGAGGGGGGAGAGGGGCAGAGGACACTAAAGTGGGGAGGATGAGGGGGGGAGAGGGGCAGAGGACACTAAAGTGGGGGGGGATGAGGGGGGAGAGGGGCAGAGGACACTAAAGTGGGGAGGATGAGGAGGGAGAGGGGCAGAGGACACTAAAGTGGGGAGGATGAGGAGGGAGAGGGGCAGAGGACACTAAAGTGGGGAGGATGAGGGGGGAGAGGGGCAGAGGACACTAAAGTGGGGGGGATGAGGGGGGAGAGGGGCAGAGGACACTAAAGTGGGGAGGATGAGGGGGGAGAGGGGCAGAGGACACTAAACTGGGGGGGAGGGATGAGGGGGGAGAGGGGCAAAGGACACTAAAGTGGGGGGGGTGAGGGGGGAGAAGGGCAGAAGACACTACAGTGAGGGTGGGGGAGATGTGAATGGGGGCAGAGGACACTGCTTTGGGTGAGTGGGTTCAGGACACTACTGTGGGGAGAAGGGGGCAGAGGACACTACAGTGCTGGGGGCCAATGTAAAGGAGGCAGAGGACAGTGCGTTGGGGAGTACAGTACACTACTGTGGGGGGGGAGGGGGCAGGGGACACTGCAATGGGGGGGGGGTGATGTGAAGATGGCAGAGGACACTGCGTTGGGGGGGTACAGAACACTACTGCGGGGGGGGGGGGCAGAGGATACTGCTACGGGGGGGGGGGCAGAGGACACTACAGTGAGGGGGGAGAGAGACAGAGGACACTACAGTGGGAGGGTGATGTGAAGGGGACAGAGGACACTGCGTTGGGGGGGTACAGAACACTACTGTGGGGGGGGGAAGGGATACTGCTACAGGGGGGCAGAGGACACTACAGTGGGAGGGGGTGAGGGGGGAGAGGGACAGAGGACACTACAGTGGGGGTGGGGATGATGTGAAGGAGGCAGAGGACACTGCGTTGGGGGGGTACAGAACACTACTGTGGAGGGGAGGAGGGCAGAGGATATTGCTATGGGCGGGGGGCAGAGGACACTACGGGGAGAGGGGGGAGAGGGGCAGAGGACATTACAGGGGGGGGGGGGGGGCACGGGGATCACAGGTGTTCCGTACATCTCTGTGCAGGCAAGTCCCATTGATGTCAATGGGGATGCAGCGGCTGCATGAACACAGACACTACTCTCAATTTGACATCCATGGGCGTACATGGCACTGAACGCACATTGAGTGCATTGAGAGTCATGCACCCCGACCCACACACACGCTTCATCCCAATGCCATCAATGAGACTTGCCTGCACACAGATACACGGAACACCTGCGACCCCTGTGCTGGTAAATACGGCCCTCGAATGTGTGAATGAGGCCTAATTGTAAATAAAAGCACTGGAAAAGCCAGTTCAGCTTTAAAAAAGTGTTTTAAGAGGTACTAAAACTGGTCATACATGTTGCAATCTGATTGCACAATCTCGGTTAGATCAGCCAATGTCTAGGTAGTACAATGTCCTGCCTGGTTGGATAAAGATTTATTGGATTGTGCATCTAAACTCCTTAGATGTGACGGCTGCATTCATTTTTTTTTTTTCACCCTTACTATGACTCGGTGATCCTGCCAGTAACACACTTCCTGTAGTAGGATGGTATTGCTCACTCACCACACTGTATAACAGGAGAAGCAGCATTGTTATCCTAAGACAAGACTGAAGAAACCCTCCCCCTCTCCTCATCTGTATGATATGGGGGAGGTGTTCTGTAGTCCACAGAGAAAATCAGGCAGCCCCGGCTGCTTGGAAGTTGATTGCACTACATGCAGAGAGCACGGGACATTACAAGCGCGATGGATTTCTGGCAGATCAACAGGTCTTTTTTTGCACTTTTCTAAGGTCTCATTTAGACTTGTGGTTGGGGGGTTGTTAAAAATGAGTGATTGGCTGAGTTGTAGAACCCTTCAACCACCCCCCCCCCCCTTAATGTGATTGTAAACGGTCACCTTGTAAAACAGCCCATTTAGTTTAAAATAGAAATGAAAGGCAAAACATTTTTGTATAGGTATAAAAAAAATTAAAAGAAGATAAATACCTTTTTTAACTTTTTTATAAGTGATCACATTCCCTCTGTTCTCAGCTGCATAAGAGCTGGGGGGAGGAGGAGCAGCAGCACACTGAGCTTCCCAGTGAATGGCTGTGCAGCAGTGTGTGTCAGGACAAGTCTGATCATTGGAGGAGAGTACACTGAGTTCCCAGCATAGCTAGAGAACTGACCACGATGTACTCTTCTGCTTAGTGTGGTCAGTTTTTAATAGAAAAGAAGAGGGACTGGCAGAAACACCAGGGATTTCACATAAAAGAAGCAATACAAAGAGAACAGGATACTTTCTCATACAAGTACATGGTACAACAGGCACATATCAGGAATATAAAATGTTGGGGTAACAAACTGCAATGGCAGCGGATGAGGGTGTTTTACATGCCATGGTTGCAATGCTTTGCGACAGTAGCATTTCTGCAGCATATTTGGCAAGTACAGAATCACAGTATATATAAAATAATATGCAAAGTGGTTGGAGGGAAGCTTCAGATTGGCAAAGATGTTTTTATAACAAAATTATGTGAGCAGACTGCAGTTCCTCTTTAAAAAGTTAAACATTGCAAGACAAGCCCAGTAAAATGTGGTTAACTGCTATTAGCTATTCTTCATAAAGCGACGGCCTTCACAATGTGTCTTGTACAACATAACAAACAGGAACATGCAAGCAATAAGCAAAGAGTACACTCCGGAGATACATTATGAAGGAAAAGGAGTCACATCTACAGAAACGCAGTTTGACACCTGAATTCCACATCAATGATGTTGTTCAGAAAACCATAAATCCTATTCAAAATGGGGTCTGTTATGTGCACAATATGAAGGTCGTTGCTGGGACACACATCACTCCATTTTTTTTTTTTTAAATACTGTTACTGCATCTTTTGTTATTCATGCATGACATCTACAGCATTTTTACAGCAACTTACTCTTCGTTTTCCTTCTTCTGGCAATCAGAACAATAGTGACGATTAAAACCGATACTATACAGAGTAAACCAATAATAAGAATGTAGAAAGATATTCCAGAGCCTGTCGAGAGAAAACAACAAAAGAGACACGTTCATTTTCAATTATTAATACTCTGCCCTAATATGTTAAGGCGGATTTGGCAGTCAGCTTTTAGGGCAGGGATGGTAAACCCCATTTCATTATGGGCGGCATCAGCATAATGGTTGCCCTCAAAGGGCCGGCTGTATCTGTAATGCCCCGTACGCACCGTCGGATTTTCCGACGGAAAATGCTCGATGGGAGCTTGTTGTCGGAAATTCCGACCGTGTGTAGGCTCCATCGGGCATTTTCCATCGGAATTTCCGTCACACAAAATTTGAGATCTGGATCTCAAATTTTCCGACATCAAAATCTGTTGTCGTAAATTCCGATCGTGTGTACACAATTCCGACGCACAAAGTTCCAGGCATGCTCGGAATCAAGCAGAAGGGCCGCACTGGCTATTGAACTTAATTTTTCTCGGCTAGTCGTACGTGTTGTACGTCACCGCGTTCTTGACATTCGGAATTTCAGACAAGATTTGTTTGACCACGTGTATGCAAGACAAGTTTGAGCCAACACCTGTCGGAAAAAATCCATGGATTTTGTTGTCGGAATGTCTGGTTGTGTGTACAGGGCATAAAACTATATACATTTATCCGGGGCTAGGTGCAGGAACTCAACCATGCCCAATTTCCCACTAAATCGCATCAAATTATGGAGGTGGCCAAATTGTACTAACAGTGTGAGGATCCAAAAAAGGTCATAAATACCAGGAATGCAATATGTGTGAAGCTCAGGGATGTGTTATGTACAGAGTGCAAAGTTCAGGGGTGCACTCTGTACAGAGTGCAGAGTTCAGGGGTGTGCTGTGCACAGAGTGCAAAGTTTAGGGGTGCGCTGTGTACAGAGTGCAGAGATCAGGGGTGCGCTGTGTACAGAGTGCAGCTTTCAGGGGTGTGATGTGTACAGAGTTCAGTGTTCAGGGGTGCGCTGTGTACAGAGTGCAGAGTTCAGGGGTGCGCTGTGTACACAGAGTGCAGCGTTCAGGGGTGCAATGTGTACACAGAGTGCAGAGTTCAGGGGTGCGCTGTGTACAGAGTGCAGAGTTCAGGGGTGCGCTGTGTACAGAGTTCAGGGGTGCGCTGTGTACAGAGTTCAGGGGTGCGCTGTGTACAGAGTTCAGGGGTGCGCTGTGTACAGAGTTCAGGGGTGCGCTGTGTACAGAGTTCAAGGGTGCGCTGTGTACAGAGTTCAAGGGTGCGCTGTGTACAGAGTTCAAGGGTGCGCTGTGTACAGAGTTCAAGGGTGCGCTGTGTACAAAGTGCAGAGTTCAGGGGTGCACTGTGTACAGAGTTCAGAGTTCAGGGGTGCACTGTGTACAGAGTTCAGAGTTCAGGGGTGCACTGTGGACGGAGTGCAGAGTTCAGGGGTGCGCTGTGGACAGAGTGCAGAGTTCAGGGGTGCGCTGTGGACAGAGTGCAGAGTTCAGGGGTGCGCTGTGTGCAGAGTTCAGGGGTGCGCTTTGTACAGAGCTTAAGGGTGCGCTGTGTACAGAGTGCAAAATTTAGGGATGCGCTGTGTACAGGGTGCAGAGTTCAGGGGTTTGCCATGTACCATGTGCCGAGTTCAAAGGTATGCTAAGTACTGAGTGCAGATTTCAGGGGTGCACTACTTACCAAGTTCAGGAGTGCGCTACATATCGCGTGCAAAGTTTACTGGTGTGCTACATACCAAGTGCAGTTTCAGGGGTGCTCTATGCACAGAGTGCAGAGTTCAGGGGTGCGCTATGTACAGCGTGCAGTGTTCAGGGGCATGGTGTGTGAGGAATGCAGTTTTGGGAGTGCACTGTGTACAGAGTGCAGAGTTCAGGGGTGCCCTATGCGCAATGCAAAAGTGCAGGGTTCAGGGGTTTGCAACATACTGAGTGCAGAGATCAGGGGTGTGCTGTGTATAGAGTGCAGGGTTGAGGAGTGCATTACATACAGAATGCAGAGTTTAGAGATGTAGTATGAACAGTTTGCAGGGTTCAGCTCTTTTACAGGCTGTCCACATCTCACTTCCACCCCTGCTCAGCTCTGACCTCTGCACCACTCTCACTCATTCCCCATCTCTACACACACTTCCCTCCACAGCTCTCATTTCCCCCCACGTTCTGAAAAGGCCTGGCAGGCCAAATTCAGCCTATGGGCCTTGTGTTTGACACATGTGGTCTAGGGGGGAAGAAACAAGAATAATAATATGAAGGAATAAGAAGGAATAAAAAGAAATACATTGTTTTATTCCTTGTTCCCCCAACAGTCGGTGCTCTCAACCGCACTTCTCCGTGGGCAGGCCTTGTTAGTCCTCACCTGCTATAAAAGACTGGGGATGAGCTCAGGCTTGTTTGGATACTAGTTCAAACCCCCCTGAGCTATCCCACAAGGAAGCTGTCATTGCAGATCACCAGTCATAGGAAGCCAAGGCATTGCCCTCCCCACAGCCACACGTATACTTGCGGCTGTGAGGAATGCATTGGCCGCTTAAGATTTAAGTCCACAGTGGCAACTTCCTGGCAGAATGGTTCAAACGGGTTCAGACTACTGTAGCGTCTGAACACGCCTGGCCACATCCCCGAATACAACTGCTGGCACTGCATTGAAGGTGATGACATTGGAGAGTCTGCAACCGGTGAGCGACTTTGTGGGACCAGTTGTACAACAGGAGGAACACAGCAACAGCTGGGAGTCAGGTAAGTATTTTATTTCATTCCTTACCCCCTAACCTAGTCTATGAGATGTAGAAGAGGTGCAACCAGATAGCAATTTTTACATACAGACACAAGTTAAGCTTTGATGTATCTCTGGTTCATAGGTGATAATGCAAGGCCAAACTTATTTGGCCATCTCCCCCAAATGATTGAGTTCAGGCGTTTCCTGATCATTTTAGACAATTGTGTTCTTCCAAACTTGTGGTAACAGTTTGGCGAAGACCCTTTTGTTTTTGTAGCTTGACTATGCCCCTGTGTGCAAAGAAATCTTCATTAAGACATGACTTCACTAGTTTGGTGTTGAGGAACTTGAGTGGTTGGCGCAGAACCCTAAGCTCAACCCTACTTAACATCTTTGGGATGAATGACAACGCCAACTGTAAGCCAGGTCTTCTCATCCAACATCAGTATCTAACCTCACAAATGCTACTTTGGAACAATGGGTTCCCACAGACACCCTCCAAAATCTTGTGGAGAACCTTCCCAAAAGAGTGGAGACTGTTGTAGCCACAACAGGGGCACAACTTCATATTAATGTCTGTGGTTTTGGAATGGGATGTCCAACATGCTCATTTAGGTGTGATGGTCAAGATGCTCACAAACTCTTGGCCATATGTGTTAGCGATACATTATTGTTGAGGGAAGGGAAGGAGGTATAGGTACTTACAGTGAAATTTAAAATTGCTATTTACTGGTATAAGATGCCTGAAAGTAATGAAGCATCACAATCTTTGAAGTGTTTTGATGACACTGATGTGAGTACTGTACTATAGGACATGACCACTTACCTACTCTCTGTCAGCAGTTAACCACTTCCCACCTGTAGGACATGTCTGCACGTCCTCAGGTTGAAGTTGTAATACTGGGACCATGGCTGCAGTCATGACCCTGGTATCTTTTTTTTATTCAGCCGAAAAAAGTGATGGCACAGTGGCTGTATTTGATGGCCACATATAATGGGCACAGTGGCTGTATTTGCTGGGCACAGTGGCTGTATTTGCTGGGCACAGTGGCTGCATATGATGGGCACAGTGGTTGCATATGATGGGCACAGTGGTTGCATCAGTGGTGGCTGGTGCTTAAAATTTTGGGGGTGCGCAAACAAACTGAAAAATTCAGAAAAAAAACATCAATTACAGCCTCACTGTGCCTATCAAATGCAGCCACTTGCCCATCAAATGCAGCCACTGTGCCCATCATATGCAGCCACTGTGCCCATCATATGCAGCCACTGTGCCCATCATATGCAGCCACTGTGCCCATCATATGCAGCCACTGTGCCCATCATATGCAGCCACTGTGCCCATCATATGCAGCCACTGTGCCCATCATATGCAGCCACTGTGCCCATCAAATACAGCCACTGTGCCCATCAAATACAGCCACTGTGCCCATCAAATACAGCCACTGTTGTCCATCAATTGCAGCCACTGTGCCATCAATTGCAGCCACTGTGCCATCATATGCAGCCACTGTGCCCATCATATGCAGCCACTATGCCCAGCAAATACAACCACTGTGCCCATCATATGCAGCCACTGTGCCAAGCAAATATAGCCACTGTGCCCAGCAAATACAGCCACTGTGCCATCAATTACAGCCACTGTGCCCATCATATGCAGCCACTGTGCCCAGCAAATAAAGCAACTGTGCCCATTAAATACAGCCGCTGTGCCCATCAATTGCAGCCACTGTGCCATCATATGCAATGCTAAGTAATTTTCTAGCAAAAAAATGCAGATTTTTACTTGTATGACAGAAATCTCAGAATTGGCCTGGGGGTCAAGTAGTTATTTAGGATGCTGTCTTTTTACCATTGTTAAATATATATATTTATTTATTTTTTCTGTTAAATACAACTAGTGCAAGCGCCATCTACAGTCTATAACTGTAACAGTGAAAGTAGTTCCATCCATCTGACTGTGATGTGTGGCAGAGCTGTATAAATCAGGACTGGATGGACAGGTAAAATGTCACCCATATATATTTCATGTGTGTTTAGGGGGTTTGCCTGGAGTTCAGTATTAAAGACACACTGTCTTTACAACACAAGTATCCTAATAAAAGTCCATTACACCGATAATGTCTTTCTTCAACTTACTTTTAATGGCTTCAGCTGGTGGGTTATTGTGCATAACGTGAGTGGTAAATGAGTATGCGGGAAATGAGCTTGAATTGAACTTCCTGGGTTGTTTTGTCCTGGCAATGGCTGAGTCATCTTCACTGGAAGCTCCTATTGTGTAAAAAGAAAACAAAAAAAACTTATGTAACATATGTACAAGGCAATATGTGCATACAAAATGCAGGAAGTAATAGAACTACAAACAGTCATTAGCAACAAAAAAAAGAGAATATAAAAGAATGAAAATAAAATATTCACGGATATTAAGAAAAAGATTGAGATATATACAGTAACTCAGAAAAGTGAGTACACCCCTCACATTTTTGTAAACATTTTATTATATCTTTTCATGTGACAACACTGAAGAAATGACACTTTGTCTACAATGTAAAGTAGTGAGTGTACAGCTTGTATAACAGTGTAAATTTGCTGTCCCCTCAAAATAACTCAACACACAGCCATTAATGTCTAAACCACTGGCAACAAAAGTGAGTACACCCCTAAGTGAAAATGTCCAAATTGGGCCCAAAGTGTCAATATTTTGTGTGGCCACCATTATTTTCCAGCACTGCCTTAACCCTCTTGGGCATGGAGTTCACCAGAGTTTCACAGGTTGCCACTGTAGTCCTCTTCCATTCCTCCATGATCACATCATGGAGCTGGTGGATGTTAGAGACCTTGCGCTCCTCCACCTTCCGTTTGAGGGATGCCCCACAGACGCTCAATAGGGTTTAGGTCTGGAGACATGCTTGGCCAGTCCATCACTTTACCCTCAGCTTTTTTAGCAAGGCAGTGGTCGTCTTGTGTGTTTGGGGTTGTGTTTGGGGTGGTTATCATGTTGGAATACTGCCCTGCGGCCCAGTCTTCGAAGGGGATCATGCTCTGCTTCAGTATGTCACAGTACATGTTGGCATTCATGGTTCCCTCAATGATCTGTAGCTCCCCAGTGCCGACAGCACTCATGCAGCCCCAGACCATGACACTCCCACCACCATGCTTGACTGTAGGCAAGACACACTTGTCTTTGTACTCCTCACCTGGTTGCCGCCACACACGCTTGTCACCATCTGAACCAAATAACTTTATCTTGGTCTCATCAGATCACAGGACATGGTTCCAGTAATCCATGTCCTTAGTCTGCTTGTCTTCAGCAAACTGTTTGCAGGCTTTCTTGTGCATCATCTTTAGAAGAGGCTTCCTTCTGGGACGACAGCCATGCAGACCAATTTGATGCAGTGTGCGGCGTATGGTCTGAGCACTAACAGGCTGACCCCCCCACCCCTACAACCTCTGCAGCAATGCTGGCAGCACTCATACGTCTATTTCCCAAAGACAACCTCTGGATATGACACTGAGCACGTGACCTCAACTTCTTTGGTTGACCATGGCGAGGCCTGTTCTGAGTGGAACCTGTCCTGTTAAACCGCTGTATGGTCTTGGCCACCGTGCTGCAGCTCAGTTTCAGAGTCATGCCAATCTTCTTATAGCCTAGGCCGTCTTCATGTAGAGCAACAATTCTTTTTTTCAGATCCTCAGGGAGTTCTTTGCCATGAGGTGCCATGTTGAACTCCCAGTAACCAGTATAAGAGAGTGGGAGCGATAACATCAAATTTAACACACCTGCTCCGCATTCACACCTCAGACCTTGTAACACTAACGAGTCACATGACACGAGGGAGAGTAAATGGCTAATTGGGCCCAATTTTGCCCTTTTTTTTACTTAGGGGTGTACTCACTTTTGTTGCCAGTGGTTTAGACATTAATGGTTGTGTGTTGAGTTATTTTGAGGGGACAGCAAATTTACACTGTTATACAAGCTGTACACTCACTACTTTACATTGTAGCAAAGTGTAATTTCTTCAGTGTTGTCACATGAAAAGATGTAATAAAAAAAATTACAAAAATATAAGGGGTGTACTCACTTCTGTGAGATACTGTAGAATAAATCTCAAGAGACGCCTTTCAGGACATACTGCACTTCTAATTGATGGTTTGAGGACTGCATATTTTGAAACCACTAGAGGGCACTAGTATACCAAAATATTTTCTCTTCTCTCTCTATATACATATACACACCCCACCGATTAGCCATAACATTATGACCACCCACCTAATATTGAGTAGGTACCCCTTTTCCCACCAAAACAACTCTGACTCGTCGAGATTTGAAGAGCACTAGACCTCTGAAGGTATGCTGTGTTATCTGGCACCTATCAGTCAGTAGCAGATCACTGCCTCGGCTGGCTTGCAGTCTTCCCTTAGTCATAGCTCCCAATTGTCTCTGATTTTGAGGGACTGTCCCTGATTTGGAACAAAGTCCCTCTGCCCTCCTCATTTGTCCCTCATTTTGGTCTGCTCTATATAGCTGTATGTAAAACGCACTTTGGGGTTTATTTACTAAAGCTGGAGAGTGCAAAATCAGGCTCACTTCTGCATAGAAACCAATCAACTTCCAGGTTTTATTGCCAAGGCTTAATCGAACACGCTGAGGTTAGAAGCCGATTGGCTACCATGCACAACTGCACCAGATTCTGAATGCATCAGTTTTAATAAATCTACCCCTTTACATCTTTCAGAAAGTATTTCTCAGTGCTAAACATATATATATACTGTATATATATATATATTCTGAATTTTAATTTCTTAACACCAGTATATATGTATAGTATTGTTTAAAAAAAAAGTACTTGTGGGTTTAACTCATCTTTTTTTTCTGTATAATTCTCCTTTAAGAGGGCTCGGCAGGAGGTATGTCCTATGCCTACATACTTTTGCTAATATGTGTCCCTCATTCCCATCCAAAAAAGTTGGGCGGTATGCCCATAGTGCATCCTTCCCCAAGTAGGCAACACACTCACACCCGGCCATCTATATGATGTAAAAGAAAACCTGATTCATCAGACCAGGACACCTTTTTCCATTGCTCTGTGGTCCAGTTCTCATGCTTACGTGCCCATTGTAGGCTCTTTTGGTTGTGGACAAAGCACTTTACCGGTCTGCAGCTATGCAGCCTCATACACAACAAATTGATGCACTGTGTGTTCTGACACCTTTCTATCAGAACTAGTATTAGCAAGCTCCAGTTGAGCTCCAGTTGCTCTTCTATTGGATCAGGCTTTACAGAGCAACCTTTGCTCCCCACATGCATCAAAAACCCTTGGCCGACTGTCCCTTGTTTGCCAGTTTTACTTCCTTGGGCCACTTTTGGTGGGTTCTGACCACTGCAGACCAGGAACATCCTACAAGACCACAAGAGCCGCAGTTTTGGAGTTGTTCTGGCCCAGTTGCCTAGACATTACAATTTGGCCCTTGTCAAAGTCGCTCAAATCGTTACGTTTGCCCATTTTTTGGCTTTTAACGCACCAACTTGAGGGGCAAAATGTTCACCTAAAGCCTGAAATATCACACCCTCTTTCAGAGGCTATTGTTAAAATAATCAGGGCTATTCACTTTACCTGTCAGTGGTCAGAATGCTATGGCTCTTAAGTGTGTGTATATATGACCACTGACAGGTAAAGGGAATATCTCGATACAACGGCAACTAAAAATTGGTGGGATATATTAGGCAGCAAGTGAACATGTTGTCCATTAAGTTGTTGTGGTGAACGCAGAAAAAAAATGGGCATCGCAGTTTAGTTATGTATGTGGCTGTGAAGCCCATGTGACCCATATTCACAGCCAAAAGCTTCCACAATGGTCACATGAACATCAGAACTGGACTGCAGAGCAACGGAAGAAGGTGGCCTGGTCTGATGAATCACGTTTTCTCTTACATCATGTGGATGGCCGGGTGCGTGTGCGTCACTTACCTGGGGAAGAGATAGCACCAGGATGCGGAATAAGAAGGCAAGTTGGCAGAGGCAATGTGATGCTTTAGGCAATGTTCTGCTGGGAAAACTTGGATCCTGCCATCCATGTGGAAGTTACTTTGGTGTCCATGCCTCAATGGGTCAGGGCTGTTTTATCAAAAGGGGCCATACTTAATATTAGGTGGGTGGTCATAATGTTATGGCTGATCGGTATATATATATATATATTAATATTCATAAACAATTT
Organism: Lithobates clamitans; assembly: GCA_037952925.1. Classification (NCBI taxonomy): domain Eukaryota; kingdom Metazoa; phylum Chordata; class Amphibia; order Anura; family Ranidae; genus Lithobates; species Lithobates clamitans. Next base: position 460,024 of record JBBGZY010000590.1, on the reverse strand, counting down.
ATATTTCCAGCCAGTAGGCCAAGATCAAGGCCAAGATCAAGATCACCACCACTCTTCACCCGCTCTGCAAGGCTTCAAACAAAATTTCAAAAGCCCAAAGTAATCAGTGACACCAATGTCCCCAGTACACCATGTATTAAATGGCTATTTGGAAAATAAAGAATTTATATATGAACAGTAAAAAGAAATATAACATATATCAGTTTTAAACCTGTAAATGTAATACAATAAAATAAAATTAAAAGTCAATGTATTTACCCTTTAATCCCTTGAATCAAACACATTTGCTGTATACTTATTAGAACTTTACTCCCTCCACCCTTCTCAAATCCCACCACCATCCCCCCACCCTCCTCTTACCGCTTCATCTGGGTTGTGCGCAAACAACATACTCGCCTCTGGTGATCCAGTGGTGTCCTCACAAGATCCACCACTTCATTGTAGCACCCCCAGTTCTGAGCTATCATGTTTATGTCACGGTGGAGCTGGTTGCTGTTTCTGCCGGGTTGTGCAGGGGCCCTGTGATGATCCGCATGTGTCCTGATGCATCATCAGCGGGGCAGCTGCAAAAGCCATGAAGGAATATCCGGCATCCCCTGATAACTCAGCATGGCTCATGCTCCAGAGAGTATACCCTGTGGCCTCCTGGGATCCATGGCGTAGGTATCCCAGGAGGTTGCAGCATTGTAAACATCATTCTCGTTTAGGAGAGAAACCAGGAAGAAACGGAAGAGGTCCCCAAAAAAGTTGTTCTCCCCTCAAAAAAAACCCATCTAAATCTGTGAGTACGGGGGTAGAAGGTGAACGGTGTTAAGTTGAGGAGAGGGCGAAGATCCACTTTAAATACTTACCTTCTACCCAGTAAAAATACTTAGTAGAGACACATTTGGCTGCAACTAAAGGTGCAGTCATTTATGGAAATACTCAGCCAGCATTGGACATCTGGGTCCTGCTAATTTTTGGATATCATTTGGTGAACAGTAAAGCCTTGCCTTTGATTCTGCAATGTGTTAAATCTGAGCTTTTCCTGAGCCATGCTAAGACATTGGGTTCTTGGTTTTAAACTACTGTACAGTAATTTTGGCTTTATTTGGGTCTGTGTCCTGCTGGACATTGGACCTCCAACTCAGTCTCAGATCTGAGACTGAGATTTTCCACTAGAATGTCCCATGTTTGCCTCCCCCATCCCCAGACCAGTTCCTTGTCTCTGCCTAGGGAAAGCTACACAATGCTTCCACCACCATGCTTCACATTGAAGATATTGGGTTAAGGCTCCCTTTCACACAGGGCAGACAACATTGAGATTAGCGGGGATCTGTTCCCGGATCCCATGCTTATCAGAGCAGAGCGGGCAGATGAGCCATCCACGTCCACTCAGTTTATATAGAGCAGACATGGACAGAGCCCACTCTGCTCTATGGGCGGCCAGGAGTAAATAGACTCCATTGTCCATTTACACCTGACTGCCCTCGGATCCACCTAGATGGAGGAGGACGGATCCCCTTCTGTTTGTTTTTAGCTGACTTGACCAGACCATAGGTAGGCAGGTGTAAACAGACACAAGTCTGTTTACACCCATCGGTCCATAGGGGTGAATGGACTGTCCAATTTGTGTAAAAGAGGCCTAAGGAGTTGTGGTGGCCTTCTGCCAGATGTTTTGTGCTAAGGTCAAAAAGGTACATTTTGGTTTAATCAGTCTAGGGATTCTTTTTGTATAAATGGCGTCTTTTTTCCAAAGTTCTCCTATGCACAACTTCTTTCTTCTTAGCTGTGTATCTCTGGCCTCCTAGTTGATGAGTTTTAGTGGATGATGTTCTCCAGGCAGTGTTGATGGAGTTGTGCCATTTTTTCCATATTTAGATATGTCATGGTGCAAATGGCGGAGGCGTACAAAGCTTGGGATATTCCTTTTAAAACTGACCTGAAGCCTTCTCCTTCATCTTGCACCATTGTCAGGCGTCTTGTACTGAAATTAATTACTCTGATTTCACTGCACAGTGTAAGTTTCTCACAATGTGCATTAGAAGCTGCAGCAAGTCAGATAGAGCCCACCTCATTTTCTGGCTGGAAGGACATCTAGCATACATCCAGCACACCCATTTCATTCATTGATTTTCGTTCTTGTAATCATGGAGGCTCGCCATCACATGTGGGCATTACATATGCATCCTGCCCAGAAATGCCCACTTCTAAAGACTTACATCCACAGAACAGGTATTGTTCTTGATTAGTTAATATCTCCATCATCAAGTGGTGAACAAGGAAAATGCAAGGCAACAATTCCAATTCACCAGTTAGAAATAGGTAGCATTAATTTGTCACTAAAGGCATAATTTTTAAAAAATTTTTGAGATAGAGTAAGGGAGGATTATAACACCTGTCATGTATTTTTTTATTTTTTGCCATCTGTGTCCCATTGGGGAGATTTTCCTTCACTTCCTGTCCCATAGTCAAAACATGAAGTGAGAGGAAATCCCTCCAAAATTAGGGAGTCCTGGGGTATCACCAGAACTAGAGGCTCCATTAGAAGATTTCTATTAGGCTTCATGTACACGGGACAATTTTACAACCTTTCCATAGTAACAAACATTTAAAACCTTTGTTTTGCCGCGTTTACATGCCGCATTTGCATTTAGAGGTGTTTAAAAAAAAATAGCCAAAAATGAAAAACGAAACGCAGCTAAACGCGAGTTACCACGTTTAGAAGCGTTTGGTGCTTGAAATGCCTGTAAACTCAGCTTCTGAACTGATTTTTTTGCATTCCAAAAAGTGCCTCTGAACTCAACTGCCTAGAAACTACTGTAAATGACCCTGTGTACATGTACTGATAAGATAACAGAGGAGAGTTCAGGGGCAGTTGAAAAAAACTCCCAACTGCTCCTAAACATCCGTTTACCAGCAGCAGTGTACATGAGGCCTTACTGCTCTGATGTCAACCAAAAATTTGGGATTTTCCTTTACTTCCTCTTTCAGTGATAATGGTAAATCGGACAAATAGAAAGGGATCAATCTACCTAATGGGGGCACAGACAGCAATAAAAACTGACAGGGCCTCAAATCCCTCTCAACTAAATTGAAAAATAAAAAAAATAACAAAAGTTTAGTCTGTATATCAGACCAAGTAGGAAGAACTAGAGTATGCAGGACAGAGTAGAGGCTCCTAGGAGAACACATGCTGAGCAAATGGTTGCCAATAATGCCCACTTTTTGATAGAATGTCACACACAGTATATACTATATATCTTAAAGTTGGTAAACACCTGACTATCACACCTACAGTGCCTATAGGACCAAACATATTTTGACATCTTGTCAAATTGTTAAAGAATCTGTGAAGGGTACTTCTCCTACAGCATAAAAAGGCATATTAATTGTGCTCTTTCAACTTTAAGGTAACTGTAGAGGGCCCTTTTCTGTTCCAGCATGACTGTGTCCAAAGCCATCTCCATGAGTTTAAGAGTGGAGGAACTTGAGTGGCCATCATGGAGCCCTGACCTCAACACTACTGAACACCTTTGGGATCAGATCTTCCTATCCGACATCAGTACCTGACCTTAGCCCTTCTAAACACTTTTGGGATCAGGTCTTCTAATCCAACATCAGTACCTGACCTCAACCCTACTGAACACCTTTGGGATTAATTAGAATGGCAATTGTGAGCCAGGTTCCCACAGATAACCTCCAAAATCTTGTGGAAAGTCTTCCCAGAAACATGGCAGGCTTTTATAGCCACAAAAAGAGGGCTAACTTCATATTAATGTTCATGGTTTTGGAACTGAATGTCAAACAAGCTCATAGAGCTTTGATGGTCAGGTGTCCATAAACATTTGGTCATACGGTATGTATATGAATGAGGTATAAAGTTATAGTATGAACACTTCATTTATCAATATATTACTCAGGATATCACCCCACTGCACGGTGATCTCACATTCCATATCTGGGTTATCAGTAACGTGATTTTCTATGGTACCAAAGCAAAAGGAGGAGTCATTGGTTAGGTGTTAAAACCTGTATTGCACATTTTCATTCCGGATATACTTGCAGTTATTTCATCTCATATCATGTATGTATCTCAACCCCATAGGAGCAGCTGGCGAATACAGTTCTATTGCCCCACTTAAAGCACCCATAGCCAGGCACACAGCATTTTCCCCATTCTTCCACTGGCTCAGAAAACAGTCCAGGGGTTCTTTTAGGGTTTTTATCAGGAACAATAAACTGGGATATGGAGAGGGAGCATGGGATATCCGGAAACTGTAAAACTGGATAACTTGAGGACTCCTCAATTTCTGGCTGCACTTCACAGACTGTTGAATGTCCCAGAGGATTTCTTATGCTGTTGATGACCGGTACTCCACAGTTGCTTTCCTTGAGCATTGGGGTCCTCTACTCACACAGCCACAGGATCATCGGTTGCCTCCTGCTGATGTCCACCAGGCTCCTCCTAGTGAGGGAGATGTAGACTCACACCACCATAGGACAACTGAACTCTTTCCCACCAACTTCCTCCTGGCTCTCTCCAGTGAGCTTCTCCAGGCCCAACTTGATCCCTGGATACAGATCTGCACCAAGCTAAGCCAAGTTTGGACCTTTGGTGTTTTTCTCACAGTTTCCTTTGGGATCCGGCACCAGGGGGCAGTGCCCCCTCACAGGGGTCTCCTTCTGGGCCCAGGAACATTGCACTTGCTGCTCAGGCCTCAGACTATTTATGAGCTCTCTCCACCTTCTGAGCACACCTTCTCAGGGATTGGCTAAAGTCCCATAAATATTTAGGCTGCCTGTTCTGCCCTTCCTCCCACTATACTTCTAGAATGCTCTACAAGACAGTGGGAAGTAACAGAACAGCAGCATGTGAAACACTGAGCAGCCCTAGATAATCAACCCCTGCTCCACTGATTAAACCAAATTTACCTAGCAGTCTTCTCTAACCTAGGAGGGTGCTACATGTAGTTATGTGTACTACTAACACTATATATCAAATTTTATTTTTTTGAAACAAGAAAACAGGTCCTGTTAGAGGGTGGTCAAGTGTCTTTTTAAGTAGAGAGAAAGGGTGAGCTCCCCAGGGCGTATAATTTTTATTTGTCACAATAGAATCTATCAGTCCAGATATAATTTATTATTTGTCATAATAGAGCTCATCAAAATTTAACAGACAACACATTTTGGGGGTTACACACAAATAACCCTTCATCAGGGTCTGGGTTTGCTGTTCTAAGAAATCTGGATGAGTAGTTGGTCTTGTTTTTCTCGCTTTTCTCAAGAAGCCAAAGTCTGCTTAGTAGAGTTGCCTGGTCTGTCCCCGTTTACAACTTACTAAAATAGAAAATCCCCCAAACAGGTATTTGGGGATTATTGTTCCAGTATAACAGAGACTTGAGGGTCTGTTTATAACAAAAAGAATTGCTGAGCATTCGCACAAACCTTAGAAATAACCCATAACCCATATCATATCACATCTTCAGCTCCCTCCAGTGGTAAGAAGACTGTATTTTTCTGAAAATACAGTGGGGACGGAAATTATTCAGTATTAAATTTTTCACTCTTTGTTATATTGCAGCCATTTGCTAAAATCATTTAAGTTCATTTTTTCCTCATTAATGCTGAGTGCTCAGGACCTCAGACTGGGCGAAGGTTACCTTCTAACAAGACAATAACCCTAAGCACACAGCTAAGCACACAGCTAGTTGTTGTGGCTTCACAACAACTCCGTGACTGTTCTTGAATGGCACAGCCAGAGCCCTGACTTAAACCCAATTGAGCATCTCTGGAGAGACCTAAAAATGGCTGTCCACCAACGTTTACCATCCAACCTGACAGAACTGGAGAGGATCTGCAAGGAGGAATGGCAAAGGATCCCCAAATCCAGGTGTGAAAAACTTGTTGCATCTTTCCCAAAAAGACTCATGGCTGTATTAGATCAAAAGGGTGCTTATACTAAATACTGAGCAAAGGGTCTGAATATTTAGGACCATGTGATATTTCAGTTTTTCTTTTTTAATAAATCTGCAAAAATGTCAACAATTCTGTGTTTTTCTGTCAATATGGGGTGCTGTGTGTACATTAATGAGGAAAAAAATAAACTTAAGTGATTTTAGCAAATGGCTGCAATATAACAAAGAGTGAAAAATTTAAGGGGTCTAAATACTTTCCGTCCCCACAGTACCTTACTCAGGAAAATACCACATTATGGCAACTAGCTGGAGCTAATAAACATAGGAAATACATAGAAAATGAAATGTTTCATGTATCACAAACATTACAGGGATTATTCCTGATGTTTGTGTGAATTGTTAATAAATAGATGAATGCGTGTACATTGATTCACCTGTAGTCCACATTTTAAAACAATCTGTTATTTCATGCTTATGCTTGTATATGTTTCGTTTGAGTGGTGGGGGCGATGCCTTGTGTTTTTTACAATGCAAGGCACAAATTACCCTATTTTACAGTTTGGCTTTTAGCTTTATTGAGATGTCACAAAGTGACATTTCATTAATTTCTATGCACCACACTGGAGATGAATGGAAATAAATGGATGGAGATGGAGGTGAACACTGGTGTAAAATAATGCACACATGCTGCAATTTCCTGCACGTCTCCACTTTAAAAAGAAGGGTTTCTTTTTATTTTTTTTAATTTTTTGCCCATCATACTTACCTAGGTGAATGCTGCATCTGTCCCCCAGCGCCTCTGCATTGAGAACCGAGCCATCGAACACAGTGATGTCTCGGTACCCTCAGCTCCCTGAGAGGAGAGCTTCTGCCTGTCAGTCAGCGGCTCTCTGCTCTGCTCCTCCATGCTCACTAGAGCTCTGAGCTGTGGAGGGGGTGGGGAGCAGCCGTTTCAGCCTCTCAGCAGGTCGCTGAGACAGGCATCAGTCCAGGCACCCGGCGGATCCAGACTTTGTCGTGATGACGCGGTGCAGGGACTGACTTCAGACCGCTCTCTGCTAAAAAACGGGCTGAAGACGGACTGCACTTCTGTGACCCATAGGAGAAGACCAGCCTAACAAGCTCAGACTGGACTTCTTTAATTGTAGCGTGAATAGGGCACTTAGAAAATAATGGTTCTCTATGGGCCCTAGTGGGTACTTGTATTATTCTGTATATAATGGTGTCTTCTTAAGTATTTTCATAGCCATTCATCCATTGAAACTGCAGGTTAATTCATTCTGTGGGGCAAAATCGAATGTCAAATTAAGTAATTGCCAGACCATTGTTCCACATTTATACTGACAGTCTATTGACTGGAATGGTACCAGCTGATTGGAGAAAAGCCAATGTAGCACCAATATTTAAAAAGGGCCCAAAATACATCCCTGGGAATTACAGACCTGTTAGCCTAACATCAATAGTATGTAAACTCTTGGAGGGGATTAAAAGGGCCTATATACAAGATTTTAGCAATGAGAATGGTATCATTAGCAATAATCAGCATGGATATATGAAGAATCGTTCTTGCCAAACCAATCTATTAACCTTCTATGAGGTGGTGAGTTTCCATCTAGATAAAGGAAGGCCCGCAGACGTGGTGTATCTGGATTTTGCAAAAGCATTTGGCACAGTTCCCCATAAACGTTTACTGTACAAAATAAAGGCCGGTGGCATGGACCATAGGGTGAGTACATGGATTGAAAACTGGCTACAAGGGCGAGTTCAGAGGGTGGTGACAAATGGGGAATACTCGGAATGGTCAGGGGTGGGTAGTGGGGTCTCCCTGACTTCTGTGCTGGGACCAATCCTATTTAATTTTTTCATAAACGACCTGGAGGATAGGATAAACAGTTCAAAATCTGTATTTGCGGACGATACTAAGCTAAGCAGGGCAATAACTTCTTCGCAGAATGTGGAAACCTTGCAAAAAGATCTGAACAAATTAATGGGGTGGGCAACTACATGGCAAATGAGGTTCAATGTAGAAAAATGTAAAATAATGCATTTGGGTGGCAAAAATATGAATGCAATCTATACACTGGGGGGAGAACCTCTGGGGGAATCTAGGATGGAAAAGGACCTGGGGTTTCTAGTAGATGATAGGCTCAGCAATGGCATGCAATGCCAAGCTGCTGCTAATAAAGCAAACAGAATATTGGCATGCATTAAAAAGGGGATCAACTCTTGAGATAAAACGATCATTCTCACACTCTACAAGACTCTGGTCCGGCCGCACCTAGAGTATGCTGTCCAGTTCTGGGCACCAGTCCTCAGGAAGGATGTACTGGAAATGGAGCGAGTACAAAGAAGGGCAATAAAGCTAATAAAGGGTCTGGAGGATATTAGTTATGAGGAAAGGTTGCGAGCACTGAATTTATTCTCTCTGGAGAAGAGACGCTTGAGAGGGGATATGATTTCAATATACAAATATCGTACTGGTGACCCCACAATAGGGATAAAACTTTTCGCAGAAGGGAGTTTAACAAGACTCGTGGCCACTAATTAAAATTAGAAGAAAAGAGGTTTAACTTTAAACTACGTAGAGGGTTCTTTACTGTAAGAGCAGCAAGGATGTGGAATTCCCTTTCACAGGCAGTGGTCTCAGCGGGGGGGACATTGATAGTTTTAAGAAACTATTAGATAAGCACCCAAACAACAAGATACAGGGATATACAATGTAATACTGACATATAATCATATAATCACACACATAGGTTGGACTTGATGGACGTGTGTCTTTTTTTCAACCTCATCAACTATGTAATTATGTAAAGCCAACTGACCATCTTATAGAGAAATGCATCTAAGTGCATACACACTAAATGCACAGCAACTACTTGGCGCTAACGTACTCCTGCTGATGACATGGCACACAGTGGGAACTCTGGCGTGAATTATAACACAAAGGCAGAGTGTGTACCTATCTACGAAGATGCTAAGCACAGCTAAACAGTGTCATCAACAGATAAAAATAGAGGAGATGCCATTTATAAATACTTACTCTCCTTCCATTAAACTATCAACTTAGTAGCCCTAATGCTTAATGTGGTCATGTGACATGCCAGGTCCTGACTCTTCTATCTTCTGGAATAAAGAGTGGAAGGGTTATATGCTGGATGGACACATCGCTGCCTAGTGACATGGACACTTCCTATTGGATCATTCAGTAGAATCCTCATAGGGTCCTGAAGACTAGAGCAGTGGTGAAATAATGTCATGATGAGAGGAAACAACAAGACTGGTCAGCAGGAGGCATGGACTGCAGTGGTGGGTCACTGGTCTTCAGTCCTGGAAGAGTTGCTATAAAGGTTCAGGTGATGATGAACTCATCATGGTGCTTCAGAAGGGTTTATTGATTTTTGATTTGGGACTGGAATGGGGAGTGATGTTGAGAAATTTCCCAGAGATAAGCCTAAATACCTCCAGTATCATATTACAGACAAGGAAAAAGCAAGGAAGACCAACTCCTTAGAATTGAGATACAAAATGCAGCACTAAGCTGAACACTAGAGCAAGCAGGAGGAGCCGACAGAAGGTGGTATATAGTGAATTCTCCTAGTTGAACACATACTGCATGTGCAGCAACTGTTTGGAGCTAATACAGTATACTCCTGTTAATGGCATGGCATGCATTGAAGACTCTGGCCTTATATACAGCACAATTCAGAAAGAAGGCGGCGCATGCCCATGTCTATAAAGATGCTAAGCCCAAGTGAACAGCATCATCAACAGCTACATATACAGTGACACCATTTGTTGATATTTACTTGTATTAAGGTCCCGCCATGCAGTTGTTTCCGCTTCCATATGGGGTGTTTCAGTAACAATTTGTTCTATGGTACCAAAGCAGAGGATAATAATAATATAAGGGAGTCATTTATTGGGTATTAACAAAAAAAATCTAAATTTCAGAGCACTTTCATTTTAGATGCTCTTGCAATTATTTTTCCTTAAATTATTTTTAACTCCACATTTTATTTCTCGTTCATGGGCAACCGCTCTACAGGCACCCCAGATTGGGGGAGCCTTGGCTTTTGACGATAGGGAAGGAAAAAAAGTAATAACAAAAAGGGCCAACAATTTTACACAAACAAAGTCATACAAATGTAAGCATTATACCTGTCAGAGTTTGTGAGTTCTTTGTAGGAGTTATTTTCCTATTATGGTCATCAATGTTAGAAATTGGGTTCTCTGTGATAGTAAAACAATTCCTATTAGTAGTATTAATGGTAGGTAAACTTACAGGATATTACAATAATATGAGCACAAAGGGCTACAGATATAACAAAATATAGCTGAAATGCATATGCCACCATGGGGGGCTGGTATATACTGCAATTTTGCTCAGCTGACAATCGCACTTCAGTGGAGATTCGCAGACCACTCCATTTCATGGTCATTTACTTAAAAGTCAAAGGATCTCACAATATATTAACATTTATGTGTCAGTTTAATTCACAAGGCTCAGTTAGTACTGGTTGTCCATTGATGATTGCAAGGCTAGAGCACCCTGGCCAATGGCTTGACAAGTAGAGAAGTCTCCTAAATGTGTTGCCTGGTTACCACACTCATGTCCAGGAGGAGGGGAAGCTGTGGACTCAGCATTACCCCATCTAAGAGGACACTACCACTGTGTACATTGTGCAGGATCCACTAATAGTAGACATTGGCAACAGTTCTTCTAAATCCCCACCAGTAGTGGTGCCCATTGATGTCAGCAAGCCAAGAGCACTCTGGCCAGAAGCTTGACAAAGGTTTAAAAGACTCTGAAATATGTTGCTTGGCCAATGCACATGTGTCAAGGAGGAGGTAATCAGTGAACTCAGTGTTCCCTATTGAAGAGGACCCTACCACCGTGCAAATTTTGCAGGATCCACCAACAGTGGACACCAGAAAGAGTTCTTCAAAGCCATCAGTGGGGCTGTAACAGAACTCTTCCCAGTGACTACCATTTGTGAATCCTGCAAAATGTTCACAGCTGTAGGGGGAAAGCTGAGTTCACTGCTTCCCTCCATCTGGACACATGTACATTAGCCAGGCAATGCATTTCAACTCTTCTCCACCTTTGTCAAGCCATTGGCTAGGGTGTTCTGGGCTTGCTGAAGGAATAAGGTGTAGTAGTCCTCCCTGCTGCTGCTCCCAACAATTAAATTAAAGTTCTGGCCTGCCCAGGGGATTTATATAGAAGAACTTTAATTAAATTGTTGGGAGCCACGGCACAAAGGATTACTCCACCTGCTCCTGGAACCGAGTAAATATTTCCCATTCTGTCCCAAGCCCCAGCTGCTTAAATTATGAGCCCGGGGAACTTTTATCATTGCTGCCCGCCACAGCCCCTGGAAAAACCATGTGTGTATTTAAAGAGTCCCCTTTGCCCCCTACTGAACTAATGGGGCCCGGGTCTGGTATAGGAGGGCCGCTTCTACCCCCCTATCAGCGGCTCTGCTCACATGCATGCATACACATACTAAGCACAGGGAGAACACACAACTCCATGCAGGTAGTGTCCTGACCAGGACCTAAAACTGGGGACCCCAGTGCTGCAAAGCACTAGTCCTACCAACTAAGCAACTCTGCTGCCCATACATAACTATATATATATGTGCAATAGAAATTCTGTTGTCTTTTTAAAATTCAAAGTGACTATAAAGAATAAGCTTTAATTTTAACAATCCTAGAGCAAAAGAGGTCTGCACTCACTCAGTATAACACAGAAGATGAGCCTACAGTAATTTACCTGTAGTCAAGTCTGGTTCTTTGTCAACAGAACTAACTTTTACATCAGGAATGACGGTAATAAAGATTCCTGTGATAAGATAACAGTTACATATATATATAGTGCTATTAGGGAAGGATACTTTCAAACTAGGCAAAATTAGACACAACAATATTAAGGAAAAAAACTGCAAAAATTAAAACATATTTCAGATTGGTAATTATAAAAAGTGGAACTGAAGGGTCAGTTTTAAAGAAATCCTTCAGTATCACTTGAAAGACAAGAAAAAAAGCTTTGCAAACCAACTCCCCAAGCTCCCGCTCATGCAACAACCTGCACACCAGAAAAAGCAGGGAGAACCAGCAATACACAGTTCAAGGCAAATGCTCCTAGGCGAGCATATACTGAATGCACAGCAACTACTTGGAGCTAAAATACTCATGGCACAGCACAGATTGGAGACCCTGGCATGAGTTACAGCGCAATCTAAAAAGAGGATGGAGCATGTACTTGTCTATGAAGATGCTAAGCACAACTGAACAGTGCCATCAAATGATAAAATGAGCCAAGATGTCTTTTGTCAGTATTTACCCCCGCCCCCCCCAATTAACTTTTATCCCCTTCTCTATATTATTGCCCCAGTACATACACTATATTGGCAAAAGTATTGGGATGCCTGCCCTTACACGCACATGAACTTTAATGGCATCCCATTCTTAGTCCCTAAGGTTCAATATTGTGTTGGCCCACCCTTTACAGCTATAACAGTTGTTCTAGGAAGGCTGTCCACAAGATTTAGGAGTGTGTCTATGGGAATGTTTGACCATTCTTGCAGCAGCACATTTGTGAGGTCAGGCACTGACGTTGGACGAGAAGGCCTGGCTCACAGAGGTTGGCACTCTGTGCAGGCCAGTCATGTTCCTCCACCCAAAACTCGCTCATCCATGAATTTATGGACCTTGTTTTGTGCACTGGCGCGCAGTCATGTTGGAACAGGAAGGGGCCATCCCCAAACTGTTCCTACAAAGTTGGGAGCATGAAATTGTCCAAAATGTCTTGGTATGCCGACGCCTTAAGATTTTGCTTCACTGGAACCAAGGGGCCAAGCCCAACCCCTAAAAAACAACCCCACATCATAATCCCCCCTCCACCAAATGATTTGGATCAGTGCACAAAGCAAGGTCCATAAAAACATGGATGAGCGAGTTTGGGGTGGAGGAACTTTACTGGCCTGACTTCAACCAGATAGAACACCTTTGGGATGAATTAGAGCACAGACTGCAAGCCAGACCTTCTTGACCAACATCAGTGCCTGACCTCACAAATGCGCTTCTGGAAGAATGGTCAAACATTCCCATAGACACGCTCCTACACCTTGTAGACAGCCTTCCCAGAAGAGTTGAAGCTGTTATAGCTGCAAAGGGTGGACCAACTCAATATTGAACCCTACGGACTAAGACTGGGATGCCATTCAATTTCATGTGCGTGTAAAGGCAGGCATCCCAATACTTTTGACAATATGGTGTATATATTAAATAAAAAAGCTAAGCAGCCCAAATGATCACTTGAATTTAGGGCACACCAAGTTCTCACTCTTACTACTGGATGACCACAACGCTGCCTGGTGATTTGGACACTTCCTATTGGGTCCATCAGTGGGATCGTCATGGGGTCCTGAGGACTATAGCAGGGTGTGATGATGTAATGGTGACAGGAGGCAATAATACTGCTCAGAAGGAGGCCTGGACTGCAGTGGTGGGTCCCCAGTCTCCAGTCCTGAGTGGTGGACATTTTTTTTATTTGGGGATGGGTTTGGAGAAAGGGATTGGGGACATTTTGAGAATTACCTCAGAGATGAGCTTTAATAACTCCAGTATCACATGATGGACAGTGAAAAAGCTAGGAAGCCAACCCAGCTCCCATGGTAGAACTAAGCTAAAGAATGCAGCACTAAGCTGAGCACCAGAGCAAGCAAAAAGCACCAAACGCCGTATAGATGAACACATAATAAACTGCTTGGAGGTAATATAGCTCCTGCTTTTGATAGCATAGCACACAATGGAAGCTCCAGCATGAATTACAGCACAATTCAGGAAGAAGGCGGCGCATGTACAAGTCTATGAAGGTTCTAAGTGCAACTGAACAGTGTCATCAGCAGCTGCAAAGACAGTGACATCATTTATCGATATTTACTTGTTTTAACGTCCTGCCGTGTAGTTTGTTCAGTTTCCATATGGGGAGTTTCAGTAACAATATTTTCTATGGTACCAAAGCAGAAGATAACAATATTATAAGAATTCAATAAGTAGGTATATAAAAAGAAAACAAAAGAGACTTCACAGCATTTCCATTTCATATGCTTTTGTGGCTAGTTTGCCTTACTTTATGCTACAAGCTCTACAGTTTACATTTTGTATGTCACTAGCATCAAATAGCAAATTGTGTGCCAAATGCTCTACGGGCATGCCGGTCCGCTGGATTGACAATAGAGATTTGCAGAGAAGAAAATAAGCCAAAAATAAATAAAAGATACCTGTACGGACAATAATGTCATAAAAAAAAGCCAAACAAATAATAGGATTTTTATAACTGCTTACCTGTAAAATCCTTTTCTTGGAGTACATCATGGGACACAGAGCCTCAAGTATTTACTTAGTGGGTTATAGCTACCTTCAGGTGTTGACACTGGTATAATCAATACAGGAAGGTGACTCCCCTATATAACCCCTCCTCTTTCCAGGAGTACCTCAGTTTTTGTAGCTAAGCAATATAAGCAATAAACTTACACCCCATAAAACAGAGGGGTGGGAGCTCTGTGTCCTATGATGTACTCCAAGAAAAGGATTTTTACAAGTAAGCTGTTTAAAAATCCTATTTTCTTTATCGTACATCATAGGACGTCCCAAAGCAAAGCTACTTGAGGGGAGGGAGACACAACCCGTAGGGCACCCCCAGACCTGAGGACTTATACTGCTGCCTGCTGCACACTGCGCCCAAAGGCAATATCCTCATTCCTTCTTACATCCACTTGATAAAATTTTGTGAATGTATGGACCGAAGACCAAGTTGCGGCTTTGCAGATCTGAGCAAAGGAGGCCTGATGACGCACTGCCCTAGAAGCACTAACCGCTCTGGTAGAGTGTACCTTAACTTGAATAGGGGGAATCTTACCCCTTAAATCATAAGTTTGAATTATAACTTGCCAAATCCACTTAGCAACAGTGGATTTCGACGCTGCCTGTCCTTTCTTAGGACCCTCGGGCAGAATAAATAAGACATCAGTCTTACGAATCTGAGCAGTTTTCTTTAAATACATTTTCACTGCTCTCACTACATCAAGACAATGTAGTGACTTTTCTTCCCTGGAACATGGTTTTGGGAAAAACAATGGCAGAGCAATATCTTCATTTAGATGAAAGCCTGAAACCACTTTTGGCAAAAAGCCTGAAAGAGAGCGTATCATCATTCTGTCCTTGTAAATATTCAAATATGGCTATTTACAAGAAAGAGCAGCCAATTCTAAAACCCTCCTTGCTGAGGATATAGCAACCAAAAATATCAGCTTCCTAGTCAGAAGGACTAACGGAATATGCTGTAATGGTTCAAATGGCTGTTTTTGTAACACTGACAAAACTAAATTCAAGTCCCAAGGGCTTAAGGGTGATTTAACTGGCGGATTAATCCGCATAACTCCTTGCATGAAACCCCAGACTAGAGAATGCGTAGCAAGCGGTCTTTGAAATAAAACCGATTAGGCTGAGACTTGGCCCTTAATAGTACTTAGGGCCAACTTCATCTCTACGCCCAAATGTAGAAAGGCAAGAATTCTGCCTATAATATAGCTCCGAGGGTGCCAACTCTTGGATTCACACCAGGAAACATAAGCTTTCCAAACTCTATAATATATAGCTCTGGAAGCTGGCTTCCTTGCATTGAATAAAGTTGAGATAACTGACCTGGAAAGCCCACGTTTCTTCAGAATGTGGGTTTCAATAGCCAAGCCGTTAAATTTAGCGTTCATAAAGTAGGATGGAATATCGCCCCCTGCGAGAGCAGGTCTGGCCTTTGTGGGAGAGGCCAAGGACCCACCACTGCCATCTCTACAATTTCTGCATACCATGACCTTCTGGGCCATGCTGGTGCTACCAGAATTACTGGCTTTCTTTCCAGTTTGATCCTGCAAAGAAGTCGAGGTAGCAACTGAATCGGGGGAAATGCATAGATCAGTGAAAACTGATCCCACGGGGTTACCAGCGCATTTGTTTCGTATGCAAGTGGATCCTTTGTCCTGGACACAAAGTTGTTTAAAGCGGAGGTTCGCTGAAAAAAAAAATATTAAAAGCCAGCAGCTACAAATACTGCAGCTGCTGACTTTAAATATATGGAGCCCGCGATGTTAGCAGCCGAAGCCGATCCGTCCTTCAGTTGTCGGCTGCTGCCGCCGCCATCCTCGGTAAGGGAATAAGGAAGTGAAGCCGTGCGGTGCTGGTTCCCTACTGTGCATGCGCGAGTCACGCTGCGCGTCCTCTCAAGTCCCTGCTGTGTTCTGTGTCTCACAGAATACAGCGGTGGAGGAGAGTGTAGGCACCGGAACTGGCGTAGGTCACCGCAAGTGCCGCGGTGATCTATGCCAGGAAGTGGGAGCAAATACCTGTATTAGACAGGTATCTGCTCTCTCCTCCCCCCTGAAAGGTGCCAAATGTGACACTGGAGGGGGGGAGGAATCCAAAAAGTGGAAGTTCCATTTTTGGGTGGAACTGCACTTTAACTTCATGTTGAATCTGGAGGCTAGAAGATCTATGTCCGGAGTCCCCCATCTTTGGCAAACAGCCCGAAACACTTCGGGATAAAGAGACCATTCCCCTGGGAATAACTGCTGGCGACTTAAATAGTCCGCCTGCCAATTTTGTAATCCCGGAATGAAAACTGCCGATAGGGATGGGACATTCCTTTCTGCCCAAGTTAGGATATGGTTCACCTCTCTCTGAGCTGAGCAACTCTTGGTGCCCCCTTGGTGATTGATATAGGCCACAGCCGTGGCATTGTCGGATTGAATCCGGACAGGACAATTCTTTAATCTGGAGGTCCAGGTTTTCAGAGCCAGAAACACTGCCCGAATCTCTAGGATGTTGATGGCAGGGCTCTTTCGAGTTTTCACCACTGTCCCTGGACAGTTGTCTTTTCTAGTACCGCTCCCCAGCCTGAGAGGCTGGCATCTGTCGTTACTACTTTCCAGATTATTGGTCTGAAGGATTTCCCTTTCAGCAAATTCTGGCTTCGTAACCACCTACTGAGGCTTTGAGACACTCTTGGGGTCAGCATCACGGTAAGTCCAAAGCTTGGATCGTCTTGTTCCAAGCAGAGAGGATTCTGTTTTGCAACAGTCTTGAATGGAACTGGGCATAAGGGACTGCTTCGAATGAAGCTACCGTCTTCCTAACAAACTCATGCAAAGGCGAATTGAAGGATTTGCTTTTGACCTGATCATCCGTACCAGCTCTTGTATGGAGCTGATCTTTGCTGGAGGCAAGAACACCCTTTTCTGGGCTGTATCTATGATCAGGCCTAAGTAATCCAGCCTTCTTACTGGTTTTAAGGAAGACTTCTCTAGGTTGAGGATCCAACCGAGATTTTCCAGGTAACTGGTTGTAATGCGTATGCTTTGCTTTAAGTGAGTCACTGACTGGTCTATTAACAATAGATCATCTAGGTACGCCAACACTGTTATGCCCTGTGCCCTCAACCTGGCTAGAGGTGGGGCCAGTATTTTTGTGAATACCCGTGGTGCTGTGGCTAGCCTGAAGGGTAATGCTGCAAACAAAGTGATGTTCTACTTTGAATCGCAGAAACCTTTGGTGAGCTGGAAATATCAGGGATGCATACCTGCATTTCCCTATGTCGATGGACGCCAGAAGTTCTCCCCCTTGCAGGATGGAGACCACTGACCTGATCGACTCCATGTGAAAGGAGCGAATTTTCAGGAAACGATTTAGATTTTTTGGAACCAGAATGGGTCTGACATCTCCATCTGGTTTTGGTACCGTAAACAGGTTTGAATAGAATCCCAAACCTTGTTCTTCTATGGGAATCTGTATGATTACCCCTTGAGTCAATAATCAGTCTAACGCTTGAAACGGGGATTGTCTTTTCCCTGGATCCTTGGGAACATTTGATCTCAGAAAATGAGATGGTGGAAACTCCCGAAACTCTAATTTGTATCCTAGAGTCACTGTGGAGAGAGCCCATCTGTCTTGAGTTTCCATTTGCCAGACTTCTGCGTAATGCAGAAGTCTTCCCCCCACTTTGTTGAGGGGAGATGCTTCTTCATGAAGAGGTCTTAGTATTCTACTTTGCAGTTTTGTGGCTCCAGGTCTTTCTATGAGCCTGGGCCTGACCATGAAATGGGAAACTAGACAGAAGCTGTTTGCAGGGTGCTTCGGCAGACCAACCCTTTAGCCAAAAGGTCCTACTCATGTGTATTAACACAAGGGCCAGGCGAGACGCCTGGTGAATAGAATCTTTCATAGCATCTATGGCAAAACATAATGCTTTTGGTAATTCGGCCAATTCACGGGCCTGTTGTGCAGGGAGCTCATTAAGAGCATCTGTGAACTGGTCCTTTAAGGACTGACAGATGCTTATGGCTGCAATTTCAGGCTGAGCCACAGTTCCTGCTAAGGAAAAAGAAGATTTTAACAGGAATTCCAACTTTTTTATTTGTTGGATCCTTTAGCATTTGTGCATTGTCCACTGGACAAGTTAAACATTTATTCACACTGGAAATCGCAGCGTCTACTGCTGGAACTTTCCATTTTTTTGTGAATTTTTCCTCCATGAGATAGAGAACGGAGAAACTCTTTGGAGGGAGAAAATGCTTATCCGCATGATTCCATTTGGTATAAATAAGCTTCTCTAGCAATGCGTGGACAGGAAATGCATGCATTGGTTGTGAAGTTTTTAAAGAACCCAAAGAAGAAACCAGACTTTCAGCTGACTCTGTTAGGGGTAGCATGAAAGTGGAGCGAACCATGTCCGTAAGGATTTGTACCTTAGATTGTAAGGCTGAAACATCAGCTGTTGTTTCCTCTGCAGAGCAATAATCGGTTTGTTTGAGGGTAATACCTCATCCTGTCCCCACTGTTCCCCTGTTAAAGGGTCTGGAGTGGGAGAAATAGATCTAGCACGCTTTCTATCCCCTTCAACGGAGGATGCGATTAAAGCGTCTAATCTTCCTTCTAAGCCTTGCAAGGCAGAAGAAAATACATTTTCAGTCACGTATACAGGGGCTGAAGTGCGACAAGCAGTTGCACCACCAGCCGGTTCCAACGGCTTACCCTGGCTTGCCATGTCAGGTATCTCTGGAGAGGACGACAATGTGGAGGCATGACTGGAGTTCCCAGCGCCTGGGGGTGGTTTTAGTGCCTTAGTAGTAAGCCTTGAAGCCACAGTGCAAAGCACAAAAGCAGAGGCACTCTAAATTTGTTCTATTTACTTGAACAATAGAAGGAAAAAAACAATGGCAGCATAGAATGATCTAATGCTAAACGATAAGTCTTTTCCTGTACTGCAAATGCATGTGTAAACCCCCTCACGTGCATCAGCGCGTTTGTGTGGCAGCCTTGCTTCCGCTGCTCTGATAGACACCGTCTGTTACAGAGTATCAGCTTTAAAAGCTTTTAAGTTTTTCAGGGGTGAGCCTTATTACTGTGCGCCGTGTGTTGTAAGGACACTGAGTCCGCACGCGGCGCCAACCGCTTAAACCACGCCCCTTCCCTGCCTTCTTTTCTCTGATGTCAGCCTCGTGCGCACGTACACGGCGGCTTTGATCGTACACAGCAGAGAAGGAGAGGAGACTGCAGCCACGCTGCGATGTCTCTTATCATATTACCGGCAAGTAATGTTCTGTGCTTTAGCAACAAAATAGGCGGGCAGGCGAGCGGTGGGGGGGAGGGGGTGGGGGGGTTTACATATATCCCTAGCCACTCGTTTTCCCATTTAGGGGTAGAGGAGACCCCCCCTCCAGCTGCTGGGACACACGCTGTATCAAGCACTTTTAAACAGGGCATTTACACTTTTTTAATCCCTCTAGAGGAGTACATAAGGCATTACAATATATTTTAAAGAAAAGTCATAGGTGGCCTTTGCAGTTCCTATGCTTTTCTCTCACCTTTTCCTCGCTGCAGGATACTGCTGTAAACAGACAGATCCAAACTTCACCCATCACAGCAGACAGCGTGGTTAAACCTTCAAAGACTGGGGTCCTACCAATAGAGGTTCCACTCCTTTGGAACATGTATAGCACCCCTCAGGACAACTTTAGGTAATGTAGCAAGACCAAAAAGAGTCCTGGTTCCTAGGGTCCAGCCCTCAAAGAGGAGCGTTACAGGCAAAACCTCGTTCTTCTATGCGAGGCCCGGGTACCATCCTGGAGCCGCAGTGGCGGGATGAATCCGGTTGTGGAGGCTTTTTAAATCCAGTATGGATCCCTCTTGGAGCTCCGCAGAGAACATCTTCACTCGTGCCAACACCTTTAGACACTGGCAAAAAACTGAGGTACTCCTGGAAGGAGGAGGGGTTATATAGGGGTTAACCACAGTGTCGACACCTGAAGGTAACTAAGTAAATACTTGAGGCTCTGTGTCCTATGATGTACGATAAAGAAATAAGCTTTATACCTGTCACAATTTGCGAGTTTATTGTAGGAATTATTTTCTTATGTTCTTCAATGCTAGAACTATGGTCCTCTATGATATTAAAACTTTCCTGTTGGAATTAGATAGGGCAGGTAAACTTATAGGCTACTAAAAGGATATGGGCATAAAGGGGTAGAGATAAAAATATCAAAATATAGTTGCAGTATGCATCTGTCACCATGCTGGTATATATACAGATACAGCATATTGCATTTTTTTTAAGCTGGCAGTCCCTCTTTCAGTGGTGATCCACAAACCAAAGGCTACCACTCCATGGTCAAACACTCAGATATAAGTCAAAGTAAGCAAAAAGAAAAGAACATTGACATAAGCACATCAAACAATGTATTAAACAATTCATGTATCAGTTTTTTTTTAAAAGCATCAGTAGAAGGATATATTGAGTCAGTAGTGGTGTCTTTTGATCTCAAGTTTAGTTCTACCTAGGGAGATGGCAAAGCCCAGAGATTAGTGCTAGGCAGACCAGCTCCTTAAGATGACAATTCTTCCTAGGTAAATGGACATTTTATTTGGGTAGGCAAACATTCTGGAGCCTAGTTCTACCTAAGGAGTTAATAAAACCAGCTCCATAGGTAGAAAGACATTCTTCCTAGGTGGATGGACATTCTGTGGCTTGCTGCAGACTAATGACACCATCTTAACTTAGGCAAAGTCACTTATTGGAGCTCAAAAAAGGCTTTTTATTGGTAACAGATTGGAAAAATGATACAGTTGCTGTATATTTTGACATGTCAGGGCTATTTCATGTAAACTTGTAGAGTTGATGACAGGTCCACTTTATTGTAGGTGGGGAAACTACCAGGGTCGCAAAGGGAGCAGTAGCGACCGGGCCCTGGCGTTTAGTCACTGTCGGGGGGCTCCAGCGGGGTATGTGGCTGCAGGGCCCTGAGCTGAGAGCGTCTCTCTCATACAGCCCAGAACCTGCGCTGACAGTTCCACCTCCCTTAAATGGATGGGAAAGGAGAGAGACGATCTGCTCCTTCTCCTCCCGCCCCTCTCCTCCTGTGTGCACTGCAGAAAGTGTGATGCTAAGCAGCTGAATTTGATCAGGAGCAGATTGGCTCTCTCCTCTTCCATCCGTGCAGAAAGAAGGGAAGGGGCCCTGTCAGTGCAGGCTCTGGGCTGTATGAGAGAGACGCTTTCAGCTCGGAGTCCTGCTGAGGGGGCACTAATGGGCCGCACTGATGAGTACTGATAGGCAGCACTGAGAGGTGGCACTAATAGGCACTCCTAATCGGCGGTGCTGAGCACTGATAGGTAGCACAGATGTGGCTACACTGATGATCAATGCCCTGATTATCAGTGTAAACAATGTAGCGACAATCTTGCCAGTTAACGGCTTTCCTTCCCTTACACAGACACAGTGTGGGAGGAAAGGTCTGCCGATAACTGGAAAGTCTGCTTATATGTGATCAGCTTATCACATGATAAAGAGCTGTGTACAAACAACACTGGATGCACACCCCAGGGGGCATGAAGGAGATGGGGTTCTGGGGGGATGTCCATGGACGCCCTCCCAGAACTGGAAGCCTGGCGCTCAGATGGAAGGGGGGGGTCAGGGGGGCCCTTTATGGTTTCTTGCACCCGGGCTCTAAAGTTTCTAGTAACGGCTCTGTTATTGTGTATCACTAATGGGTGGAATCCTGCATTTGAGGTCGTAAATTCTCAGAAAAAGCACAAAAAACTCTTATGGGATTAAAGCTATATGAAAAGACAATGCCACACACATGCAAGCATTTATACCTGTTACAACAGGTGGGATCTTTGTAGTAATTAATTCCTCGTACTCATCACTGCTAGAAACAACGTCCTCTGTGAAAGTTTCTTCTCCAGCTGTACTAACGATCACATCAGGTTTGGTAGTAACAAAGACTTCTGTGGTGATTTATATATACACATATAAAACAGAGTTTATCCTCATTTAGTGCACTTAAAAAGCAACACTGTTAAAGTCCAACTGAAGTCTCAAACTTTTTTTATCTCTTTATAGCCCCACTTGTTATTATTTGTGACTTTTGATGGGAATTTGCATTACATACCCTTGTTTTATTTCCAAATAAACAGAGTGTATTATTTCAGAGACAATAACCACACATATTGTACAGTAGCTGGACAGTATGTAAGTAGCTTGGTTAGGCCGCAATTTAGGAGGAAGAGATGCAATGCAGGATTTTCTCTGCAGCAAACATTGTCATGTTAGGTATTTATTCATGTAGACTTGACAGAGTAACTAAAAGGTTAACTTTAATTAATACTTCCAGCATCAGATGACAGGCATTCTGTAAATGGACATTTTATCTGGTTAGGCAGATATTCTGGAGCCTAGTTCTACCTGGGGAGTAAATAAAACCAGATCCATAGGTAGACAGACATCCTTCCTAGGTGGATGGATATTCTGTGGCCTGCTGTAGACAAATGACACCATCTAGGCCTAAGCATATTTGCTAACTGGAGCACAAAAACAGCTTTTTATTGGTTAAAGATTGGAAAAATGACACAGTTGCTGTATATTGTGACATGTCAGGCTAATTCATGTAGAGTTGTAGGGTTGCTGACAGGTCCACTTTATTGTGCAGTGGCAAAACTACCAGAGTCGCAAAGGTAGCACTTGCGACCGGGGCTGGAGTTCTACCACTGTCGGGGGCTCCAACGGGGTTGCTGGCTGCAGGGCTCTGAGCTGAGAGCGTGTCTCTCATACAGCCCAGAGCCTGCGCTGACAGTTCCACCTCCCTTGCATGGATGGGAAAGGAGAGAGCCGATCTGCTCCTTCTCCTCCTGTGTGCACTGCAGAAAGTGTGATGCTAAGCAGCTGAATTTGATCAGGAGCAGATTGGCTCTCTCCTCTTCCATCCGTGCAGAAACAAGGGAGGGGGCCCTGTCAGTGCAGGCTCTGGGCTGTATGAGAGAGACGCTTTCAGCTCGAAGTCCTGCTGAGGGGGAACTAATGGGCAGCACTGATAGGCGGCATTGATGAGCACTGATAGGTGGCACTGATGGGCAGCACTGAGAGGTGGCACTAATAGGCACTCCTAAGCGGCAGTGCTGAGCACTGATAGGCAGCACTGATGTGGCTACACTGATGATCAATGCCCTGATTATCAGTGTAAACAATATAGCGACAGTCTTGCCAGTTAACGGCTTTCCTTCCCTCACACAGACACAGTATGGGAGGAAAGGTCTGCCGATAACTGGAAAGTCTGTTTATATGTGATCAGCTGATCACATGATAAAGGGCCGCTGTGATTGGCCCTTTACCGTGATCAGCTGTGTCCAGACGACACTGGATGCATGCCCCAGGGGACATGCGGGAGGTAGGGTTCAGGGGGATGTCCATGGGCGCCCTCCCAGAACTGGAAGCCTTTTGCTTGGATGGAAGGGGGGGGGGGTCAGGGGAGCCCTTTATGGTTTCTTGCACTCAGGCTTTAAAGTTTCTAGTAACGGCTCTGTTATTGTGTATCACTGATGGGTGTAATCCTGCATTTGAGGGTGTAAATTCCCAGAAAAAGCACAAAAAACTCTTAGGGAATTAAAGTTATATGAAAAGACAATGCCACACACATGCAAGCATTTATACCTGTTACAACACGTGGGATCTTTGTAGTAATTAATTCCTCGTACTCATCACTGCTAGAAACATCGTCCTCTGTGAAAGTTTCTTCTCCAGCTGTACTAATGCTCACATCAGGTTTAGTAGTAACAAAGACTTCTATGGTGATATATATATATATATATACATATAAAACAAAGTTTATCCTCATTTAGTGCACTTAAAAAGCAACACTGTTAAAGACCAACTGAAGTCTCACACTTTTTTTATCTCTTTATAGCACCACTCGTTATTATTTGTGACTTTTGATGGGAATTTGCATTACATACCCTTGTTTTATTTCCAAATAAACAGAGTGTATTATTTCAGAGACAATAACCACACATATTGTACAGTAGCTGAACAGTATGTAAGCAGCTTAGTTAGGCCGCAATTTAGGAGGAAGAGATGCAATGCAGGATTTTCCCTGCAGCAAACATTGTCATCTTAGGTATTTATTCATGTAGACTTGACAGAGTAACTAAAAGGTCAACTTCAATTCATACTTCCAGCATCAGATAACAGGCATTCTGTAAATGGACATTTTATCTGGTTAGGCAAACATTCTGGAGCCTAGTTCTACCTGGGGAGTAAATAAAACCAGATCCATAGGTAGACAGACATTCTTCCTAGGTGGATGGATATTCTGTGGCCTGCTGTAGATGAATGATACCATCTTGGCCTAGGCAAATTTGCTAACTGGAGCACAAAAACAGCTTTATATTGGTTAAAGATTGGAAAAATGATACAGTTGCTGTATATTGTGACATGTCGGGCTAATTCATGTAGAGTTGTAGGGTTGCTGATAGGTCCACTTTATTGTGCAGCGGCAAAACTGCCAGAGTCGCAAAAGTAGCACTTGCGACCGGGGCTGGAGTTCTGCCACTGTCGGGGGCTCCAACAGGGTTGCTGGCCACAGGGCTCTGAGCTGAGAGCGTCTCTCTCATACAGCCCAGAGCCTGCACTGACAGTTCCTCCTTCTTCCCTTTGCATGAATGGAAGAGGAGACAGCCAATTTGCTACTTATCCTCCTGCCCCTCTCCTCCTGTGTGCACTGTGGGAAGTGTGACGCTAAGGAGCAGCTGAATTTGATCAGCAGCATACCAGTGCTCTCCTCTACCTTATCTGTGCAAGGGAGGAGGGAGGGGAAACTGTCAGTGCAGGCTCAGGGCTGTATGAGAGAGACACTTTCAGCTCAGAGTCCTGCTGAAGAGGCACTGATACGCGGCATTGATGAGCACTGATAGGCAGCATTGATGAGTACTGATAGGCTGCACTGATGGGCACTGAGAGGTGGTACTAATGGGCACTGATAAGCAGTGAAGATGAGCACAGATAGGCACCGATGGGGCTACGCTAATGATCAGTGCCCTGATTATCAGTGTAAATAATGTACTGACAGTCTTGCCAGTTAACGGCTCTCCTTTCCTCACACAGACACAGCGTGGGAGAAAAGGACTGTCGATAACCGGCAAGTGTTTTCATGGGATCAGCTGATCACATGGTAAAGGGCCACTGTAAATGGCCCTTTACCATGAGCTATGATCAGCTGTGACCAAAGGAGGGCACACGGGAGGCAGGGTTCTAGGAGGATGTTCGTGGATGCCCTCCCATAACTGGAAGCCTGAGGCTGAGATGGAAGGGGGGGGTCCTTCATGGTTCCTTGCACCGGGCCCCTGAAGGTTCTAGTAATGCCTCTGTTATTGTGCATCACAGATGGGTGTAATCCTGCATTTGAAGTTGTAAATTTCCAGAAGAAACACAGAAAACTCTTATGCCGCGTACACACAACCGGACTTTCCAGCAGAAAAGGTCTGACGGAATCATTCCATCGGACATTCCGATCGTGTGTGGGCTTCATTGAACTTTTGCTTTCGAAAATTCTGACGGACCTAGAAATAGATCATGTTTCAAATCTTTCAGACGGAATCAGTTCCTATCTGGAAAACCGCTCGTCTGTATGCTGTTCCGAAGGACCAAAAATGACGCAAGGGCAGCTATTGGCTACTGGCTATTGAACTTCCTTTTTCTAGTCCCGTCGTACGTTATCGCGTTCTAAACGATCAGACTTTGGTGTGATCGTGTTTAGGCAAGTCCGTTTCAGCGGAACTCCGTCAGAACTACGTCGAAAAAACATCAGAGTTTATTCTGACGGAAAAACCGGTCGTGTGTACACGGCATTAGGGAAATAAAGCTTAATGAAAAGACAATGCCACACACATGCAAGCATTTATACCTGTTACAAAGTGTGGGAACTTTGTAGTAATTATTTCCTCATGCTCATCTCTGCTAGAAACATTGTCCTCTGTGAAAGTTTCTTCTCCAGCTGTACTAACTCTCACATCAGGTTTGGTAGTAATAAGGATTTCTGTGATGATATATATATATATATATATCTACACACAGTGGGGACGGAAAGTATTCAGACCCCCTTAAAATTTTCACTCTCTGTTATATTGCAGCCATTTGCTAAAATCATTTAAGCTCATTTTTTTTTCCTCATTAATGTACACACAGCACCCCATATTGACAGATAAAACACAGAATTGTTGACATTTTTGCAGATTTATTAAAAAAGAAAAACTGAAATATCACATGGTCCTAAGTATTCAGACCCTTTGCTCAGTATTTAGTAGAAGCACCCTTTTGATCTAATACAGCCATGAGTCTTTTTGGGAAAGATGCAACAAGTTTTTCACACCTGGATTTGGGGATTCTCTGCCATTCCTCCTTGCAGATCCTCTCCAGTTCTGTCAGGTTGGATGGTAAACATTGGTGGACAGCCATTTTTAGGTCTCTCCAGAGATGCTCAATTGGGTTTAAGTCAGGGCTCTGGCTGGGCCAATCAAGAACAGTCACGGAGGTGTTGTGAAGCCACTCTTTCATTATTTTAGCTGTGTGCTTAGGGTCAATGTCTTGTTGGAAGGTAAACCTTCGGCCCAGTCTGAGGTCCTGAGCACTCTGGAGAAGGTTTTCGTCCAGGATATAACTGTACTTGGCCGCATTCATCTTTCCCTCGATTTCAACCAGTCATCCTGTCCCTGCAGCTGAAAAACACCCCTACAGCACGATGCTGCCACCACCATGCTTCACTGTTGGGACTGTATTGAACAGGTGATGAGCAGTGCCTGGTTTTCTCCACACATACCTCTTAGAATTAAGGCCGAAAAGTTCTATCTTGGTCTCATGAGACCAAAGAATCTTATTTTTCACCATCTTGGAGTTCTTCAGGTGTTTTTTTTAGCAAACTCAATGTGGGCTTTCATGTGTCTTGCACTGAGGAAAGGCTTCCAACGGGCCACTCTGCCATAAAGCCCTGACTGGTGGAGGGCTGCAGTGATGGTTGACTCTCTACAACTTTCTCCCATCTCCAGACTGCATCTCTGGAGCTCAGCTACAGTGATCTTTGGGTTCTTCTCTACCTCTCTCACCAAGGCTTTTCTCCTCCGATAGCTCAGTTTGGCCAGACGGCCAGTTTTAGGAAGGGTTCTGGTCATCCCAAACGTCTTCCACTTAGGAATATGGAGGCCACTGTGCTCTTAGGAACCTTAAGTGCAGAAGAAATTTTTTGTAACCTTGGCCAAATCTGTGCCTTGCCACAATTCTGTCTCTGAGCTCTTCAGGCAGTTCCTTTGACCTCATGATCCTCATTTGCTCTGACATGCACTGTGAGCTGTAAGGTCTTATATAGACAGGTGTGTGGCTTTCCTAATCAAGTCCAATCAGTATAATAAAACACAGCTGGACTCAAATGAAGGTGTAGAACCATCTCAAGGATGATCAGAAAAAATGCACCTGAGTTAAATATATGAGTGTCACAGCAAAGGGTCTGAATACTTAGGACCATGTAATATTTCAGTTTTGCTTTTTTAATAAATCAGCAAAAATGTCAACAATTCTGTGTTTTTCTGTTAATATGGGGTGCTGTGTGTACATTAATGAGGAAAAAAAAATGAATGATTTTAGCAAATGACTGCAATATAACAAAAAAAATTTAACAATGAAAAATTTAAGGGGGTCCGATTACTTTCCGTTCCGTGTGTGTGTGTGTGTGTGTGTGTGTGTGTGTGTGTGTGTGTGTGTGTGTATACCGGTATAAATAAAAAACGAGTTTATCCTCATTTAGTGCACTTAGGAAGCAACACTGTTAAAGCCCAACTGAAATCTCACACTTTATAGTACCATTCGTGACTTTTGATGGATGGGAAATTGCATTCCATACCCTTGTTTTAGTTCCAAATAAACAGAGTATTATTTCAGAGACAATAGTCACACATATTGTACAGAAAGCTGGACAGTATGTAAGCAGCTTAGTTAGGCCGCAATTTAAGAGGAGAAGATAAGGCAGATATCTTCTTTAAATAAACGTTAGAGTGTAGAATCTGATAATCACAGCCACAAAGATTTTTGAGCGTCTGATCACCACAATAGGCCACAGCCTTTAAGATGCAATGCAGGATTTTCCAGATTTCCTTCCCTTTTCCCCCTTTTTTTTAATGTCTACTTCCTTGTCCCTCACTACAGCATTGATGCGACACAAACAATACTTCCAAGTGGAATTTTTATTTTTTATGACTATATGATTAATGCTTCATGTTGCTTTCACTTATTATATAAAACCTACTCTCTACTATTTCATATTTAAACACATTGTGTTTTATGTATTTGTTTGACTACGATATGTTCATTGCTTTTTCTTCCCATACATTTCCCTTATGATTAATTCTGTGAAAACTATTCTTATAAATAAAGAATGTATAAAAAAAAAAGAAAAAAAAAAAAAAAGAATGCTGGCAGTTGGGTTCCAGCTGGGGAAAACATGATTTAGAACCTTTATAGTGCTTAGGCACCGGAACAGATGGCAAACTGAGACACAAAATGGGAATTACTCTGCAACAAACATTCAAAATGTGGCAGTTGAGGTGCAACTGTGGAGACAATGCAAGTTTCAGAGTGTCCCGGAGTGCCATCCTTGTGTCAGAGATCTTTATAGTGGTCCCTGTCTTTGGTGATATGAAGCGTTTGTGCAGGCATTTGAGCATTAAAAACCTCATTCATCACAAACTGCCAGAGTCCTCAGACAACACTGTCCTCAATAATCTCACTACATCCATGTACAGTTCCCTGGGTTTGGGAAAAGTGAAGTATTCCCCTTGAAGCCCTATTTTCTCCCCCACCCCACTTCACTGCCAGCACCCCAACAATCTTCCTTCTTTGGCTGACACCCGTGCACTGACTTCACTAGCCTGAAGAGATGGCCCTCACAGAAAAGGCCCCTAGATGCAGATCTGTACTCACAGTAGCCAGGAACAGATCCTTCTAGATGCGTCTCTCTCCTAGTCAGCTCTACAGAACATCTGGGTTGCAGCTTCTGCAGTCATAGCCCTCAGGTCGACCACCTGAGGCCACATGGCAGCCTGTACAGAGGAGGGGTAGCAGCCCCCTTCCTTGAGGACCCCGCTCTCCAGCCAAAGACCCTGTGCACATGTTCCCTAGGCATATATATAGTCACCCAGCATGCCTTACAGGACCTTCATCTTCCGATGGCCAGAGCTGTAACTATGCTTATGCTCCCATTTGTCAAGTTTCCTCCCACTGTCCAATATGCCTTATCCTATTGGACCAGTGTGAAACAGGCAGACAACATAAGCAGCATCTGAGCACACACTGTTAATGGATTACTGCTCCCTGATAGGCAGAGAGAATCTAAATTAAAAAAATTACAATAGCCTTCTTGGTAGGCAGGGAAACCCAAAAGTATACTCTCTCTCTAGCACCTACCTAGGAGGGTGCTACATCAGCAATGTGGAGCCTACACCGGCTGCTTTACATGGGCAAAGCAATTAGCAGAAAAACAAAAGTAAGGTAGAAAACAAAAAAATTAGGAACTGGAATTTACTTGCTTTGATCTACACTGGCAAAAGCACAGGTTCACGGAAGATGTTATAATAGGACATCTTTAACACTAATGCATAGTTATTTGTGCTCTTATTCACTTTTTTCTCCCTGTCAAAGCAAAATTGTCACCCCAATATAAGCTCCAACGAAAGGGCTGACCTGTCTATTGCCTGAGCTCAGGATTTATAACTGCCATAAAAGATTTGGCCTACTCTGAGAAAGTTCTGCCAATAAATATTGTTATAGAACAGAAAAAAGAACAAGAAAAAAAAACACTTACCTTCAGTTATTTCTGCGTCTGCAATTGTGATTTTGGGTTGTTCTGTAAATGGTCTTGCTGAGATAATAAAATGTAAATGTAGATTATTTTAACGTTTGTAGCTGCACTGGTAAAAGCAATATAAAGCAAACAATCAAACCCACATCACAGCAAGTTTAAGGTGGACCTATCATTAGATATCGTGTTAATGCAGCAATTTAAGTAATGTGTCAATGTGGCTCTTCCAGGTATTTATTCCCTGTCACGAAGATTACAGTACTCTCCCTGATGATACCTTTATCTGCTTTATCTTTCCAGAAAGACAGTACCATCTTTGTTCAGGAATTATCCAGAGTCATCATCTACTTATCACATATAAAATACTGAAATAATGTATGCCTGCACTCACAGAGGTACTGTACCTTTATTTTAAAGAAATTAGCTTCATATCCATTAAAGAGGAGCTCCAGTCTGTAAAAAAAAGTACTTAAAAGTATTCACAAATACTGATTTTAAATATAAGGGAGACCTTCCTCTCCAGGGATCCTGTGATGTCAGCACCCGAGCTGACTCGTCCATTGGTTCGGGTTCAGGTGCTGGCGTTGTAAGTAAGGGAAACCGGCAGTGAAGCCTTCAGGCTTAAAAGGCAGTTTCCTGCTGCGCATGTGCAAGTCTTGCTGCGCTTTCTGAATGGTCCCGCCGTCTTCTGGGACCTCTGTGTGTCCCAGAAGACAGCGGGAGAAGGGGCCGGAAATGTTGTAGATCACTAATTGGCAATCTTACCAGGAAGTGGGAGTGGGTACCTGTCAAAACTAGGTACCCGCTCCCCACCCCAAAAAGTGCCAAATGTGGCAGTGGAGGGTACGTACAAGTGGCACTTCCCCTTTTGGGTAGAGCTCCACCTTAATAGCAAGAAGCACTCAATAGGCTCAGTTCACAAAGCTGTCTCATTAGGATGTGGATGCTTATTTTTAAAAGACGGGACAGTTATTTTTAGCCCAATGTTTTGAAAATAACAGTCACATAACTCTAAATAAGATTCTTATCTTTGTGTCAGAGCTTTGTGAATTGAGCCTTATGGCCGTATCAAAGTACAAAATATGAAAACCCTTTTCCCTCAACCACACTTAATTTAGAACTAAACCCTCCTATTTTTTTCAGACAAGGAAGCTGCCACCTGTTTGATCTGCAACTGCCACGGTGCTGCACGTGTTTTTCAGTTTTGACACTCGCCATTTGATGGTTTGATAGTTTGGTTGAGAGCACAAGCAAAAGTGACAGTAAGCCGTCACTAGGATTGTCCCGATACCACTTTTTTAGGACCGAGTACAAGTACCGATACTTTTTTTCAAGTACTCGCCGATACCGATTACCGATACTTTTTTTTAATGTCACGTGACAGTTTTTTTTTTATCAGTGCTTTTTTTGGAGGGGGGGGGGGGGAGGGGGTGAACGTTGTATGTGTGTGTGTTTTTTTTTTATTTACAATTTTTATTTTTTACAATATTTTTTTTTAAATATTTATTGCAATATGTATTTTTTTTTTTTTTTAATCAGCCCTGTTGGGGGGCTTTGGTGAGATATCAGGGGTCTTAACAGACCTCTGATATCTCCCCCTTGATACAGAGAAAGAGACAGAGGATAGAGATTCCCCAGTCCCTTTCTCTGCAGCCTCAGCTGCACTGAGAATGAATGGAGAGAAGACAGCGGCTCCTCTCCATTCATAAACTGACACATCGTAATCACAGGAGATTACAATGTTTCAGTTATGTGAATGGACAGAGTCAGCTGACTCTGTCCATACACAAAGGAAGGAGGAGGGGGACGGCGGAACGGAGGGGGAGAACGGAGGGGACAGAGAAGGAGAGGGGAACGGAGGGGACAACGGAGGGGACAGCGGAGAGGCACAGCAGAATGGAGGGGACAGCGGAGGGGGACAGAAAAAGGAGAGAGGAACGGAGGGGACAGGAGAGGCACAGAGAATGAAAGAGGAACGGAGGGGACAGCGGAGGGGGACAGAAAAGGGGGGAGGAACGGAGGGGGACAGCGGAGGGGGATAGAGGAAAGGAGGGGGCATGGAGGAGGATGCAGTGACAGTCAGCGGTGAGCGATCACCGCTTTATGTCACTAAAGCAGCTGAAAGCCGCTGGGGGAGAACCTTGTAACTCCCCCAAGTGCCGATCACAGCTGACTTCCAGGTATCGGCGGAAGCATCGGGAGCATTTGCCCGAGTACAAGTACTTGGGCAAATGCTCGGTATCGGTGCCGATACCAATACTAGTATCGGTATCGGGACAACCCTAGCCGTCACCCATAGGTTTACTATGGCCCATCCAATGTCAATGCTGTCTCCTCTGACCTCAAGCCAACACTAGCTGACACAGAGGGGCCATTGTCCTTGGATTTCCTCCTTGACTCAACTCTTGTTAATGTGAACCTCCTCCACTCAAAAAAAAATTAGAAAGCTTTCATGGTGCTGTGGGCTCCATTCACAGAACCAGATCACATGTGGTATTTAGGTGTTTTCCCAAATACCGCATGCGATCCTGAAAATGTCAATTCACTCTTGTTTTATGCGGCCAGTGTTGTGGGGAAGAGGCCCATGCCCCAAAGCAACCCCCATCATGTTGAGGGCATGTGGCCTGGTATGGTTCATACGTATGGTTCATATCCCCTCTTTCCTGACCTTGCCGGGCTGCATGCTCACATAAGGGTCTGGTATGGATTTTGGGGGCGGGAGGGTCCCACACCATTTTTTTTTTAACCTTTTTTGTGGTGTTTCCCTCAAAATTCATACCAGACCCGAAGGACCTGGTATGGACTGGGGGGGGACCCCAAGCCGTTTTTTTTTTTTGCTTAATTGTTAATTTCCGGCATTTTTTTTTTACATTCACTTGACAACAGAAATACTGTAGCTGCTGACTTTTAATATTAGGACACTCACCTGTACAGGGGTCCCACGATGTCGGCACCCAAGCCCATTAACACTAATGCATAGTTATTTGTGCTCTTATTCACTTGTATTTTCTTCCTGTCAAAGCAAAATTGTCACCCCAATGTAAGCTCCAACAAAAGGGCTGACCTGTCTATTGCCAGAGCTCAGAATGTATAACTGCCATAAAAGATTTGGCCTACTCTGAGAAAGTTCTGCCAATAAATATTGTTATAGAACAGAAAAAAAAGACAAGAAAAAAAAAAAAAACACTTACTTTCAGTTATTTCGTCGTCTGCAATTGTGACTTTGGGTTTTTCTGTAGATGGTCTTGCTGAGATAATAAAATGTAAATGTAGATTATTTTAACGTTTGTAGTGCTGCACTGGTAAAAGCAATATAAAGCAAATGATCAAACCCACATCGCAGCAAGTTTAAAGTGGACCTATCATTAGATATCGTTTTAATGTTAATGCAGCAATTTAAGTAATGTGTCAATGTGGCTCTTCCAGGTGTTTATTCCCTGTCACGAAGATCACAGTACTCTCCCTAATGATATCTTTATCTGCTTTATCTTTCCAGAAAGACAGTGCCATCTTTGTTCAGGAATTATCCAGAGTCATCATCTACATATACACAGGGCCGTTTTTAAGGCAGGGCAAAAGGGGCAGCTGCCCAGGGCCCTGTCATTGTTGTGGGGCCCAAAGCTGCTGCCTCATACTTGCCAACTATCCTGGTTTAAATTCCCTCGTTCCTTGAGGTTTTAGTCCTGTGCTGTGTCCCAATATCTCAGTGTGAAGTGCTGCTACTAATGCTGCTCAGCTCTGCCCCTTTGTGTATAGATGACTTACCTGCAGACCACGTGTTTACATTTAAATTACCGGCATTCATATTAAAATTTCGGCAGCATTCATATGTAAATGGCAGCGGCCAGCGGCATTGATTTGTATATCATGCCCCCCTGAGGTCATATCCACAGTAATCTCTAGCAGCCAATCAACAAGCATAAATCACGTGCTGTAACCTCTAGCAACTAATCAGTGAGCCGTAATGTGTGCTGTAACCTCTAGCAACTAATCAGTGAGCCGTAATGTGTGCTGTAACCTCTAGAAACCAGTCAGTGAGCGGTAATGATACACTGTAACTTCTGGCAACCAATCGCAATTGCTGCCTGATCTGATTCAGTAAACTGATATTGAGTCCAGCTGCTATTTATTGTATGTCTCAGAGCAGGTGGAGAGCGAAACTGCATCGGGGGGCCCCGCAAGAAAAGTTTTGCCCAGGGTCCAATCAATATTAAAGACGGCCCTGCATATACAATACTGAAATAATGTATGCTTGCACTCACAGAGCTACTGTACCTTTATTTTAAAGAAATTAGCTTCATATCCTTTAAAGAGGAGCTCCAGTCTGTAAAAAAATGTACTTAAAAGTATTTACAAATACTGACTTTAAATATAAAGGAGACCTTCCTCTCCAGGGATCCTGTGATGTCAGCACCCGAGCTGACTCGTCCATTGGTTCGGGTTCAGGTGCCAGCATTGTAGGTAAGGGAAACCAGCAATGAAACCTTCAGGCTTAACAGGCAGTTTCCTGCTGCCCATGCGCGAGTCTTGCTGCGCTTTCTGAATGGTCCCGCCATCTTCTGGGACCTCTGTGTGTCCCAGAAGGCAGCGGGAGAAAGGAGAAGGGGCCGGAAATGTTGTAGATCACTAATTGGCAATCTTACCAGGAAGTTAAAACTAGGTACCCGCTCCCCACCCCAAAAAGTGCCAAATTCGGCAGTGGAGGGTCCGTACAAGTGGCACTTCCCCTTTTGGGTAGAGCTCCACTTTAATAGCCAGAAGCACTCAATAGGCTCAGTTCACAAAGCTGTCTCATTAGGATGTGGATGCTTATTTTTAAAAGACGGGACAGTTATTTTTAGCCCAATGTTTTGAAAATAACAGTCACATAACTCAAAATAAGATTCTTATCTTTGTGCCAAAGCTTTGTGAATTGAGCCTTATGGCCATATCAAAGTACAAAATATGAAAACCCTTTTCCCTCAACCACACTTAAAATGGAACTAAACCCTCCTATTTTTTTTCAGACAAGGAAGCTGCCACCTTGGTCTCTGTTTGATCTGCAACTGCCACGGTCCACTTGTTTTCAGTTATGACACCCACCATTTGATGGCTTGATAGTTTGGTTGAGAGCACAAGCAAAAGTGACAGTTAGCCGTACTGTATGCGATCCTGAAAATGTCAATTCACTCTTGTTTATGCGGCCAGGGTTGTGGGGAAGAGGCCCATGCCCCAAAGCAACCCCCATCATGTTGAGGGCATGTGGCCTGGTATGGTTCATACGTATGGTTCATATCCCCTCTCTCCTGAGCTTGCCGGGCTGCATGCTCACATAAGGGTCTGGTATGGATTTTGGGGGCAGGAGGGTCCCACACCATTTCATTTTTAACCTTTTTTGTGGTGTTTCCCTCAAAATTCATAATAGACCCAAAGGGCCTGGTATGGACTGGGGGGGGGGGGGGGCACGCCGTTTTTTTTCTTGCTTGATTGTTAATTTCCGGCATTTTTTTTTACATTCACTTGACAACAGAAATACTGTAGCTGCTGACTTTTAATATTAGGACACTTACCTGTACAGGGGTCCCATGATGTCGGCACCCAAGCCCATTTTTCAATAGGCTCTCGGGTTCCTCGGAAACCTTGCGGCTTCAAAGCCCGTTCCCTACTGCGTATGCGCTGCACTTTCTGAATGGCCTGACGGCAGGGGAAGGAGGAGGGGGGCCAAGCTTCCTGCGGCGAGGTCTGCAGCAAGGTCTCCCAGAAGAGGTTATAGGTACCTGTCAAAAACAACTCCCCCCTCCCCACTAAAGGTGCCAAATGTGACATTGGAGGGGGGGAAGCAAACAAGTGGAGCTTCCCCTTTTGTGTGGAGCTCCAGTTTAAGGCTAAAACTTCAGCATCACTTCACAAGCCAGTTGCCCAGCTATTTCTGAGTAGCATGACATCACTAGGCTCCACTTTTACGCGTTTCGTCACCTCCCCACATGGTAACAAAATGTCTGACACAGATCAGCTCTTTCTGTAGCCTCCCACATTTGTCTGGCTACAAAGTTACCATGTGCAGTCTGATCACTGGGGGAGAGGAGAATGAGGAAGTGCTTCCTCCTGCCTGCAGCAGGTTGATGACATCATCTCAGACTAGGCATAGTCACTGACTGGAGCTCAATGGTTTTAAATGATAAAAGGTGGATCTTTTCCTGAAAAATGATATATACAGTCATGCTCAAAAGTTTGCATACCCTGGCAGAAATTGTGAAATTTTGGCATCGATATTGAAAATATGACTGATCATGCCAAAAAACTGTCTTTTATTTAAGGATAGTGATCACATGAAGCCATTTATTATCACAAAGTTCTTTTGATCCTTTTTAAATCATAATAACAGAAATCACCCAAAAGGCCCTGATAAAAAGTTTACATACCCTGGAGTGTTTGGCCTTGGTACAGATACAGAAGGTGGCACACGCAGGTTGAAATGGCAATTAAAGGTTAATTTCCCACATTTGTGGCTTTTTAAATTACAATTAGTGTCTGTGTATAAATAGTCAATGAGTTTGTTAGCTCTCACATGGATGCACTAAGCAGGCTAGACACTGAGCCATGAGGTGGTAGAAAAGAACAGTCAAAAAACCTGCGTAACAAGGTAATGAAACTTTACAAAGATGGAAAAGGATATAAAAAATATCCAAAGCCTTGAATATGTCAGTCAGTACTGTTTAATCACTTAATAAGAAGTGGAACATTCGGGGCTCTTTTGATACCAAGCCAATGTCAGGTAGACCAAGAAAGGTTGTAGCCACAACTGGCGGAAGAAAACTGCTCAGGATATAAAGAAAAATCCACAGGTAACCTCATGAGAAATACAAGCTGCTTTCCAAAAAGACAGTGTGGTTGTTTTTAAGGAGCACAATTCAATGATACTTCAACAAAAAAGAGCTGCATGGTTGAGCTGCCAGAAGAAAGCCTTTACTGCACCAATGAGACAAAAAAGCCAATGAGTAGTGTAGTAACCAGGCTTTTTTATGGAACTTGTACACTAAAGGCTTCTTTTTGGCAACTTGACCATACAACTCTTTTTTGTTCACGTTTCATCGTATTGTGCTCCTTAAAAAAAAAAACACCATCTTTTTCCAGAGCAGCCTGTATTTCTCCTGAGGTCACCTGTGGGTTTTTCTTTGTTTCCTGAACAATTCCTGTGGCAGTTGTTGCTGAATTCTTTCTTGATCTACCTGACCTTAGCTTGGTATCAAGAGATCCCCAAATTTTCCACTTCCTATTAAGTGATTGAACAGTACTGACTGGCATATTCAAGGCTTTGGATATCTTTTCATATCCTTTTCCATCTTTGTAAAGTTTCATTACCTTGTTTCGCAGGTCTTTTGTTCTTTTCTACCTCCTCATGGCTCAGTGTCTAGCCTGCTTAGTGTATCCATGTGAGAGCTAACAAGCTCATTAACTCTCTATACACAGACACCAATTGTGATTTAAATTAACCTTTCATTGCCATTTTAACCTGTGTGTGCCAACGTCTGTGTCTGTACCAAGGCCAAATATTCCAGAGTATATCAACTTTTTATCAGGGCCATTTGGGTGATTTCTGTTATCATTATGATTTAAAAATGATCCAAAAAAAAAAACTTGATAATAAATGGCTTCATGTGATTGCTATCCCTAAATAAGAGACAGTTTTTTGACATGATCAGTCATATTTTCAATATTAATGTCAAAATTTCACAATATCTGCCAGGGTATGCAAACTTTTGAGCACAACTGTATTAAAAATGATACTGTTGCTGTATACTGTGACATGTCAAAAATGTATTCATGCAGACTTGTAAAGCTAATAAAAGGTCCACTTTAAATGAACATTCAAAGCTTCAGTGAACACTTGTACATACAGTATATACAAACATGTACAGTGAAATTTTTGTAAATTGACGTTTGTCATATGCAGAAGAACGTTCTTCTAGGACACATAAGGCGGAGTGCTTATTCAAACCTTCACAGAGTAACAAATATACATGACTGACCATACACTGGTCTACCACAGTGCACAAAGAATAAAACAAACTTCCCAAAACGTGTATGTCTAGCAGCAATGCGGTTAAGCAAACAGCACACAGTGTATAAAGCTGCACAAGCAAGGGATATCCTTCTAGAAATGGAATACTTGTCTGGAAATCATCTTCTTCACTGTCCACATTTCCCTTTTCAGTTTTTTCTGCGATACCAGAACACATATGTTATTGAAAATTTTTGCAGTAGGAAAGATCAGAAATATAAATTTGGTAAAACTTTTAGTAACATAAAAAAAGTGATAACATTTCAAAGCTGAACTCTGGGCACAAAAAACTATAACTATAAGTATACAGTGGCGAAAATAATTATTTGTATTTGATCCCCTGCGGATTTTGTAAGTTTGCCAACTTACAAAGAAATGAAGGGTCTATAATTGTTATCATAGGTGTATTTTAACTGCTTGCCGACCAGCTGCCGCAGTTGTACTGCGGCAGAATGGCACGGGCAGGCGTATCGGCGTCATGTTACGTTGCTCCTTAAGGCGGCCACAAGGGGCGCGTGCCGCCTGAGGCGAGGGCAGGCGCCCGCAGCTCACCCCCAGAGCCGATGCGAGTGCCCGGCGGTCTCGATGACCGCCGGGCTCCCGCGATCGCTCGTAACACGGCGAGAACCGGGATCTCTGTGAGTAAACACAGAGATCCTGGTTCTCTGAGGGGAGAAGTGACAGATCGTCTGTTCATACAGAGTATGAACAGCGATCTGTCATCTCCCCTACACAGTTCACTCCCCCCTTCAGTTAGAACACAATTAACCCCTTGATCGCCCCCTAGTGTTACCCCCTTCACTGCCAGTGACATTTTTACAGTAATCAATGCAATTTTATAGCACTGATTGCTGTATTAATGCCAATGGTCCCAAAAATGTGTCAAAATTGTCCGCCATAATGTCGCAGTCATGATAAAAATTGCAGATCGCCGCCATTACTAATTACTAAAAAATAATAATAATAAAAATGCTATAAATCTATCCCCTATTTTGTAGATGCTATAAAACTTTTGCTCAAGTCAATCAATTGCATATTGCGATTTTTATTACCAAAAAAATGTAGAAGAATACATATCAGCCTAAACTGAGAAAAAATTTGCTTTTTTAAAAAAAAAATGGGGATATTACAGCAAAAAGTACAAAATATTGTGTTTTTTTCAAAATTGTCGCTCTTTTTTTTGTTTATAGCGCAAAAAATAAAAACCGCCGAGATGATCAAATACCACCAAAAGAAAGCTCTGTTTGTGGGAAAAAAAGGTTGCCAATTTTGTTTGGGTACAGCATTGCATGACCACGCAATTGTCAGTTAAAGCGACGCAGTGCCGAATTGCAAAAAGTGCTCTGGTCAGGAAGGGGGTAAAATCTTCCGGGGCTGAAGCGGTTAAATGAGACAGAATATCAATCATGAATTAAAAAATCAAACAATAAAAAAGATTTGCACTAGGTGCATAAATAATAAATG
Source organism: Lithobates clamitans (assembly GCA_037952925.1). NCBI lineage: Eukaryota > Metazoa > Chordata > Amphibia > Anura > Ranidae > Lithobates > Lithobates clamitans. The sequence continues at coordinate 420,389 of JBBGZY010000590.1, read as the reverse complement.
AAAATATGTAAATTTAAAAAAAACAAAAAAACCGTGGTGGGAGTCCTGCTGCTCAGCACTATAACCCCGATATGAGGGCAAGAAAGATGTATATATATTAAACAGTGCAGTGCTGGACATATATACAAGTAAGTTACTATACTAATCAAAGTAATATTAGTACAACCAATATAAGTGATAAAGTGTTAATGAATTAATATAAGCAATAATGAAGATCCACCAATATATTGCTATCAATCAATGCAATAAAGTGCTCATAGATGCTAAACTATGAAATAGTGAAAATGTTCAAACGAAGTGAAGAATCCAAAAAAAATGTCCAAAAATGATTATATGCACGATGTGAGTTCACGTTTGTCACAACGTGAAGGGTTGGGGGTCACAACGTGAAGGGTTGAGGGTCACAACGTGAAGGGTTGAGGGTCACAATGTGAAGGGTTGAGGGTCACAATGTGAAGGGTTGAGGGTCACAATGTGAACTCGCATCGCGCATCAATTTTAATGGCAGTGGAGTCTTTTTTCATATCCTTGCTGGGTTTTTATACATATCATATATGCGATTTTATGCAGTGTATTTCTGCTATTTTAAATAAATGGAACTTGACTTTCTACACTATGGGAGTTCCTCTTACTTTTTGATATGGCTCACCCCCGCTGAAGTGTTTGCTGCTTGAGTCATCCTGTGACCACGCTCTCCTGAGTGTCCCCCGCTGCCACTGATGAGCTACCTAGGAGGGAGGAAGGAGATCTGAGGACCACCAGCTGTTATCCTGTCGGGACATCCGCAGTGATCTACTAAGCCTGTACTGACCCCCCCTGAGTAAGGGCGGTCACAGGCTTTCTGGTAAGCCTCCATTTTTTTTCACCTGGTGACGGGCAGCATTATTGAGTGGAATATCGTATTTGGATTTTGCACTTTTCATATAATCATTTTTGGACATTTTTTGGGGATTTTTCACTTAGTTTGAACATTTTCACAATTTCATAGTTTGGCATCTATGAGCACTTTATTGCATTGATTGATAGCAATATATTGGTGGATCTTCATTATTGCTTATATTATTTCATTAACACTTTATCACTTATATTGGTTGTACTAATATTACTTTGATTAGTATAGTAACTTACTTGTATAGATGTCCAGCGCTGCACTGTTTAATATATATAGAATATCAATCATAAATGCAGAAAAAAACCACATGATACAAATGTTATAAATTGAGTTGCAATTCAGTGAAATAAGTATTTGATTCCCTACTAACAATAATTCTGTCTCCCACAGACTGACTACAGTAGGTGCTCATGTAGTACACAGATTAGTCCTGTCAATTTATCCGCTTGCCGACCAGTGCACGACGATGTACGTCGGCACAACAGTACGGCTGCGCAAATTGGCATACCTGTACGTCCCTTTACGTCCCTTTGTGGGCGCGCGCGCCCGCCACATACTCCGTGAGCGTGCCCGCGGGTCCCACACACTCAATGTCCGCCGGGGGCCCGCGATCGTGACACGGAGCAGCAGAACGGGGAGAAAGGCATTTCCCTGTTCTGCCTAGCAACATGACAGGGATCTACTGCTCCCCATCATCTGGAGCAGTAATCTCTGTCATGTTGTAGTGAGCCCATCCCCCCCACAGTTGGAGTCACTCCCTAGGACACACTTAACCCCTTGATCGCACCCTAGTGTTTAACACGTTCCCTGCCAGGGTCATTTACACAGTAATCAGGGCATTTTTATAGCAGTGATCGCTGTATAAATGTCACTGGTCCCAAAATAGTGTCAAACGTGTCCGATGTGTCTGCCGCAATGTCACAGTCACGAAAAAAATTACAGATCGCCGCCATTACTAATGAAAAAAATAATAATAAAAATGCCATAAATCTATCCCCCATTTTGTAGACGCTATAACTTTTGCACAGACTAATCGATATACGCTTATTTCAATTTTTTTCCCCAAAATATGTAGAAGAATACATATCGGCCTAAACTGAGAAAGAAATTTTTTTTTTTTATTTAATTTTTGGGGATATTTATTATAGCAAAAAATATTGCTTTTTTTCAAAATTGTTGCTCCTTTTTTGTTTATAGCGCAAAAAAACCCCAAAAAAACGCAGAGGTGATCAAATACCACCAAAAGAAAGCCCTATTTGTGGGAAAAAAAGGATGTCAATTTTGTTTGGGTGTGACGTGGCACGACAGCGCAATTGTCAGTTAAAACGACGCAGAGCCATATCGCAAAAAGTGCTCTGGTCAGGAAGGGGGTAAATTCTTCTGGGGCTGAAGTCATTAAGAAGGTGCTCCTAATGACAACTCGTTATGTGTATAAAAGACCCCTGTCCACAGAATCTCTTTCTTCCATTCAAACCTCACCATCATGGGTAAGACCAAAGAGCTATCATAGGACATCAGGGGCACAATTGTAGATCTGCACAAGGCTGGAGTGGGCTACAAGACCATCAGCAAGTAGCTTGGTGAGAAGGAGACAACTGTTGGCACAATTATTCGCAAATGGCAGAAATACAAAATAACCATCAAATCGCCCTCAGTCTGGAGCTCCATGCAAGATTTCACCTCATGGGTTAAGGATGATCATGAGAAAAGTGAGGGATCAGCCCAGAACTACACAGGAGGAGCTTGTGAATGATCTCAAGGCAGTTGGGACCACAGTCACCAAACAAACTATTGGTAACACAATACTCCACCATGGATTAAAATCCTGCAGTGCCTGCAAGGTCCCCCTCCTCAAGAAGGAACATGTATGGGCTCCTCTGAAGTTTGCCAATGAACATCTAAAAGATTCAGAGAAGGATTGGGAGAAAGTTCTGTGGTCATAGAAGACCAAAATTGAGCTCTTTGGCAATAACTCAACTTGCCGTGTTTGGAGGAAGAAAGATGCTGACTATGACTATAAGAACACCATCCCTACAGTCGAGCATGAAGGTAGAAACATTATGCTTTGGGGCTGTTTCACTTCTAAAAGTACAGGCCGACTTTGCCGCATTGAGAGGCCAATGGACGGGGTCATGTATTGAAAAATCTTGGATGAGAATCTTCTTCCCTCTGCCAGAACACAGAAGATGGGTCGTGGATGGGTCTTCCAGCATGACAATGACCCAAAACATACCGCCAAGGCAACAAAGGAGTGGCTCAAGAAGAAGCACATTAGGATCATGGAGTGGCCAAGCCAGTGTCCAGACCTTAATCCTATAGAAAATTTATGGAGGGAGCTGAATCTTCGAGTTGCCAAGAGACAGCCAAGAAACCTTAAGGATTTAGAGAAGATCTGTAAAGAACAGTGGACCAAAATCCCTCCTGAGATGTGTGCAAACCTGGTAACCTACTACAAGAAACGTCTTACCTCTGTGCTTGCCAACAAGGGTTTCTCCACCAAGTACTAAGTCATGTTTTGCTTGGGCATCAAATGCTTATTTTACTCACTGAACTGCAACTCAACTTATAACATTTGTATAATGTGTTTTTCTGTATTTTTGGTTGATATTCTGTCTCTTTAATTTAAAATACACCTATGATAAAAATGATAGACCCCTAATTTCTTTCCAAGTGGGAAAATTTACAAAATCTGCTGGGGTTCAAATAATTATTTTCCCCACTGTATTCCTTAACAGCTGCAAAGGATGTAAATCCACTTTGTGTGCATCAGATCCCTTTGCAAACACTGGTATTACCTTTGTAAAGCAGCAGTGATATAATCACTGTGCTGTACATAGCCCTGTGCAGAGCTGTAGGAGGGGCTTAGCAGGCCCCACCCTCCACAGAAAACTACAGAAAGGGTGGAGTCAAGACCAGTCACCCTGCACAAGGAAAGAGCGCAGCAGAGACCGGTCTTTATTACACGAAGGAAAAAGTCTCATACTGGATTGCTGCACAGATCTGGAGGAAATAAACAAAGCACGATTCAGGGAAGAATATTTGATTATCCCGTTTCCTCCCACACTCCAAAGACATGCTGTTAGGTTAATTGGATCCTGTCTAAATTGTCCCTAGTATGTGTATGTATGAATGTGAGTTAGGGACCTTAGATTGTAAGCTCCTTGAGGGTAGGGACTGATGTGAATGTACAATGTATATGTAAAGCGCTGCGTAAATTGACGGCGCTATATAAGGACCTTAAATAAATAAATAAAATAATAATTATTCCAGAGTTCAGCTTTAGGGCTCATTCACATGTGCAGCTATTAATGTTGCCCCGCTGAAAAGTGACACAGTGGATCCATTTTCAGAGGGCGTTTGACAGGAGGTGGGGAGGCCACATATTCTCCCACAGTGGCAAGGTGGTTGCGACGTGGCCCCATTTACTTGAATGGGTCGTGTTCGGCTGTGGTACCACCAGCTGAATGAGACATACTCTTTGATTTTTGCAAAGTATCACAGCCACAGCATGTGTACTGAGTGGCTACATTTCTGTGTTTACGTGGGTGGTTGGGGGGGGGGGGGGGCAGCAAAACCATGGCTCAACCACCTGCTTTTATCGCCCCCTAGCTGCTCATGTAAACAAACCCTTAAAATAGGTGTAAGGCAAATCACAAAATTTCATATTAGCTTGTTAATGTAATTTCAACAATCAATTTTTGTTTTTAGTTTTTTTAAATCCGCAGCTTTTATTAAAATGATACCTTCTGATCCTGCCATTGAGTCAGATTGTTACTTTTTTGTATCTCCTGCAGCCTCTGTGCAACCATTTCCTATCTATATACACTCCAGCGATGGCTGCATGACATTTCCTGATGGCAACAATAATAGGTCATATGTAAAGTGTATTGATAAGACCATGTTTAGGTTCCATAGGAAGCCCATGGGATAGGGTGACAACACAAGAGCACAATTGGCAGACAGAGATAGAGAGTTGTCACCCTAAACAGGAAGTGCCTCAACAAGGCCAGATATAATTTTAAAATAAACTGCAGAATTAAAATGATTACAAAGACCTCTTGAAATGACAATACAATAGCAAGGTTTAATGATTGGGTTTATTTTAAAGATCTGTAGATTATGGAGAGAAAAGTTTAGTACCAGACAAATCAATTAGCTTTCTTATCAGTTTAGAGCAGTAAGATAATGAACATATGTATGTTTAAGGTATAATGCATATTGAGCTTTACCCTAAATCAGTGGTCTCCAAACTACGGCCGAGGGCTGGATGTGGCTCTTTGCTTGCCTTTATCTGGCCCTTGGAGCACCATTCCTCCCAATTATAAACTACTTCTCTCACTGGCCCCAATGATGGGGCATAATTACTGCCCCTGACACCAACAATGGGGCCAGGGGCAGTAATTAGGCAGTCCACTCTGGATCACTTTCCTTGCATTGACACCAACGATGGGGCATACCGTCCCAACTTTACCTTCCAACTTTTTCAGATGGGAAGGAGGGACACCTATTAGCAAAAGTATTTAAGCATAGAACACACACCCTGCCACGACCCCCTTAAAGGAGAGTTATACAAAAAAATGTTTAGTTAAGCCAGCAAGTGCTTTTTTACTACTACACTTCCTTTACATCGGTTTTGAAATGTACAAATGCAACAATTCAGAAACTGGATGAAAGGTTTAGCATTGTAAACACTTTTTGAAAGATAAATAGTGCATTTTATATACTACTATATAGATCAGACCAAAATGAAGGACAAATGAGTAGGAATAAGAGACAGAGGGTTCCAAATCAGGGACAGTCCTTTGAAATTAGGGACAGTTTGGGGCTACAGATGGATATTCCTTCCAGTGACTCCAACAATAGAGCACTAGTCCTTCCACCGACACCAACAGTGGGGCACTATTCCTTCCACTGACCCTGGCGAAGGAGCACTATTCCTTCCACCGGCGAAGGAGCACTATTCCTTCCACCGACACCGGCGAAGGAGCATTATTCCTTCCACCAACACCGGCGAAGGAGCATTATTCCTTCCACCGACACCGGCGAAGGAGCACTATTCCTTCCACCGACACCGGCGAAGGAGCACTATTCCTTTCACCGACACCGGCGAAGGAGCATTATTCCTTCCACCGACACCGGCGAAGGAGCACTATTCCTTTCACCGACACCGGCGAAGGAGCACTATTCCTTCCACCGACACCGGCGAAGGAGCACTATTCCTTCCACTGACACCGGCAAAGGAGCACTATTCCTTCCACCGACACCGGCGAAGGAGCACTATTCCTTCCACCGACACCGGCGAAGGAGCACTATTCCTTCCACTGACACCGGCGAAGGAGCACTATTCCTTCCACCGACACTGGGGAAGGAGCACTATTCCTTCCACCGACACCGGCGAAGGAGCACTATTCCTTCCACTGGCGAAGGAGCACTATTCCTTCCACCGGCGAAGGTGCACTATTTCTTCCACCGGCGAAGGAGCACTATTCCTTCCACCAGCGAAGGAGCACTATTCCTTCCACCGACACCAGGGAAGGAGCACTATTCCTTCCACCGACAATGGCGAAGGAGCACTATTCCTTCCACCGACACCGGCGAAGGAGCACTATTCCTTCCACTGACACCGGCGAAGGAGCACTATTCCTTCCACCGACACCGGCGAAGGAGCACTATTCCTTCCACCGGCGAAGAGCACTATTCCTGTCACCGGAGAAGGAGCACTATTCCTTCCACCGGCGAAGAGCACTATTCCTTCTGACACCAGGGAAGGAGCACTATTCCTTCCACCGACACCGGGGAAGGAGCACTACTCCTTTAACCAGCGAAGGAGCACTATTCCTTCGACCGACACCGGTGAAGGAGCACTATTCCTTCCACCGACACCGGGAAAGGAGCACTATTCCTGACACTAACGATGAGGCACTATTCTTTCCACTGACACCAATGATAAGGCACTATTCCTCCCACTGTGTGGTATATAAACAGCGATTATAGGATAATTATCAGAGGGAATGAAAACATATAAAATCAAGTGGCAAGAAACAGGGATAAATCATTGTGTCCCTGTAGTGATAATTTCAATATAATAGTAAATAAACCTATTCAATAATCAAAGTGATAAGTGCTCCAAATAAAGTGCATCTGTGCTCCAAGAAAATGACTGGTGCCGTGTGCCACACTCCCCTCTTGTGACCCCACTCACCAGAAATCATAGACCCTCAGCTTTGCAGTCTGAGATCAAAAACGCTGTGATCAATAAGTTCTGGTATATGCTGAATGGATATGAAAGGAGCCTCTTCAAAAGTTGTTCTGGGACTTTCAGAGTAAACGACCAAACTCAAGGAACGGGGAGAAAGAGAAAGGACTAATAGTGAAGTATTATTTGATTTTGAGCACTTATCACTTTGATTATTGAATAGGTTTATTTACTACTATATTTAAATTATCACTGCAGGGTCACAATGATTTATCCCTGTTTTTTGCCACTTGATTTTATATGTTTTCATTCTCGCTTATAGTTATCCTATAAGCGCTGTTTATATACCATTATTAATTTTGTGAGGTTTAGTACCTTTTGTGACAGCTGTTAGGTCTTTTGTATTTCAAGGTTTACACATATATATTTATTTATATATACCGTATATATACACATATATACCGTAATTTATTTGAATTCATATCCTGCAAGCGCTGTTTATATATATTTTTTTGCACTATTCCTTCCACTGACACCAACGAAAGGGCACCATTCTTTCCACTGACAAAGTAAATGTGGCACTTACTTGATGAGCCATGATATCAAGGAAACAACTATAATTAATAATATTCAAATACACAAAGTCACAGTGCATCAAAATAACCTGAACTTCACGCACCATAAGGTGCCATATTAAAGTGACAGTGCAACACAATGAATATAATAGTGTTCAAATAAACAAAAGTTCATATATAAAGTGCATGTATGAAGAGAAATTGATGAATCCAAATCATTAAGGTGCTCAGTCAGAGAAAAGTTCATAAATTTAAGTGCAGGTGTAAAAAGAAATCATCCGATGCATCCAGATTATAAACCACTTCCACCATCCGAAGTGCGCTTATGGTTTGCCCCAACCTCTCACCTCACAGGAAGACCCCTACAGATCTAGTTGAGCTTGGATGTAATGGGTGTCTCCAGAATCCAAACAGTGAATGCCTATTCTTAGGACCTCCAATCAGAACTCTAATGTGCCGTCTCTGTCAGTCTCGGGGGTGGGGGGTTTGGCTTTTCTTTCTGTCCTCTCACCTCCCATAGATTCTGAGAAGATCTGATTACTACAGACGGCATTCATGGGTTTAATGTTTAACTTCTTCTTAGTCTAATGATGTGCTCCGGCCGTTTGATGTCGCTGTGAGGAATGGTGGTGGAGGGGTGTAGTAGGACCTCCGGCAGTTGGGTATCGCTGTCACTTGGCTGTCAGCGACACCCAACTGCCGGAGGTCATACTACACCCCTCCACCTCCACCTCCACCACCATTCCTCACAGCAACACCAAACGGCCGGAGCACATGCATGCCGTCTGTAGAAATCAGATCTTCTCAGAATCTATGGGAGGTGAGAGGTTGCCAGTGGGAGGAATGCCCCATATATTTGTTGCCAGTGGGAGGAATGCCCCATATATTGGTTGCCAGTGGGAGGAATGCCCCTTATATTGGTGGCCAGTGGAAAGAAGGGCCCTTAGTGGTCAGTGAGAAGAATGCCCCTAATATTGGTAGTCACAGAGGAAAATGTCCCTTACACTAGAGGTCTGTGGGAAGAATGCCACTCCTATAGATAGCTAAAAAGATCATTAGTGTCATGCAGCTGGCTATGCCAAGTGGCGTTGGCCTGGAACTATGCAGGCGCCATCCCGATGGGAGGTTAATTAGCCACAGTTCAAAGAACCCCTTTCAGTCTTCTGGAGGAACCCTGGTTGTGAATGACTGCTCTAGGTAAAAAAAAATTATTTTGTCTTGGATAAGGGTAGGGAAGGGTTGACTGTTGTCAAGCTTTTATTGTCGTGTCCCCTCTTTCTATTTGTGGAGGAATAGAAGGGAAATCTTCCAACTGATCCAGTGACACCTATTTGGAGTTTATCCTGTCTCTTATTTTATTTAGTAGTTTCATCCTCACTCACTAAATATAGGAGGGCTTTCACTTCTAGTCTTCTGAGGTTATTCTACTAGCAGCAAAGTAATGGCATAGGGAATGTGGGGGAGGAGCACTTGTGGTTGGCCCGCTCTGTCAGTTTATTTTATTTTATTCATCTGTGTCCCAGTAAGGATACATGCCTTAACTTCCTTTCTTATACATTTCTCCGCTATTCCTGTTCTGGTAACAACTCAAAATATTGGAATTCCCCTTGTTTCAGTCTCAAAGAAAATGGCCACCAAGACAAACAGAGGGGTGAATCTTCCCAGCAGAGACACAGACAAGTAATACAAACTTCCAAAGGGAAGTGGAGGTGAGGTGCTATCTCTTTAACCCTTAGGTCCGGTGTTCTGACGAGAAGTGTCCTCCTATCGGATAGTGTCCGCCCCGTACTGCGCAAGCGCTGCGCCTCGGTGGAGAAGGAGATGCCGAAAGTGTCCGAAGTTGATCAGCTGACCATCAGCTGTACACGGCGCTTGGGCACTTATTAGTGATGGCTTTGTAAGAGGGCCCCTCATGGGCTTGCTTCGCTCGCCACGCTTCGGGCACGGCCTCGCTGCACTCGGCGTCTATTTATTCTAACTCTATGTCCACTTGGATAGTAGGGAATGAACCTGGACACAGGGTGAGAATAAAAGCGCAGGTGCCGTGTACAGCTGATGATCAGCTGTTAAACTTCGGAGACTTTCGGCGTCTCGTTTGTCCTCCGTACTGTGTCTGCGCAGTACAGGGCGGACACTTTCTGATGGGGGACAGTATTCGACAAGACACCGGCATAATGTCTTGGATTTGGCAGTTCTACAAAATATGGGACCTCCCGAGGAATAGGGGTCACCCATATTAAGAAATGCATGAATAGATGATCCAAGACAGAACACCAAACAATCATCTTAAGAGTTTAATGTCCTTTAATGCAATCACAGGTAACGACAAAGGTATCTTCAGTGTTTCAGTGAGACAAAAATTTACCTTCATGAAGGCTTAAAATGATGTAGCAAAAAGTATCTCTTGGATTCAAAATATAGCTCCAGTAGAGGGTCTCAAACAGGAACAATAGTTACAAATAAGCATGCCTGTATCCATGGCCAATTGACATGTGACATCACTTGGCCATGGATACAGGCAAAATCATCTGTACACTATTGCTCTTGCTTATGATCTTTTCTTGGAGCTATATTTTGTGTCCAGTATAGATACTTTGTGCTACATTGTTTTAGGCCCCGAAGAAGAGGGATTTTGGCCCTGAATTGCGTTGGCTTCCCTTTTGCCCTCCTGTTACCTGCGATTGTAAAACAGGCCATTAGACTCTTGAGATGATCATTTGGCGCTTTTCTTCCGCTCATCTCTAGAGCCATACAAACCTGACAGGGGTCCCAGCCTCTCACCACTCCATCCAAAATTGCACAAAACAATTTGGTCTTAGATACACTTTAGGAAAGCTACCGTGTATATAGGTACACACTTACTTCTAAGGACTTTAAGTATAGTTACGTGTTCTTGCGTTATCAGTTTGCCATTGCTGTCTCTCCCGGTGACTTTGCATTTGAAGTTCCCTCTGTCATCCATGTCCAATCTCTGAAGGGTCAAGGACACATCCCCAGAGGGTGATTTTGATATTGCTGCACGCTTTCTGTACTTAAAAAGAGGGATATGGTCTTGTTCATCAGCCCTGTATATGACAAGATGTTTTTCAAATTCCCACTGAATCTTGATCACGACTTCATTATTCGATGTTGTATAGGTGCAGGGTATGACCACTGATTCCCTTCTATAGCCCATCACTGTCTTTTCCATGGTGAGGGAGATGTCACATAAACCTGGGTGAAGAAAATAAAATAAAATTTGTTAACCACTTGAGCTCCGGAAGGTTTTACCCACTTCATGACCAGGCTTTTTGCTGTTCAGCATTTCGCTACTGTAACTTGTGTGGCACTCCACCAGGATGATGTTGATGCAGGATTCTCAACCAGGCAGGTTGAGGGGCTTCAGGGATTTTTCTTGATTAGAAGGAAACTGGATTTTCAGCTTCCTTATGGTTAGAAAAACCAGTTTGGGGACCTGGAGCCTGGAGATTTCTTAGCGATTGAGGTGGGATGAAGTCTCCAGTCCTGGGTCCAGATTTTCAGAACTGCCAACACACTAATTGGTCAGGTGTGTGCTGGTCTTTTTGTAGACACCTGAACATGGTTCCGGACTCCCTCAGTGCCATCTTAAGAGCATTATAGGCCCCCGGGGCAATACAGTGCACTGGGGACCTGTCTACACAATCATGCAGGATTGCCCATCAAATGCAGCTTTACTGTGCCTGTAAATGCAGCCTCACTGTGCCCATCAAATGCAGCCTCACTGTGCCCACCATTGTAGCCTCACTATGCCCACCATTGCAGCCTCACTGTGCCCATGAATGCAGGCTTACTGTGCCCACCATTGCACCCTCACTGTGCCCATGAATGCAGTCTCACTGTGCCCACAATTGCCCCCTCACTGTGCCCATGAATGCAGCATCACTGTGCCAATTAATACAGACTCACCATCGCCTGATAACACACACAGCGGGCATCTCCTCCTGTGTATTACGGAGCTGGCTGGGTCTGTGTTCGGCAGCCGCGCTTTAACAAGGTCCCGTCGCATTAGACCGGCTCGTGTGATAGGCGGAACACTGATTGAATCTACTATTACACGAGCCGGTCTAGGGGGGACGGGACCTTGTTACAGTGAAGGCCACCGAACACAGATCCAGCCAGCTCCTTAGTACACAGGAGAAGGGGAGAGCGGAGCGCTGCAGCCGCAACTCAGCTGCAGCGGCCCCAGGACAGAGGGCCTACCTGAAAATTTCCTGGTATTACGGCAGGCATACCTCCCAACTTTTGAACTTCAGAATGAGGGACACTTGAGGAAGAAAGTAACCTTGCACAGCGCGCTGCTGCAAATGTGGGTGTGGACAAACTTCTGACAGTGGGAGGAGCTTAAGGGGCGTCATTAAACAAAACTCAGGCTTCCTTGTACCTATAAAATATGCTTTTATTATTGTTTCGCAAGCAAAAGTCTCATGGATACATACAAACCCCAGCACATTCATTTCAAAAAAAGGATAAAGGCATGCAGGGTTTGGAGTGCATTATGTACAGACTGCAGGGTTCTTGGATGAGCTAAATACAGAGTGCAGGGTTCTGGAATTAGTTATATACAGAGTGCAGGGTTCTGGGATGAGCTATGCACAGAGTATAGGTAGGGGGTGGATGGGGAGATCGCAGGATGGCTGGAATGGGGGGATCGCAGGATGGCTGGGATGGGGGGATCGCAGGATGGCTGGGATGGGGGGATCGCAGGATGGCTGGGATGGGGGGATCGCAGGATGGCTGGGATGGGGGGATCGCAGGATGGCTGGGATGGGGGGATCGCAGGATGGCTGGGATGGGGGGATCGCAGGATGGCTGGGATGGGGGGGATCACAAGATGGCTGGGATGGAGGGTTGACAGGATGGCTGAGATGGGGGGTGGATAGGGGAGATCGCAGGATGGCTGGGATGGGGGGATCGCAGGATGGCTGGGATGGGGGGGATCGCAGGATGGCTGGGATGAGGGGGGATCGCAGGATGGCTGGAATGGGGGGGATCGCAGGATGGCTGGAATGGGGGGGATCGCAGGATGGCTGGAATGGGGGGGATCGCAGGATGGCTGGGATGGGGGGGATCGTAGGATGGCTGGGATGGGGGGATCGCAGGATGGCTGTGATAGGGGGATCACAGGATGGCTGGGATGGGGGGTGGATGGGGGGATTGCAGGGTGGCTGAGATGGGGGGATCTCAGGATGGCTGGGATGGGGGGTGGATGGGGGATCGCAGGATGGCTGGGATGGGGGGATCGCAGGATGGCTGGGATGGGGGGGGATCGCAGGATGGCTGGGATGGGGGGGGAATCTCAGGATGGCTGGGATGGGGGGTGGATGGGGGATCGCAGGATGGCTAGGATGGGGGGATCGCAGGATGGCTGGGATGGGGGGATCGCAGGATGGCTGGGATGGGGGGATCGCAGGATGGCTGGGATGGGGGGATCGCAAGATGGATGGGAGGTTGATGGGGGGATCGCAGGATGGCTGGGATGGGGGGATCGCAAGATGGATGGGAGGTTGATGGGGGGATCGCAGGATGGCTGGGATGGGGGTGGATGGGGGGTGGTGGATGGGGAGATTGCAGGATTGAGGATGAATGGGGGTGGACAGAGCGCTCAGGAGAGAAAGCATAAACAGTACAATTCAGATTGAGACACAGAACACTTCCCCGTTCTCAGCACACACTCTCCTTATCTCCTGCAGAGTCCTGTACAGATGAAGCAGACAGAACAAGTGGTGCTCTGTGTCTGCAGCCTGAGCCCAGCTTCTGTCTTCCAATAATCTGATAAGATTCTGGGCACAGGCTTCACCAGAAATCCGTCTGTCATCTGTCAGGACACTGCCACAGCTTAACTGCAGCAACTTTTCTATCAGGCGCACACTGACCTGCCCTTCTCCATTGGAAAGCACCTCCTCGTCTTCAGTACAGATCGGCAACTGACCCCGCCCCCACGCACAGAGTGAGTCACGGTGCGAGTACAGGATGATTGCTATGAGCTGCAGCCAATCACCATGAAGACAAGCAGCTGGAAGGTCCAACCAAAGAAGATTTTTCACATGCACAGTGAGAAAACCAGCCTCAGGCTGCAGGATTCTGTGTGCACGTGTGGGACATCGGGAAAGCCCTCCCTTTGCGGGACAATCCCGCCCATTCAGGGACGGCCGGGGGGTATGCCGGTAGGCCAGTCCGGCCCTGGCTGGGGTCGCTGGGCAGTTGCCCGGGGGCCCCACTTGCCTGGGGGACCCCACCTGCCCAGCAACCCCAGCCAGGGCCGGACTGGCCTACCGGCATACCCCCCTGGCCGTCCCCAGCGTGCCCAAGAGAAAAGACGGCCTTGCCCTCCCTAGGAGTTCAGGCGTGCAAGGGAGAAAGCCAAAGAGTGCATGTGAGCAGTGGGAAAGCCAGAAACCTAAGCCTGAGGGTCAGAGCAGCGAGGGGCTGCTATCTATATGTACGGTGTTGGTAAGGAAATGGTCTGTAGGAGACAGACGAGAGCCTGAAGTGGAAGGCCTGAGCAGCACTGCTGTATGTGTAGGCCAAGAGGCTGAATTTGCCCATATGGTGAATACCCTTTTGTGAGGGAAACTCTTTGTTTTCGTTTCTGGAACTTTGTTTGAACTTTAATAAAAGTGGGCCAACAAGCTCTGAAATAGAAATATTTGGTGTGGACTGTACTCGCTAGCAGGCACTACATTTGAGCTAAATAACCCCCAAACACTACACCGGCAATTGCTCGGTCATGCAACACTACCTGAATTAAATTTTGATCATTTTTTTTAAGACTTTTGTTTTGATGGTATTTGATCACCACTGCGCTTTTTATTTTATATAAACAAAAAAAGACTGAACATTTAAAAAAAAAAAAAAAAAAAAAATTCTAAGTTCGGTTATAAAAATATATCCTATAAAATCAAATTTCCTCATAAATTTAAGCCAAGATATAATCTGCTACACATCTTTGGTAAAAAAAAAAAATCCCAACAAGTGTATATCGATTGATCTCTGTGAAAGTTATAGTGTTTACAAACTATGTTATATAAACTGGAATTTACGCAACTATAGACGCTATACTAGTAATGATGGTGGTGATCAGCGACTCATAGTTTTACTGTGACAGTAGGGCGGACAATCTAATGTTAACTGACACTGGCTGGGCCTAACTCCACATCTGCTTCCCACTTCTAAATTGTAATCAAAAGCACAGCCTACCACAACCCTGGACAATTTTATGAAGTCACTTTTTTTTATTATAAATGTCCTCCTTAGTAGATATCAAGTTAAAGTGTATGTAATCCCTAAAAATGAACTTCTCTTATTTGCACCCTTTGGATCCAGTAAAGGCAAAGTAAACTTGGTTAACAGCATCGCCCCGGAACGGTGGGAAGGGAAGGGCGATATCGCGGTCATCGCTGCAGCTGCATTATGACGTTATGACACAAGCTCCTGGGGGTTCACAATTTGAAGTTTCTCTGGAAGTTTACGATATATAAATATACCATTGAAATAGCTTAGTTATATTTGTTAAGTAAGTGCAACAGAATACCTATTGATTATGCCAGACATTTAGAGATAGCATGTATCTTGTGCACACTTCCTATGTTATCCCAAGCTGTATTATCATCCCTATCCAGTTCTTATTTTGGACTACTGAATACATAGTTCCTATGCTGTGGAGAGGAGTGGGGGGTGGTTCGGTAGTTTAACAAAAAACAACTGGGCAGGGCTGTCACCATTTAGGCTGCATTCACACCTGAGCGTAGCGTTTCTGAGCGTTTCTTCCGGCGTTTTGTCGCGTATTTTTTTGGGCATATTTGCGCGTTTCCATGCAGCGTTGTCCGGCATTTTTGAGCTTTTGCATTTTTTTTTATTAGCCAATAGGAAAAATGATCATCGGTTTCATCATTTGTTGCTATGTTGTTAGATTTTGTCATCTGCTTCCTGCTCCAAAAACGCCCAAATCTGCCCGATTCGCGCGACAAAAAAGGGTCCAGAACTTGTCTGAGCTTCAGGCGTAGGGCTTCAGGCAACTTGGAGTGGAGATGTGAACCATCTCCATAGAGAATAATGGATTTTTTTCCCCTCAAGCGTTTTGTAGCTTTAGGCTTCAAGCTACAAAACGCTCAGGTGTGAATGGGCTCTTAGAGTTGTCAACCCACAATAGAATGTAGGAATTGGGAGCATTTCTGCAAGATCAACAGGTATTTTCCTGTACTGGTAGGGTCTTTAACGTGATAAAAACATGGGAAATGTACATGTATTGCATAGATGTTACAGTACTACAGTTTTTTTTTTTTTTTTACCCTAAAAAATATTTTGATACATTTGCTGTTAAAGCAGAACTCCAGGCATAAGTACTCCGAGATTAGTGTCATGGCACCTAGGGTCCATCCATATCAGCCTGGGCTCAGAAGTGGGCTGACTGATGCAGGTCTAGTAGTAGAGAGGAGGTCATTATGGATAGAAGGTGAGTATTGCAGCAAAGGCTGCTCGTTTAATTTTAATACTGCTGACTTCTGAGTTTTTAACAAAAAAAAATTAGTTCTGTATTTTTTTTTTTTTTAGGTAATACTTTGTTTTTTCACCCCTATCTGACAAGTTGCTTCATTAAAAGCGGGCCGGTTATTTGCAAGCTCTTGTTCCATCAACTCCTTTTACTAGACATGTGCACAGCCAAAAAATTAGTTCATTTTCGTTTCATTAGTTTATTATTTTTTTTTCATTTTTCGGGTCATTCGTTATGATCGCGATTCGTAAATTCGTTCATTCGTAAATGCGTTCATTCTTACATTCGTAAATTCGAACATTCGTTCATTCGTACATTCGTTCATTCGTACATTCGTTCATTCGTACATTTTACATTTGTACATTCGTAAATTCGTAAAATCGTACATTTGTAAATTAGAAAATTCGGAAATTTGTAAATTCGAAGTTTGCAAATCCACAAACCCGAAAATTCTAAAATCTGAAATAGTAACTAACTATTAAATTATAGGTATTGTAATTTCCTTTCAAATTTGACTGTCAGTGAATGTTACAAATACGAATTTTATCCGAAGTTACGAATTATCCAAAACAAATGCAGCATCTAAACAAATGGAACGGAACAAATTAATAATAAATAATAAAACATTATTATTATTATTACTTATTATTATTAATTCATTACGTTCCATTCCGTTTTTTCAGATCATTCATAACTTTGGATAAATTTGTATGTGTTACGTTCACTAACAGCCAAATTTGAAAGAAAATTAAAATACCTATAATTTAAAAGTTACTAGTAATTACTAATAGTTAAGTTATTATTAGTTAACTATTATTTCAGATTTCCGAATTGACAAATTTACGAATTCACTAATTTACTAATTTACTAATGTACGAATGTACGAATGTACATTCGTAAATTGCGAATGTACGAATGCCCGAATTTACGAATGTCCAATTTTATTGAATTTACGAATATTCGGAAAAAATTCGTTAAATGGGTTTTCGTTAATTCGGATATTCCCGAATTAAGGAATTTGATGAAATTCGTTAAAAAACTAATTCGGAACGAAACGAATTGCACATGCCTACCTTTTACTATATTGCAACTGCAGGGAACACAAAGGGCATCAATAGCAATATAATGGATGTAGCTTTGAAGAACTATGGGGCATTGTTTATAAATGAATTGGTTTTATGTCTAGCAAAACTGGAAATACTGGGGGATATTCTACAATATTATTTCCTGATTTTAATTTTCTTTGGATAAAGAGCTGATATTGTATGAAGGAAACAGAAAAATTACGCTTTAAGGAAGGAACATTCATTATCTTCACTTCTTTAAAGGACTTTGTCCTGTACTGTCTGCATACAAAAGAATTAAGGCATATGTAGACCATAACAAAGAACTTCTCTTATTTGCTTCCTTTTTGGTCTGTTAAATATACCATTGAAAGTGTTTTGTTACATCTGTTCAATAAGTGCTAAAAACTACCCACTGATCCTGCCAGAGATCCAGTGCAATCCTGTGCACACTGCAATCCTATCTCAAGCAATCTCACCAGCCATACCCAATTCACCACTTTTAGAAGAATAGTCCGACACTTCCGGGTGTGTCAGTTTCCTAGTCCTGCCCTGTGTTTCCTTCTGACAGACCTCACATCACCATTGTGTCCTCTAGAGATGTAGGGTCCAGCAAATAGAACCCCAGAGGACAGAGGGGGACCAGTGATCTGACACTCCCAGAAGTGTCGTAGTCTGAGGATTCCTATACAAGCTTAGTTCTTTATCGTTTTTGATTACTAGCAAAAGGTGTGGTGCGCATCCCAAGTCAGTGGAGCAGTGCAGAGTATAGTGTGCGGGTGACGGGAGACAGAGGCAGCAGAGGGGATATTTGTGGACTAGACAAGCTCATTGCATTGGTGGAGTGGAGGTGATAGCTATGACAAGGAGGTGTTAGGTGGTGTAGGAGGAAAGTAAGCATTGTAACCAAGGTGGTGAAATGGGTAGAAGCAAAGTGCTAGGGATGAGGTGTATGGTGGGGTGGCACTAAGATGAGGGCTGATGAAGGTTGGTCAAAGGGAGATGTTGTGCTTCGGGGGAGGTCAGGTAGATAGTTACATAGTTACTTAGTTAGTAAGGTTGAATAAAGACACCAGTCCATCCAGTTCAACCTGAGTGAGTGTCTACAATTATCCCTATCCCTGTACATTGTGTCTGTACAGACACAATAGATGTTTATCTATTATATCATTATGTATTTAAGGTACCCATATAGCGCCGTCAATTTACGCAACGCTCCACACACACATCGCACACTCACATTGGTCCCTACCCTCAAGGAGCCCACAATCCAAGGTCCCCAACTCACATTACTATACTAGGGCCAATTTTGGACAGAAGCCAATTAACCTTCCAGCATGTCTTTGGAGTATGGGAGGAAACCGGAGTACCTGGAGGAAACCCACACAGACACAGGGAGAACATACAAACTCCAGGCAGGTTGGGATTCGAACCAGCGACCCTTTTTACTGCTAGGCAAGAATGCTACCCACTACACCACTGTGCCACCAGATAGTACTTGAACTGTGATGAGTAAGGGTAGTGGATGGGGTATAAGCTTCATCGCAAGGAGGTGGATCGAAGCTTGGTTGCTACAGGTGGATTGAAGGAAAGCACTATTGGTGGGGGGAAGGGGAGTGAAGAATGTGGCAGTGAGCTGTTGCGACTGGGGAAAAATTAGGTGGCAGTAGGTGCTGGTACAGGGGAAAGGCGGGGGTGGGGGTGAGTGACAGAGAGGCACTGTGAACTGGGGGAAAAGGGGTTGGTGATTGGTGTCGTGACCTGAGAGGTTCGGTGGGTGGAGGGAGGCACTATGAGATGAGAGGTTCGGTGGGTGCAGGAAGGTACTGTGAACTGTTAGGTGAGGTAGGCGGAGGGAGGAGCTGTTACCTGGGAAGTGAGGTCAGTGACAGGACGGTGCTGTGACCTGGGATATCGGGTTAGTGGAGGGAGGTACTGTGACCTGGGAAGTGAGGTGGGTGGAGGGAGGAGCTGTGACCTGGGAGGTGAGGTGGGTGGAGGAAGGCGCTGTGACCTGGGAAGTGAGGTGGGAGGAGGGAGGCACTGTGACCTGGGAGATGAGGTGGGTGGAGGGAAGCCCTGTCAACTAGCAACTGAACTAGGTGCAGGGAGGTGCTGTGACCTGGGAGGAGAGGTGGATGGAGGGAGGTGCTGTGACCTGGGAGGCAAGGTAGGTGGAAGAAGGTGCTGTGACCTGGTAAGTGAGGTGGGTAGGGGCAGGTGCTATGACCTGGGAGGTGAGGTGGGTGGAGGTAGGCGCTGTGACCTGGGAAGTGGGGTGGGTAGAGGGAGGTGCTGTGACCTGGGAGGCAAGGTAGGTGGAGGAAGGTGCTGTGACCTGGGAAGTGAGGTGGGCGATGAGAGGAGTTGTTACCTGGGAAGTGAGGTCGGTGACAGGAAGGTGCTGTGATCTGGGAGGTCAAGTTGGTGGAGCGAGGCGCTGTGACCTGGGAGGTGAGGTGGGTGGAGGGAGGCACTGTGACCTGCGAGGTGAGCTGGGATGAGGGAGGCGCTGTGACCTGGGAGGTGAGGTGGGTGGGTGGAGGGAGGTGCTGTGACCTGGGAGGTGAGGTGGGTGGAGGGAGGTGCTTTGACCTGGGAAGTGAGGTGGGTGGAGGAAGGATCTGTTACCTGGAAAGTGAGGTGGGGGAAGGAAGGCGCTGTGACCTGTGAAGTGAGGTGACTGGAGGGAGATGCTGTGACCTGGGAGGTGAGGTGGGTGAAGGGAGGCGCTGTGACCTGGGAGGTGAGGTGGGATGAGGGAGACAGTGAGGTGGGTGGAGGGAAGCCCTGTCAACTGGCAACTGAGCTAGGTGCAGGAAGGTGCTGTGACCTGGGAAGTGAGGTGGGTAGGGGCAGGTGCTATGACTTGGGAGGTGAGGTGGGTGGAGGTAGGCGCTGTGACCTGGGAAGTGAGGTGGGTAGAGGGAGGTGCTGTGACCTGGGAGGCAAGGTAGGTGGAGGAAAGTGCTGTGACCTGGGAAGTGAGGTGAGTAGGGGCAGGTGCTATGACCTGGGAGGTGAGGTGGGCGATGAGAGGAGTTGTTACCTGGGAAGTGAGGTCGGTGACAGGAAGGTGCTGTGATCTGGGAGGTCAAGTTGGTGGAGCGAGGAGCTGTGACCTGGGAGGTGAGGTGGGTGGAGGGAGGCACTTTGACCTGGGAGGTGAGGTGAGTGGGTGGAGGGAGGTGCTGTGACCTGGGAGGTGAGGTGGGTGGGATGAGGGAGGCGCTGTGACCTGGGAGGTGAGGTGGGTGGAGGGAGGCACTGTGACCTGCAAGGTGAGGTGGGATGAGGGAGGCACTGTGACCTGGGAGGTGAGGTGAGGTGGGTGCAGGGAGGTGCTGTGACCTGGGAGGTGAGGTGGGTGGAGGGAGGCGCTGTCACCTGGGAGGTGAGGTGGGTGCAGGGAGGTGCTGTGACCTGGGAGGTGAGGTGGGTGGAGGGAGGTGCTGTGACCTGGGAGGTGAGGTGGGTGGAGGGAGGCGCTGTCACCTGGGAGGTGAGGTGGGTGCAGGGAGGTGCTGTGACCTGGGAGGTGAGGTGGGTGGAGGAAGGCGCTGTGACCTGGGAGGTGAGGTGGGTGGAGGGAGGCGCTGTGACCTGGGAAGTGAGGTGGGTGGAGGGAGGCACTGTGACCTGGGAGATGAGGTGGGTGGAGGGAAGCCCTGTCAACTAGCAACTAAACTAGGTGCAGGGAGGTGCTGTGACCTGGGAGGAGAGGTGGATGGAGGAAGGTGCTGTGACCTGGGAGGTGAGGTGGGTGGAGGTAGGCGCTGTGACCTGGGAAGTGAGGTGGGTAGAGGGAGGTGCTGTGACCTGGGAGGCAAGGTAGGTGGAAGAAGGTGCTGTGACCTGGTAAGTGAGGTGGGTAGGGGCAGGTGCTATGACCTGGGAGGTGAGGTGAGGTGGGTGGAGGTAGGCGCTGTGACCTGGGAAGTGGGGTGGGTAGAGGGAGGTGCTGTGACCTGGGAGGCAAGGTAGGTGGAGGAAGGTACTGTGACCTGGGAAGTGAGGTGGGCGATGAGAGGAGTTGTTACCTGGGAAGTGAGGTCGGTGACAGGAAGGTGCTGTGATCTGGGAGGTCAAGTTGGTGGAGCGAGGCGCTGTGACCTGGGAGGTGAGGTGGGTGGAGGGAGGCACTGTGACCTGCGAGGTGAGCTGGGATGAGGGAGGAGCTGTGACCTGGGAGGTGAGGTGGGTGGGTGGAGGGAGGTGCTATGACCTGGGAGGTGAAGTGGGTGGAGGGAGGTGCTTTGACCTGGGAAGTGAGGTGGGTGGAGGAAGGATCTGTTACCTGGAAAGTGAGGTGGGGGAAGGAAGGCACTGTGACCTGTGAAGTGAGGTGACTGGAGGGAGATGCTGTGACCTGGGAGGTGAGGTGGGTGAAGGGAGGCGCTGTGACCTGGGAGGTGAGGTGGGTGGGATGAGGGAGGCGCTGTGACCTGCGAGGTGAGGTGGGATGAGGGAGGCGCTGTGACCTGGGAGGTGAGGTGGGTGGGTGGAGGGAGGAGCTGTGACCTGGGGGAGGTGAGGTGGGTGGAGGGAGGCGCTGTGACCTGGGAGGTGAGGTGGGTGGAATGAGGGAGGCGCTGTGACCTGCGAGGTGAGGTGGGATGAGGGAGGCGCTGTGACCTGGGAGGTGAGGTGGGTGGGTGGAGGGAGGAGCTGTGACCTGGGAGGTGAGGTGGGTGGAGGGAGGCGCTGTGACCTGGGAGGCGAGGTGGGTGCAGGGAGGCACTGTGACCTGGGAGATGAGGTGGGTGGAGGGAAGCCCTGTCAACTGGCAACTGAGCTAGGTGCAGGAAGGTGCTGTGACCTGGGAAGTGAGGTGGGTAGGGGCAGGTGCTATGACCTGGGAGGTGAGGTGGGTGGAGGTAGGCGCTGTGACCTGGGAAGTGAGGTGGGTAGAGGGAGGTGCTGTGACCTGGGAGGCAAGGTAGGTGGAGGAAGGTGCTGTGACCTGGGAAGTGAGGTGAGTAGGGGCAGGTGCTATGACCTGGGAGGTGAGGTGGGCGATGAGAGGAGTTGTTACCTGGGAAGTGAGGTCAGTGACAGGAAGGTGCTGTGATCTGGGAGGTCAAGTTGGTGGAGCGAGGAGCTGTGACCTGGGAGGTGAGGTGGGTGGAGGGAGGCACTTTGACCTGGGAGGTGAGGTGAATGGGTGGAGGGAGGTGCTGTGACCTGGGAGGTGAGGTGGGTGGGATGAGGGAGGCGCTGTGACCTGGGAGGTGAGGTGGGTGGAGGGAGGCACTGTGACCTGCAAGGTGAGATGGGATGAGGGAGGCACTGTGACCTGGGAGGTGAGGTGAGTAGGGGCAGGTGCTATGACCTGGGAGGTGAGGTGGGCGATGAGAGGAGTTGTTACCTGGGAAGTGAGGTCGGTGACAGGAAGGTGCTGTGATCTGGGAGGTCAAGTTGGTGGAGCGAGGAGCTGTGACCTGGGAGGTGAGGTGGGTGGAGGGAGGCACTTTGACCTGGGAGGTGAGGTGAATGGGTGGAGGGAGGTGCTGTGACCTGGGAGGTGAGGTGGGTGGGATGAGGGAGGCGCTGTGACCTGGGAGGTGAGGTGGGTGGAGGGAGGCACTGTGACCTGCAAGGTGAGATGGGATGAGGGAGGCACTGTGACCTGGGAGGTGAGGTGAGGTGGGTGCAGGGAGGTGCTGTGACCTGGGAGGTGAGGTGGGTGGAGGGAGGCGCTGTCACCTGGGAGGTGAGGTGAGGTGGGTGCAGGGAGGTGCTGTGACCTGGGAGGTGAGGTGGGTGGAGGGAGGCGCTGTGACCTGGGAGGTGAGGTGGGTGGAGGGAGGCGCTGTCACCTGGGAGGTGAGGTGAGGTGGGTGCAGGGAGGTGCTGTGACCTGGGAGGTGAGGTGGGTGGAGGGAGGCGCTGTGACCTGGGAGGTGAGGTGGGTGGAGGGAGGCGTTGTGACCTGGGAGGTGAGGTGGGTGGAGGGAGGCACTGTGACCTGCGAGGTGAGGTGGGTGGGTGGAGGGAGGGAGGTGCTGTGACCTGGGAGGTGAGGTGGGTGGGTGGAGGGAAGCGCTGTGACCTGGGAGGTGAGGTGGGTGGAGGAAGGTGCCGTGATGTGGGAGGTGAGGTGAGTGGAGGGAGGCGCTGTGACCTGGGAGGTGAGGTGGGTGGAGGATGGCGCTTTGACCTGGGAAGTGAGGTGGGTGGAGGAAGGATCTGTTACTTGGAAAGTGAGGTGGGGGAAGGAAGGCGCTGTGACCTGTGAAGTGAGGTGACTGGAGGGAGATGCTGTGACCTGGGAGGTGAGGTGGATGAAGGGAGGCGCTGTGACCTGGGAAGTGTGGTGGGTGGAGGGAGGCACTGTGACCTGGGAAGTGAGGTGGGTGGAGGGAGGGGCTGTGACCTGGGAGGTGAGGTGGGTGGAGGAGGGAGCATTTACCTGGGAGGTGAGGTGGGGGGGAGCTGTTACCTGGGAAGTGAGGTGGGTGAAGGGAGGCGAGGTGGATGGAGGGAGATATTATGACCTGGAAAGTGAGGTGCATGGAGGGAGGCGATGTGACCTGGGACGCGAGGTAGGTGGAGGGAGGCGCTGTGACTTGGAATTGAGATGGGTGGGAGGGAGGTGTTGTGACCTTGGGACTTAAGCCTTGGCCTGGGAGGTGAGGTGGGTGATGGGGAGGCACTGTGGCTTGGGTGGTTGACAGTATGGAAGGAAAAGTGGATCGTTATCTTTCTCTATATGGAGATATGGTAGTTTATTTGTTGTTTAGCTGATAGACTACAAAGAACATATGTGTATTATAAATTTTAAAAAATTTAGATTTTTTTATTTCCACAAGATTTAAGCGAATATTGGGACAGCAAAAATTGAATAATTTTGGTGAAATACATGGAAGTCACTATGGGAGGCTTAAATTAAGGTAATTTTAAAGGGTGCAATGCGATTTAAATTAATTTACTTTCATCTATCCTGAACTTCTTCTTGTGCCAAAACGGTCCCTCAATGTCCTCATTATTTTTTGTCAAAGAAAGAAATAAAACAGACAGTGGAGCAAAAAGGAAAATCAAAAAAATGTAGAGCAACAGTACCCATACTAATCAAATGCACAAAAAACAATGCAAAAGATGCAAAACACTACATTAAATAAACTATTCTGAATCCCAAAACTATACCTCTCACATGTGTACAGATAAGACATGAATGTGCCTAGAGTTTGAACAGACCATCACCTTCCAGAACTTTCAGTAGTTATGGGGGTCCCCTGGAATTGAATATGCTATATTTATCCTGTATCGTATCATCTTTAATCGAAGCTAAGTAAAACTTTTTATTACATTCTTTGTGTTGTGTGTTTTAATCCTTGCATTTACTGACCACATATCTGAAAGGGTAAATATATGAATGAACCTATGAATAAATGTAACACAGAATTTAACCCCTTGTTACATAATGGCACTGTGAGCAGGATTTTTAACCCTTTCAGTGCTGGTTTGATGTGCAGTGATTAATCCTAGTAATACTGTTGTGATTTGTAATGTTTTTTGACAATTGGGAAACTGTATTATTAGCGTGCACTGTGATGGGAGGTTTGTTGCTAGCTTTGCTTTGGTGGCAGTTAGTGGCAGATATGTTTGATTTAAATTGGATAAATATAGCAAAGAGAGTAGATGGTCGAATGTTTCCACTCATTGTGTGCTTAGCGAACCCCCGGCAAGCTTTAGAATTTTTGAGATATAGAACAGATGAGCTGATGACTGCGTTAGGTGGACGAGTGGCCCTTTCGCTGGTGCTCAAATAGTTGTTCTTTGAGGTTTGAAAACGATGAGCAAAAAACGGGTAGGAAAAGGAAAAATATGACCTGTGTTGATGCTTAGATTGTGATTACTGCAGTAATATATGTGTTGAGTTTAAATGCTGAGCTCTTTTGTTGGTTGTTTAGCTAGCTATTGGCGAGGAAAAGTTGCTTGTATGGATGATATGTAAAAATGCAATAGTCCAGCATGTTGTGAAAGCAAGAGCTGCAGCTGTAGACTGTATTTGTGAGTCTGCTTGGATGGAGACAATCCCTTAAGAGAGGGAGATTTCCCCTTAACCCCCCCCCCCCCCCCTTAAAAAAGCTTGTGCCCGTGAAAGGCAGGACAGTGCTGAACATCTAAGAAATGCTTAATTATGTTGAAAAAATAACATCCTAGTTAAAATTGTTAGTTTTTGTTAAAATCTAGGATTATTTGAAACAAAGAAAGTAAATGGCTGATTGATGTCAACACCCTTTAAAATCCTGAATAGCAGTCATGATTATTATAATTTTATTGGTGAATGTAATAGTGTCATGTGCTAGGATACAACACTAATGTTTTTTCCATTAATACAGAAGGAACCAGATCTATTCCTAGAAGTTTTGTAGATCTGTATGGTATTGAGCAAGAGGTTGCAATAGAAACATCAATACGAGTTTGGTGATGTATAATGTTTGTGCACAAATGTAATGAACACCATATAATGTTCTTGTGAATTATTTCAACCATGGTTAATGACAACTTTGAATGGACGTCCTTTAATGAAAATCCACGTGGTGATAATTAAGTTTGATAATTGGTAATATCTGGAATTATATAATACTTATGGTTTGAAGGGTGTAAGAATACCCAAACATTTACATATGGTTCTTTTCTGTGTATATGTAAGCTAAATTATGGCAGCATCTACTTCTGTATATTCTGAGATAATTATCTTGGTGGAACTGTAAGGCATTACCACTGTGGGAGTGTGCCTGGGGTTTTACATATCCACTTCAGCCCCGGAAGGATTTACCCCCTTAATGACCAGAGCACTTTTTACAATTTGGCACTGCGTCGCTTTAACTGATAATTGCACGGTCATGCAATGCTGTACCCAAACGATATTTGCGTCCTTTTCTTCCCACAAATAGAGCTTTCTTTTGATGTTATTTGATCACCTCTGCGGTTTTTATTTTTTGCGCTATAAACAGAAAAAGACCGAAAATTTTGAAAAAAATTATATTTTCTACTTTTTGTTATAAAAAAAATCCAATAAACTCAATTTTAGTCATACATTTAGGCCAAAAGTTATTCGGCCACATGTCTTTGGTAAAAAAAATGTCAATAAGTGTATATTTATTGGTTTGCGCAAAAGTTATAGCGCCTACAAACTAGGGTACATTTTCTGGAATTTACACAGCTTTTAGTTTATGACTGCCTTTGTCATTTCTTGAGGTGCTAAAATGGCAGGGCAGTACAAAACCCCCCCAAATGACCCCATTTTGGAAAGTAGACACCCCAAGGAAATTGCTGAGAGGCATGTTGAGCCCATTGAATATTAATTTTTTTGTCCCAAGTGATTGAATAATGACAAAAACAGGCCATGGGCATATGTGGAATTGCACCCCAAAATATATTCAGCTGCTTCTCCTGAGTACGGGGATACCACATGTGTGGGACTTTTTGGGAGCCTAGCCGAAAACCAATCACTGCCTTCAGGATTTCTAAGGGCGTAAATTTTTGATTTTGCTCCTCACTACCTATCACAGTTTTGAAGGCCATAAAATGCCCAGATGGCATAAACCCCCCCAAATGACCCCATTTTGGAAAGTAGACACCCCAAGCTATTTGCTTTGAGGCATGTTGAGTCCATGGAATATTTTATATATTGACACAAAATGTGGGAAAATGACAAATTTTTTTTTGCACAATGTTGTCACTAAATTATAAATTGCTCACACAGGCCATGGGCATATGTGGAATTGCACCCCAAAATACATTTAGCTGCTTCTCCTGAGTATGGGGATACCACATGTGTGGGACTTTTTAGGAGCCTAGCCACGTACGGGGCCCCGAAAACCAATCACCGCCTTCAGGATTTCTAAGGGTGTAAATTGTTTCGGAGGCCATGGAATGCCCAGGTGGCACAACCCCCCCCAAATGACCCCATTTTGAAAAGTAGACACCCCAAGCTATTTGCTGAGAGGCATGGTGAGTATTTTGCAGCTCCCATTTGTTTTTGAAAATGAAGAAAGACAAGAAAAAAAATATTTTTTTCTTTTTTCAATTTTCAAAACTTTGTGACAAAAAGTGATGTCTGCAAAATACTCACTATACCTCTCAGCAAATAGCTTGGAGTGTCTACTTTCCAAAATGGGGTCATTTGGGGGGGGTTTGTGCCACCTGGGCATTCGGTGGCCTCCGAAACTGTGATAGGCAGTGAAGAGTGAAATCAAAAATTTATGCCCTTAGAAAGCCCGAAGGCGGTGCTTGGTTTTCGGGGTCCCGTATGAGGTTAGGCTCCCAAAAAGTCTCACACATGTGGTATCCCCATACTCAGGAGACGCAACAGAATGTATTTTGGGGTGTAATTTCACATATTCCCATGGCATGTTTGAGCAATATATCATTTAGTGACAACTTTGTGCAAAAAAAAAAATTTGTCTCTTTCCTGCAACTTGTGTCACAATATAGAATATTCCATGGACTCGACATGCCTCTCAGCAAATAGCTTGGGGTGTCTACTTTCCAAAATGGGGTCATTTGGGGGGGTTTTGAACTGTCCTGGCATTTTATGCACAACATTTAGAAGCTTATGTCACACATCACCCACTCTTCTAACCACTTGAAGACAAAGCCCTTTCTGACACTTTTTGTTTACATGAAAAAAATTTTTTTTTTTGCAAGAAAATTACTTTGAACCCCCAAACATTATATATTTTTTTAAAGCAAATGCCCTACAGATTAAAATGGTGGGTGTTTCATTTTTTTTTTCACACAGTATTTGCGCAGCGATTTTTCAAACGCATTTTTTGGGGAAAAAATACACTTTTTTACATTTTAATGCACTAAAACACACTATATTGCCCAAATGTTTGATGAAATAAAAAAGATGATCTTAGGCCGAGTACATGGATACCAAACATGACATTCTTTAAAATTGCGCACAAACGTGCAGTGGCAACAAAATAAATACATTTTTAAAAGCCTTTAAAAGCCTTTACAGGTTAACACTTTAGATTTACAGAGGAGGTCTACTGCTAAAATTACTGCCCTCGATCTGACCTTCGCGGTGATACCTCACATGCATGGTGCAATTGCTGTTTACATTTGACGCCAGACCGATGCTTGCGTTCGCCTTAGCGCGAGAGCAGGGGGGGACGGGTGCTTTTTTTTTTTTTGTTCTTTGTTATTTTTTGCTTTTTTATCTTATTTTTAAACTGGTCCTTTCATTTTTTTTAAAATCATTTTTATTGTTATCTCAGGGAATGTAAATATCCCCTATGATAGCAATAGGTAGTGACAGGTACTCTTTTTTGAAAAAATTGGGGTCTATTAGACCCTAGATTTCTCCTCTGCCCTCAAAGCATCTGACCACACCAAGATCGGTGTGATAAAACGCTTCCCCAATTTCCCAATGGCGCTGTTTACATCCAGCGAAATCGAAGTCATAAAATGCTCGTAGCTTCCGGTTACTTAGGCCATAGAGATGTTTGGAGCCACTCTGGTCTCTGATCAGCTCTATGGTCAGCTGGCTGAATCACAGGCTGCATTCTCAGGTTCCCTGTTGAGACAGGAGAGCCAGAGAAAAACACGGAAGACGGTGTGGGGGGGGGGCATTCCCTCCCACTGCTTGTAAAAGCAATCTAGAGGCTAATTAGCCGCTAGGATTGCTTTTACATGAAAGCCGACCACTGGCTGAAAAGAATGATACCAAGATGATACCTAAACCTGCAGGCATCATTCTGGTATAACCACTCAAAGTCGTGAATGGCGTACCTGAAGACAAAAAAATGGTTAACAATAAAGCACAGTAAACGGTAAAGTATAAAAAATTGCATACCTGAAAAGCAAACATGATAAAACATAATAACAATAAAACATTGCAGAATAGAATACAGTAAAAAAAGAGCAGAACAATAGAGAGAATAGAGAGAGAGAGAACAATAAAACGACAACTATTTTTTTTTATTTTATATTTTTGTTTGTGTTTTTTTTTTACACTTTTTTTTTATCTAACTTTTATAACTGTAACCGGTTCCAGGTTCGGGTCTCTCAAAATGCGATGGCATCTTGGGAGACCCTGTGAAAGTGTGCCTAGTCTGTGCAATGCTGTACCCTACGCTAATACTCAACTAGTGTATGGTAGCGTTCAAAACATTCACCAATGCAAAGACCAGGATTGTCAGGACAGGAGGGACAATAATAGCAGGTGTCACGCCTATATCCGCGCTTGCTGCAGACACGACATCTTTTTTGGGGTGGGGTTCCTTGGGTAGGGGTACTCGGGAGGACATAAAAATGCCTCTCATGCAGCCGACTGCATTTGGTTGGGGATGTGAATGGGGGAAGTACAGGCGCTGCAGAAGCGGTGGGTTCACAATTAGGATTGGGGAATGCAGCAGGAAGGGCATTATGGGCACGACGGGCCTGTGTTTGTCTTCTTCTTGGTGGCAGCCGGACACTACTTGTGCTTGCCACCTCACCAGCTTGAACTGCACTTATGGGACTCGCCACGTCACCAAGTGTTACTGCAGTGCTGGTTTGACTACGACCGGGGTGTACTAGGCCGCAAGTGCTTGCCAGTTCCCCCAAACGCTACCAAAGAAACTGTTAGCGATCGCAGGGATCAGGCCTGACTCTGCAAACGCTGCAGTTATGTGTTTAGTGTTTTGTAAGTGACAGTGATCGATCGATACTGCACTTGGGTGGGCTGGGCCGGGCGGAGGGGCAAAACGCAGGTGCTAGCAGGTATCTGGGCTGATCCCGCTAACGCTGCGTTTTTGGGAACCCTAAACTGCTGGGGATGCTAGTATAGATCTGATCGGATCAGATATTGATCCATTCAGATACTATACCACTAAGGGAGGTGTACGGTGCGTGCGTGGGTGTTAGTGGTACTGGCGTACTGCTTGGGGCTAGTGTTTGCCAGTTCACCAAAACGCTACCAAAAAAACTGTTAGCGATCGCAGGGATCAGGCCTGACTCTGCGAACACTGCAGTTATGCGTTTAGTGTTTTTTAAGTGACAGTGATTGATCGATACTGCACTTGGCTGGGCTGGGCAGAGGAGCAAAACGCAGGTGCTAGCAGGTATCTGGGCTGATCCCGCTAACACTGCGTTTTTGGGAACCCTAAACTGCTGGGGACGCTAGTATAGATCTGAGCAGATCAGATATTGATCCGATCAGATACTATACCACTAAGGGAGGCGTATGCTGCGTGCGTGGGTGTTAGCGGTACTGGCGCTAATCTGACGCTGCCTGGGGCGACGCATATTACCGCCGGGTGATCAGGGGGCTAAACCTTTATTAGGTAATAAACGGCGGGTGCCCTGACACTATAAAAAATAAACGAACTAACCAGCGTCACCCGTAACAGTTATACGGTGATCAGTGGTGAAAGGGTTAACTAGGGGGCAATCAAGGGGTTAAAACATTTATTAGATAGTATATGGGGGTCCCTGATGGCGAACCAAAATATTTACCCCACTAACTAGCGTCACCAGCGACACTAATACAGCGATCAGAAAAATGATCGCTTAGTGACACTGGTGACAGGGGGTGATCAAGGGGTTAAAACTTTATTAGGGGGGGGTTAGGGGGGTATCCTAGACCTAAAGGGGGCTAACAGTAACTGCCCTACCACACTAACTGTCACAAACTGACACCATGCAGTAATAAAAAAAACAAAAAAAAAAACTGCTTGCTGTCAGTGTGCTGTGGGGCGGGGGGGGGGGGCGGTTGGGGGGTGATCGGGGGGGGGGGGGATCGGGGGTGTAATGTGTGCCTGGCATGTTCTACTGAGTGTGTGTCTTCTCTCCTCAGCGCCGGAACGGAAAATACCGAGCCGAGGAGAGATGACATCATTTCCTTTGCTGCTGTTTAGCATACAGCAGCAAAGGAAGATTCTCATTGGCTGGGAGCGATCGCGAGGGGGGCCACGAATGGATGGTCTCCCCCTCACCTCTCATCGCTCCCAGTCACAAGCCGACCGCCTCGGGCTCCGGGGGGGTCCGATTGGACCTCCCGCCCGCGGGAGGCAGATCACGTATATATATGCGATTCTGCCTGCCCGTGTCATTTTGCCGACGTATATCGTCGTTAGGCGGTCGGCAAGTGAATATAAAGTACATTTTCCTGCATGATTGACAGTTTAAATTTAAAGTAATCATTTTGTTTTTCAAGGACAAAAAAGTACTTATGTCTACTTATAATTGTGCATTTAGGTTAATATTATTGCAATAAACACAATTTTTAAGTCTTTCAACATGAGGTGTTCTAGTGTTATATATATATATATATATATATATATATA
The DNA here is from genome assembly GCA_037952925.1 of Lithobates clamitans. NCBI lineage: Eukaryota > Metazoa > Chordata > Amphibia > Anura > Ranidae > Lithobates > Lithobates clamitans. Next base: position 388,862 of record JBBGZY010000590.1, on the reverse strand, counting down.
TATATATGGTCAGTTAGACCCCTTTCACACTGGGGCGGTTTGCAGGCGTTATTGCGCTAAAAATAGCGCCTGCAAACCGACCCTAAACAGCCTCCGCTGACATGACAGGTGCTGTGATTGGACGGCGCCTATCAGGCGTCCAATCATAGCAGAGGATGGGAGAAGACATCAAGCGTGGAGGACATCGTCACCGTGACCCGCTGCCCCACCGAGACAGGTAAGTGGCGGGCAGGTAATGCACACTGGCAGAAATTGGTGGGCACAGTAGTGGCAGTTGATGGGCTCATAGCAGCAGTTGATGGGCACACTGTCAGCAGTTGATGGGCACACTGGCGGAAATTGATGGGCACACTGGCGGAAATTGATGGGCACACTGACAGCAATTGATGGGTATAGTAGCTGCGTTTGATGGCACAGTGGCGGCAATTTATAGGCACAGTGGCTGCGTTTGATGGTACAGTGGTGGCAATTGATGGCACAGTGGCGGCAATTGATGGGCACAGTGGCGGCAATTGATGGGCACAGTGGCGGCAATTGATGGGCACAGTGGCGGCAATTGATGGCACAGTGGCGGCAATTGATGGCACAGTGGCGGCAATTGATGGCACAGTGGCGGCAATTGATGGCACAGTGGCGGCAATTTATGGGCACAGTGGCTGCGTTTGATGGCACAGTGGTGGCAATTGATGGGCACAGTGGCGGCAATTGATGGGCACAGTGGCGGCAATTGATGGGCACAGTGGCGGCAATTGATGGGCACAGTGGCGGCAATTGATGGGCACAGTGGTGGCAATTGATGGGCACAGTGGCGGCAATTGATGGGCACAGTGGCGGCAATTGATGGGCACAGTGGTGGCAATTGATGGGCACAGTGGCTGTGTTTGATGGGCACAGTGGCTGTGTTCGATGTGTACAGTGGCTGCGTTTGATGGCACAGTGGCGGCAATTGATGGGCACAGTAGCTGCGTTGATTTGATGGTTTTTTTTTCAGTTTGTTTGCGCCCCCAAAAATTTTGAGCACCAGCTGCCACTGGTTCAGATTAGGATCCAAACACACCTAAGCTCACCCCTGCCAAGGGGAATGCTGCAGCTGGCTTTAAGGCTTCAGCCCGGGTTCACACTACTGCGGTGTGAGACACCACGTGTAATTCGCACAGGAATCACAGCACGTTCCTGTGTGAATTACATGTGGTGTCTCTGGGGTGTGATTTGAGCCATGGATTTGTATGGCTCAAATCGCACTGCATTCACATCAAACTGGTGCAGAACCCTTTATTGTCCACACCAGAATCAGAAAGCATAAGTGTTCACACCCATGCAATCTGATTTGGCAAACTGCGCTGCGTTTTGCAAATCGATTGCCGGGTGTTTTTAACTTGACATACACTTTGCAATTGGTTCACATGGACAGGTTGCGATTTTAGATGCAGTGCTGAAACCACAGCAAATTTGCTGTGAATTCGCACCACATCTAGTGTGAACCCAGGCTAAGAGATAACAGTGAATTTTAGGGCACATTAAATATATATTACCCACAATTCTATATAATATAATCTAAAAGGTGTCCTGAATTCAAAGTGTATGTATGATTTTTTGCTAACACTGAACTTACCCAGCCAGCTAGTACTAAATATACCACAATTACAAACACAAAAGAAAAAAAAAAGCATATATACACTTTAAATTCAGGACACCTTTTGGGCCCAAGAACTGTCCCTCTCTCACACAATGTTTTACACCTGCATTTACACACAGCATGATGAGAGCATGATTTGGTCTGGCCAGTGGTCTCTTTTACACATCTAAGAGTGATGCTGAACTACCTGAGTGCTCTCATCATGCTGTGTGTAAAACAATTTTTTTTTGCATACAGGCAGGCTGGCATCACTTACTTTCTAGCAGTCTTGTCCAGGCCCTGGTATCTGTGGCTGCAGATACACCTTTCTGACATCAGGCAGAAGGGTATTCCTCCAGGCAGCTCCTCCCCCTTCATGGTCACCTGACCCCTTCATTTCCGCCCCCCTGAACTGAATAGTAGGATGGCCGCGGAGCTGACCGTGGTGAGGCCGGGTGAGCGGCCCGACCCACGGAGCAGCCGAGATGCCTTGGGAGTGGGCGGTGGGGACTGGTGACCCCGGCCAGATAGACATGGATGCGGCCCTCTCCGCGGAGCCGGCCGCGGAGAGGCCGGCAGCGCGTGAGCAGGGCCGGCTCAAGCAGCTGCCCAGGAAGTCAGTCAGGCCCGATATTGACATGTGTCCCGGCAGCCCCGGCCCACCGGGAATATGCCCGGTGTGCCCTATGGCCAGTCCGGGCCTGGGGATAAGTAATATACCTGTAATAATATTTCACCTTTAATGTAGAAAGCTGAGTTTTTCAGTGTTAAGCCAGGTCACTAATGATTATCGATTTGCTTGTTCAGAAATCTATAATGGGCTATATGGGCATTGTTGTTAATTAAGGAATGTTGGACTGACATATTTGGTAACACACCTGCCATGATGTCAACTAGAAGCATATTGGAGAAAGGAGACAAACACTTTTGACAGCAGCAACAGTCTATAAAGTCTTTACCAATGATCATCAGCTGAACTGTTGGTGCAAGTTCCACCTGTTCTGAGGGTCGAGTACCTGAACTGTTCCATCCGCTATCATGGTTAAGTACCTGAATCTGATGGTGAAGTACTTGAACTGTTTTATCTGCTCTGATGGTCATGTGTCTGAACTGTCTGTAAAAGTTCCAGCTACTATGTGGTTATGTGCCTGCACGTCTATGACTTGTGAGCTGCAATAGTCCGAAGGATATGGACTTTGTATTCTACAGTCCTTTCAGTTCTACAGTGTTGCAAGTGCTATGCTGCAGCTGCGATCTGGTAACCGGATGTCGAAGACTCTGCTGTCCATCACCAGATATGGAGGACTTTGACAAGTATCTATGCGTTTAAACTCTTGGAAAGGAAAGTTTGATGCTCATGCCTGTACTTTCAAAAGGAAGTTTGGTGTTATTTTGTTAGTCCAACATATAGTTGTTTTTAAAGGCTTGGACGTTTTTTATATTTGTCAGCCCTAACATAGCAGAATTAGATTTCCTGGACAGGTAAATCAGACAGAGAAAGTGGGTCAAGAGACAGAACTTTAGATAAATAAGACGAGGTGCGAAAGGATGTAAATTTGTTATACATTGATTTACATGTGGATAATACCCAAGGGGTGGGATATATGGGAGATGGACCATATTTAATAATGAGGAGTGTTTCGCATACATACTCATAATACTGGAAATGTGAAGGATGAAATTAATGAAGTCAGAAATGTTTATATTGGAGTACAAGCGAAAGGACTACCTTGAGTAGAACATCTTGATATACCTATAAGTAATCTTGAGTATTATAAACTAAACTAAGAATCTTTTAAGTCAAGGGGTGGAATGTAGTATGGGTCTATATTCATATATAACTTTAGTTGTTCAATTACAAGAAACTTAGTAATAGTTTTAAGGTGATTGCTTATATATATGTATAATGTATGTTTCTGATCTCACATATGGTCACTCACAGACATTGTCTATCGGGAACATTATGGTTAGTCTTTTGTTAGTACCAGATAAAACCAGCTTTTTCGCGCCTTCCATCTAGCCTTTAAAAGGTCAGACAATAAAGAAGGCCAGTGGATTTCTTCTAAGGACATGAATGTGCCTAGAGTTTGAACAGACCATCGCCTTCCAGAACCTTCAGTAGTTATGGGGTCCCCTGGAATTGAATATGCTATATTTATCCTGTATTGTATCATCTGTAATACATCTTTAATGGAAGCTAAGTAAACCTTTTTTTACATTCTTTGTGTTGTGTGTTTTAATCCTTGCATTTACTGACCACATAACTGAAAGGGTAAATATATGAATGAACCTATAAATATATGTAACACAGGATTTAATCCCTTGTTACACACACTTCAATGGTTGCACTCACTTTTAAACTGAAACAAATAAGCCTTTGAACAAATCCACAGCAAACAACAGGATCAATGATCCAACGGTGCACCGCGGTCACAGCGGACCTGAAGTGTAAACTGGTGTCTCTCTCACCCAACCTTCTAAGGCCCAGCAGTCTGATCAGCGTACAAATATATATTAGCGCCACTATCTCTTTCTGTACACATGTGAGAGGTATAGTTTTGGGATTCAGAACAATTTACACATTTATTTAAGTGGCAGCTTTTCACTGTACACTGTGTATGTACACATCTTGTATTCATTTACACAACAATCATTTAGTTTTGTCACTGGTCTTTGGCGCAGTGGAGTAAGAGAGAACCAAGGGCGGCTTATTGTTACCTCTCTTGCTACAAACCATTAAATAAACGATATTACCCCAAATGCATTTACCTTTTATTGATCATGGATATTGTTTGTTCAAAATGTACATATGGTATCATTCATATCAGTCTTTGCCCTCAAATAGCTTACAATCCAAGGTCGTCCCCACCTTACATACTAGGGCCAATTTAGACAGGGTCTAATTTACCTGCCAACATGTCTTTGCAGTGTCCAAATGCTAAATAAAAAAAATATATATATTTTTTTAATTTTTAGGCAATTTTTGGGTTAATATGAGACCTCTGCAGGCCACTTGGGTTCCTCCACACCAAACTCATCAACCCATGTGTTTATAGAGCTGTCTTTGTACACAGGGGCACAGTCATGATGCACCAAGGAAGGGTCTTCCCCAAACTGCTACCACAAGGTTGGAAGAGCTCAATTGTCTAAAATGTCTTTGTATGTTGTAGAATTAACACCAGAGACACCTAAACTCAATTATTTGGAGGGGGATCCACATGCTTTAGTCAAAATTGGCAATTTCCCAATTAGATCATCACCATTTGTGATAACAGAATATTATACTAAAGTAGTAAAGATTTCCCATATGTAGATAAGAGAATTTGTAACTCACCATTTCCAAATCTGTAGATGAAGACAAAGACAACCAGCCACCCGATGTGCCCCATCACCCTTCGATGTGCCATTCTACTTCCCAACAAAGTTCTCGCTGCAATGACAACAGACAAAGCAATGCTTCCTTTTTTTGTTCTGTTCTTATTGTTTCTGTTTAGGACCTCAGAATTTGGTTTCCTTCCTTTTTTGAATTCTTTACTAGATAGCAAAAAGCTGTGTTTCACAATGTCACAGATTTCAACAATTTTGGCTTCAAGACTCAGTTGCTCTTTATTAAAGTGACTGCATGTACTGTAAATTTCTTCTTACATTGTGCAATATGCATAACAAAATTTGATTTATAAATTAAACCTGACCTTGAGTGAATATGCTATTTTAGAAACCTCCGAATAAAAATCACACAAGAGAAGCTGAATAAATCTATCACCAATATTTTTTGCTCCGAGCTTATGATAATTGTCCACATTTTTACAGCCACAAAACTTATGATAGCCAGAGCCTGGAAAACCCCCCACTCTAAAGCCGGCCATACATGGATCGAAATTTGGCCGGTTCAGTAGGGACGGACCAAATTTCAAACCATGTATGGGCAGGTTGGTTGTCCAGAAGTTGATCTACATAGTAGGTGAGGTTGAAAAAAGACACAAGTCCAACCCATGTGTGTTATTATATGTCAGTATCAAATTGTATATCCCTGTATGTTGTGGTCGTTCAGATGCTTATCTAATAGTTTGATGACTTCTGTACAACCACTCTTTCGGATTTTTCTTACTTGGCCAGTGTGGCTGGCTATAGCCGGCAGCACTGATCAATGAATTCTGATGGTAGGGAAGTCTCCCTCGCTGTCAGAATACTATAGTGGAAAGGAACAACAGTGCTGATGGCCAGGAATAACACTGTGTGCTGCAATTTTGACAGGCGTTCGTGGATCTTCAAAAATGCTCAGGCTAGGTTCACAACTGTGTGGCCGCAAGGGCTGCTGTTTGCGCGAACACGAGAGCCCATTCATTTAAAGGAGTTGCTGTGCCCCGCAACATGCAGAAAAGAAGTCCATGCACTCTTTTTGAAATTGCAGCCCACATGGGAACCAAGGTTCCCAGTACAAGTGGCAATTTCCAGGGCGGGTGGAGTGCCATTAGGATTTACAGCACCTGCCCACAGGTCCCGTGAGGGTGAGGTTGCAGCTGCCAGTATTCATGCGGGTCTCGCAGCGGCACCACCCGCACAGATGTGAACCTAGCCTCAAGAAACGCCTTGTTTTGGAACTAGTGTAAACATAGCCTAGGGCAGGCCATAGATTATACAATTTTCTTTCCTTCCACCATTGGTGGAAGGAAAGAAAATTGCTTGATTCCCCCATCAACACAGTTAATGTTGATGGGGGAATCCCTCCCACTATACTATTGTGTTCTGATGGTGGGGAGCTTTTCCTGAAGGAGGAACACAGTGATTTGTGTTGCTGGCTTGAGCCGGTGGCACTAATTGTTTGGGATAACCCGACAGTTGATAAATCAACTTGTGTACAACTAGGGAGCCCATACATGGAGTGAAATTTGGCTGGTCCCGGCTGAACCGGCTGAATTTTGATCCATGTATGGCCAGCTTAAGTTTGGAAACTGTTAACAAAAAAAAAAAAAAAAAGGTCAACAGATATCATTATTGAAAACCTACAACTATCTTGGCGGACACTCATGCAAAGTTTCTACTCCTATGGCATCCCTCAATATCATACTTCCAACCCTGAGATTCGAGAATTCATTGCTTCCAGTTTAATTATATCCACTTGCCGCCAAATCACGTACCTCTTACGTCATTTGATTTCAAGTGGTTGTACCGGGGTGCAGGCATCACACCGGTACCGTTTTTTTAGACCTTTTTGCTCAGCTCTCTTGCAATAACAACTGGAGCGGCTAACCAGCAACTCAGTTGTTATTAAAAGAAGCAGAAGGGGTCGTTTCCCCCCTCCCAGCCCGCCTTCCGCGCCTCGCTCGTGCTCTCCCATTCCACAGAGAGACCTGAGCTACTAGCCGGCATGTCCGCCCGCTAGTTGGAGACCTAAAGAAAGTCAAGATCGGCTTTTGATGGGGTCCCTGCTATGGTAACCCAGAAGCGATGACTTGACATCTCTTCCATCTTACCGACATCCTAACGGCGCCACTTTCTGAAAATGTAAAGTGTTCAAAAACGCCGATCTTGGCGTTTTGAAGGCTGTCAAGGGCAAAGGAGGAATTTGAGGTCTTATGGACCCCAGATCCCTCCATAAAGAGTACCTGTCACAGGGATGTTTACATTTCTTGTGACAGTAATAAAATTGATAAAAAAAAAAAAAAGTAAAAGCAACATTGTAAAAAAATTAATAAAATGAATTAAATAATAATCTAAATAAAAAAAAAAAAATGTGAAGTGCCCCCTTCCAAACACGCAAAGGCAAACGTTCAGACATGTCTTCATATTTTAATGTACTAGGATTCACCGTTTATTTTGTGATATAATGTTGCCTTATTTTGTCGGTTTTAGTTTATGTTTAACCCTTGAAGGCTTCCCGAGTAGTGAGCACGGTCCCTTCATTGAATTCTAAAAGGTTCACACCAAACTTTTGCCCCTTCAGTGGGAGCTAAAAATCATATATACTGTAGCAGCTGCACTTCTTCTGCATACCTGTATATATATATCTATATATATATATGATATGATATGATAGCTTCTGCTGCCACTGACTTCGCTAGGAACTCCCCCCCACTTAAGCAAAGGAGCAGGGATAGCAGTGACATCACCAGGCCCGGACTGGGACAAAAAATAGGCCCGGTCATTCTAAGCTGAGCAGCCCATTTAAAAAAAAAATGCAATTTTTATCGGGACTGCGACAATATAGCGGAGACATCGGACACTTTTGACACATTTTTGGGACCATTGATACTTATACAGCAATCAGTGCTATAAAAATGCACCGATTACTGTAAAAATGTCACTGGCAGCAGGGGGGCGATCAAGGGGTTAACTGTGTTCCCTGCTACGTGTTTCTAACTAAAGGGGGAAGGGGACTGACTAGAGGAATTGACGGATCGTGGTTCCTAGCTATTAGGAACACACGACCTGTCACTCCTCTCAGAACAGGGATTTGTGTGTTTACACACACACGTCCCTGTTCTGCCTCTCGTGCTCGTGATCGTTCGTGGCTGGCGGTCATCGCGACCGCTGGCCACAAGCATCGGCACCCCCGTGGTGCGCACCAACGTACAGCTATGATGGTTTGCGGGATCGTGCCGACCTGCCAAAGTAAATTGACGGCGGCTGGTCGGCAAGCAGTTAAGCTGAACTCCAGCTGAACTACATATAAAAAGGACCTGACTTTTGTTGCAAAGGATTTGAATTGTTATCCATGCACTCCTGTGATTTACACAGCCCTACCATATAGCCAAGTCAGCCTGGCCTTTCTCTGCTACCGTTAAGCAACAGAGCACAGTCACCTCAATTCTCCCAGCTTATGACTGGACAATGAAAAGCCAGCAAAAGCTTGGTCAGGTAAACACTCTCCTAATGCCAAATTGTCAATTTCCAGTCCAGGCCAATTCTGCCATTTCTCCCCTACATGTAAAAAAAACTATTTTGCTAGAAAATTACTTGGAACCCCCAAACATTATACATTTTTTTTCAGAGACCCTAGACAAAAAAATAGTGGGTGTTGCATATATTTATGTCAGATGATATTTGTGCAGCAGTTTTTCAAATGCAAATTTTGGGGAAAAAATGCACTTTATTGGTTTTTAATGCACAAAGACACAATATAACCAAGTAAATTACCACTGAGTAAATAGATACCAAACATGTCACACTTTAAAATTGCATCTGCCCAAGTAACAGGGCAAAATTACTTTAACTACTAATCTCCATAGGCAACGCTTTTAAAGTCTTTACAAGTTACCAGTTTAGAGTTACACAAAAAAGTCCTGCAAGCAGCATCTTTGGAGCGGTGTGAGAGCGGTGTATACACTGCTCCTCCCCCGCTCCTCCCCCGCCCCTGCCGATTAAAATGAATGCTTTCAAAGCACCTTAAAAAGCGCTTTGAAAACAGCGCTAAGTGGGTGCTTTTAACCCCTTCTGGGGGTTAAAAGCACCCCGCTAGCAGCGCCAAAGTGCCGCTATAACAGCGATAAAGCGCCGCTAAAACTAGACTGACCAAAGCATGCTTTTATTATATATAGTTTAAAAAAATTGTCAGGCAGGATAAAAAATAAAAAAAAACACTGGCAGGCAGGCAGGCAGGCAGGATAAAAAAAAAACATTGGGAGGCAAGATCCAAAAAAAACACAAAAAAAAAAAACAAAACACATTAGCAGGCTGGCATAGTGTCACTTACCTTTCCAGCAGTCCATCCAGGTCCTTTCACGACATGACAGAAGGGGGTCTCCTCCAGCTCCTCCCCCTTCACATGACCTGACTTCTTCTCCGTTCCAAGCTTATTCAGCTTGGAGGCTGGCCGGATGGCCGCGTAGCCAGCCATGGAGCCGGCCGTAGTGAGCGGCACCGCCATCACAAGGAGCAGCCCAGCTGCTGCAGAGTGGGGACCTGGGACTCTGCCAGAAAGAAATGTGGTCGTCTCCATGGAGTCGGCCGCGGAGGTGGCCGCAAAAGGCCAGCGGCGTGTGAGCAGGGCCGGCCCAAGCAGCTGTCAGACTCGGGAGATGTGACATGCGGCCCCCGGCCCACCGGGCACATGCCTGGTGTGCCCTATGGCCAGTCCGGGCCTGGACATCACTGCCAAAATATGGCCATTTGTGGTATCTGGGGCCCCCTTATTATTAAAGGGGGCTTCCAGATTCCGATAAGCCCTCCACCCGCAGACCCCCACAACCAACGGCCAGCTTAATTGTCAGCAAAATACAGTCATTGACAGCTTCTTTGGAGGGGTCTGTGTGCAGTTTTCTTTTCTTTTTTTTTTTTTTTAAGGAAGCCAGGAATAAAATGTCATTTATCTGCAAATTTCAACAATTGTCTTTTTGATAAATGTCAGTGCTGCAGCACTTCAGTACATCACAGAGATGTACTGAAGTGCTGCAGCACTGCATGATCCTGCATTTACAGGCAGGATTAGCCTTTAAATAAATAGTATACAGAAAATTTAAAATCGATCTACAAATCACCTTGTCAGTGCAAGGTAGCTGCGAGACTACAGTGGAGGAATAAAATTAAATTCTCACAAGTTCAAATTGTAGATTCAGTTGAAGGTGGACGACTCTCTAATCTTCAAGTACTAATAGAAAAAGGTTACCATCCAGCTAGATCATGTATGTTGCAGCAGCTGCAACCAGATACATCTCAAACAGACACAGTGAGAATCTAAAAGACAAAAGGAGGAGAGCGCTTCTAAGAGTAGCCAAACAAGCAATTACATAAAAGTAGAGTATTTTCTCCTCACCCGATAACAGAGCTTATCTAAACCAACATGCTCAATAACATAGAAGATCTCAGCTCAGCGGTCTATCTGTATAAACAGGTCCCAGGGTAGTATACTGTAAACCAAGTCTCAAGTCTGTAATGACAGGTACAGCATGTGCACTCAATACTGAAGGCTGGGGCGATCAAAAAGCTTATCTAAGGCAAACAGTCCCGCTCTAATGTTGTTAGCATGTCAGAGCGGGACTGTTAGCCTTAGATAAACTGAGCGCTGTCATCAAGTGAAGAGAATATTATACTCTACTTTTATGGCCTCGTTCATGCTGGGTACGTTTGGGCCTGTGCACCTGCACAGATGTAACATTAGGAGCAGTGGCTGTGACAGAAATGGTCTTTCACCACCAGGACATTTCCATATCCATTTGTATCGAGTTTAGGATACAAGAAGTCCATGCACATTAACTCTATGGGTCCTGGACTTTGGAGGTGGCTCATTGGGGCAGCTCTGGAGGGCAATGTCTTTCTCTGGATGCAGTGTAGGCAAGAGTGACAGTAACTCTCACCTTCAGCCGGCATAAAGGGTCAGCAGAAACAGTCTCTCACTAGCTTAAAAACCCTCTCCGGTTTTTTAGTTACCAAGGTCATCATGCAAAGCCGATAACACAGTTTTCTCATATATAGAAACAAATGCGACTTGTCTTCACAATCACTCAAGAGGCCTTTTCGGTAGACTACCCCATCACATACTGTAGCTGTAACAGATCCCATTCCTTGTGGACCAATTGTGCCTCCTTTAGACATCTCACTGGGAAAAGCACCGAATGATGATTCTCTAGATCTTTCTGAGTCAGACTACATATAGTGTCTTCCGCATGATCCTTTCTTAGGTATTTCTTAGAGAGAATAAATAGGTCACTGCCTTTCAGTTGGGTGAGGTCACAGTAGAACTTAGGGACGCCTGTGGCAGTGGCTGTAGCCCCATCGCTCCCTTGGCTCAATGCTAAACCCCAGACACAAGGCTTGGACTCCTTGCAACATCAGTCAGTTTCACTGCTTTTTGGGAGACTCAGGATAATTGGGTCACCTTGATAGGGCATCAGCATTCCTATTTCCAACTCCCAGGCTGCCAGGAAGCCAGATACAGCAGCTAACAACTGTCCTGTGGCAGCAGCTTGGCCGTGATGAGCATATATATACCTGAGCAGATTATTATCTGTGCTGATCTCGAAGTCCTTGCCATACAGATAATCTTTTAACTTGTCCACCACTGCAAACTTCAAGGCAAGACACCCGAGTTTGTGCATGGCATAGTTTATTTCACTGGGGGTAAGGCTCTGGCTCATATGAGTGGTAAGTATTAGGAATCCATTGTGCTGCTGATACAACACCCCACATAGTCTGTCATGGCTGGTGTCAACAGGCCTTGCAGAGCACCCTCTATCTGTGGGGGGGCATATCGGTTGGGAATAGTCCTTCTGTTAAGGGTGCAGTAGTCAGTGCACATCCTCAGTGAACCGTTCTTCTGGACCAAAACTATGGGAGACGCATAAGGACTCAGGTGCTTTTGGATAACCCCACTAACTGCTCTCAGAGGTCTTCCAAATCACCCAGTGGAATCTGTCGATATCTTTCTTTAAATGTATTGTCCTTCTGAAGGTGGATTTGGTACTGGGCACTCTTTGGACACGCCACATTAAACTCATTCTTAGAGAATAGTGTCCACAAGAGTTCGGCATTGGTCCTCCCCTTTCATTCAGGTGTGATCGGGGCATTCCTCGGGTAAAACTTTTCTACTGAAATCTAGTCTTTGGCTCCAACCATCAAATCGGATGGCATTCTGACCCACAACTTCACTGGAGAGTCTGTAATATTTTGAGCACTGACAGGAATTCTTCCATGGTTTCGTTGCCAGGCCCTGGTCAACACTACTTTGGCGGTGATGCTTGGCTTTTCTCAAGTCTTTCAATTATTCACTATCTTTTTATTAGGTCCACCACCTTCTATTCTTCCACAACCTGCATTTCTTGATCTATTCAGCTGCCAAAGTCCCTCTCCAGAGGGTAAAATTGCACCTTTTTTTAGTCATAGTTGGCTGGTGCCAACAGACTCTTCAAGAAGATCTCTACCAGCCTCCTTAGCTTCATAAAAGAAGAGGTGGACGGGAGACCAGAGGAAGTTACAGAGGCTGTAGTAACCACCTCTGTGTCTTGAGCCACCTTGCTGGAACTCGCCAAGGAAGTTGCTGGAGGGTTGGGATGGATAAGTCATGCCTCGACGTCACCTGTTAGATAAAAACTCTCACCTTTGAAGCATTCCATGATTCCCTTTCTCCACTCCAGTAACGCCTAGGTTTGGGAGGTGGCTCAGGCTATCTTCATGCCCAAGATGAACACCCACTGTTCAGGAGCTGAAGCCATAACTGTTTGGTGGATGTGTCCTTCTATTCAGGTGCCTTTGGGGATGTCGATCACTACACTCAACCCAACCCGGTCCATTTTGCTCCATACAACTCTCAGTAGCATCGACAAGGTCTGTGATAGCTTTTGGGCATGTGGCTGCTGTCGTTCTTCACTCACGGAAGAGGAAAATCCTGAACCGAGTCCCCACTTACCCTGAGCAGCTACTGAATGGTTGTGTTAACTGGTTCCTAGTGATCATGACCCTCAAGGCCACACTGCACCCTCTGACACACCAAGGCTGGAGGAATTTGGACAGAACACTTGGCAGAGTAAATAACTGTGACAATAACTGTAAACAATATCAAAAAGCAGTGGCAACAACGACCATTCACAAACAAAATATACATTTTTCACAGGGTACCCAAAACCTGGCTCGAAGTCTGCACCACCTAGGCCTTGACTCAAAAGGAATCCCTTAAGTACAGGATTATATACACACGAGGTGTGTCTAAAAAGTTTGGTAAATGGTATCAGAAAACAAACAAAACAGAACATATAAACAAATTACCTTTATTGGCCTTCAAAATAATCGCCATCCTTCACAACACACTTTTGCCAACGTTCAGAAAGCTTCTGGAGACTGTCAGCTAAGGCCTCCTTAGGACTCGATCAATGTCTGCAAAACGTGCGCATTTCTTGGCAGTCTTCAGGTAGAGAAACAGAAGGAAGTCAGCATGGTCGCAGGGAAGACCAACGCCATTCCATTGATTGCCACTTGGTAGCATCAGGTTTCACCCCCAGCGACGATGGTCTACAGAAAGGATGGATCTGGGTCACACATGGTAATGAAATCTCCAAAGGTTTCTATCTGTTTTGCTTTCTGTTCATCTGTCAGCTTGTGCAGCACAAACCAGAAACAGATCTTCTGCTTACCCAAATCTTTGTGGACGATGGTGCGCACCCTGTCCTTGCTAATGCCCAATTCCTCCACCATCAGATTCCTCCACCTCACAGAGTCAGTCGCTGATCAATTTTGAAAAAAAAAAGGAATATTTTTTACTTTTTGCTATAATAAATACCCCCAAAAAATACATAAAAAAACATTCTCCCTCAGTTTAGGCCGATATGTATTCCTCTACATATTTTTGGTAAAAAAAAAAATCACAATAAGTGTTTGATTGGTTTGCGCAAAAGTTATAGTGTCTACAAAACAGGGGATAGTTTTATGGCATTTTTATTAATATTTTTATTTTACTAGTAAAGACGGCGATCAGCGATTTTTATCATGACTGCGACAATATGGCGGACAGATCGGACACTTTTGGCGCTATTTTGGGACCACATTTATACAGCTTTCAGTGCAATTAAAAATGCATTGATTACTGTGTAAATGTGACTGGCAGTGAAGGGGTTAACCACTAGGGGGCGCTGTAGGGGTTAAGTGTGAATGAATGAATGAATGAATGAATGAATGAATGATTTGTAAAGCGCTGCAATTGCGAACTGAATCGCCTCAAGGCGCTAGATGTATTCTCTGTAGCCAGCTTCTAGAAAAGGAAGGTCTTTAGTTTTTTCCTGAAGGCCTGGTGGTTTTCTTCCATGCGGAGGTTGGTTGGGAGAGCATTCCATAGGCGAGGTCCTTGGACTGCAAATCTACGTTCTCCCTTTGCTTTGTAGCGGTATTTGGGAATGAGGAGGAGGTTTTGGTTAGCTGATCGAAGACTGCGAATCGGTGTGTAGTGTTTTATTTTTTCCCGGAGATATTGCGGAGCGTTTCCTTGTATGCATTTATGGGTGAGGCAGAGGGTCTTGAATATGATCCGGTTCTTCACAGTTAGCCAATGTAGGCTTTTTAGGGATGGGGAGATGGATTCCCAGGGCTTTTTTCCTGTTAACAGTCTTGCCGCCGTGTTCTGCATGAGTTGCAAGCGCGCAAGCTGATATTGGGGTAGACCTACGTAGAGGGAATTTGCGTAGTCGAGTCGGGAATTGATGATCGTTCCCACAACTGCCGCTTTGTCTTCTTCTGGGATGAAGGGGATGAGTCTGCGAAGCAGGCGGAGGAGGTGGTGGGATCCGCTCACCACCGATCCTATTTGTGCATCCATTGTCATTCCTGAGTCAAAGATGACTCCGAGACTCTTGACTTTGGTGCTGGGGGAGATGGTCTGTCCGAGGATGGGGGGTGGTGTCCACGGAGTCTTAATTTTGGAATTTTTGTTGGCTTGCAGGAGAAGAAGTTCTGTTTTTGATTCGTTAAGTTTGAGGGAGCTAGCGGTCATCCAGTCATTGATTAAAGTGAGGCATTTCTGTAGTTGCTGATGATGATCTTTTTGTCCATTTATGCGAAGGTAGAGTTGGGTGTCGTCTGCGTATGAGTGGAAGCAGAGGTCCGTTTTCCTGATGATATTGAGAAGCGGGCGGATGTAGATGTTAAATAGCACTGGTGACAAGGGTGAGCCCTGAGGGACTCCACAGGAGACTGCCCGAGATTCCGAGGTGAATGTTCCCAGTTTCACTGTCTGAGAGCGATTCTCTAAGAAGGATGTAAACCATTTTAGGGCAGAATCTGTGGCTCCTGCAACTTCTGAGAGGCGGACAAGTAGAGTATTGTGGTCCACTGTATCGAATGCTGCACTGAGGTCTAACAGTACCAGAAGACTCGGTTCCCCGTCATCTGCTGCTTCGAGGGCGTCGTCCCATATTTTGAGAAGTGCTGTTTCTGTGCCATGGCCTGGGCGGAAGCCTGATTGCAGAGGGTCCAGGAGGTGGTGTGTCTCCAGGTGGTGTTGTAGCTGCTGTACTACTGTTTTCTCTATAATCTTGGAGATGGTGTTGAGGCTTGTTATTGGTCTGCGGCAGTTAGGGTCTTTAGGGTCGAGATTAGGTTTCTTTAGCAGGGGTTTGACGATGCCTTGCTTGAGGGAGGTTGGCACAGTCCCTTCTTTGAATGATTGATTTATGAGATGTGTTAGGGTGGGGGCCAGGATGTCGGAACATTCTTTGAACAATTTGGTGGGGATGATGTCGTTCGGTGATGTGCTGTCGCGAAGGCTTCCGATGATGTTTTTAGTCGTGTCCGTGGTGATTGGGGCCAAAAAGAACTTCGGTGGTTGAGTGATGTTCGTGTCGATATCCTCTTTTTGCATTGGTTGGGTGAGGTTGGTTGTTATTTTCTGATGAATTGCTTTCCGAATGTTGTCGATTTTGTCGATGAAGAAATCTGATAACTCATTGCAGAATTCTTGGGTATCGTTTGCAGGGGGCTCTAGGCAGGTCGGGTTCATTGATTGAGCAACTATTTTGAAAAGTTCACGTGGGCGGTTTAAGGCGGATGAGATGGTGTCTGCAAAATGTTCTTTTTTGGCTTTGAAGATTGCCTTGTGGTATTTCACCGTGAGTGCTTTGTAGTTAGCATGGTTTTCCTTGGTGGGATTTCTTCTCCAAGTTCTCTCAGATCTTCTGCGTTCTTGCTTGAGTAGGGTGAGAGTGCCATTAAACCAATTCGAGTTTTTTGTGCGGACGGGTGTTCTGCGTTTTGGCGCCACGGAGTCTGCTGTTTGTAGTAAAACATTGTTTAGGGAGTTGAGTGTTTGTTCCGTTGAGAGGTTTGGGTTTAGCAGAAGAATTTTGCTCGACAATGTAGTTTTGAAGAGTTCAGAGTGTAGTTTCTTCTGAGATCTTTTCCAGTGTGTTGCTATTGCCCGTTTCTGTTTTTGGAGGGTGGTGTTAGTGGTGATTTTGAATTTGATAGCATGGTGGTCCGTCCATGGTAGTGGGGTGTTGTTCAATACGTCGATGTCCATATTCTGTTTGAAGATGAGATCTAAAGTGTGTCCTGAACCATGCGTGGGAGCATTTATCAGTTGTTGCAGGCCAAGTTCTTCCATTTGGTTAACGCAGGCGGTTGCAATAGGGTCTTGGGCGGAGTTTGCCCACAGATTGAAATCCCCAAGTACCAGAAGGTTTTTGGTTTTCAAGGTGTGCATTGAGAAGAATTCAGTGAGCGGTGTGAGGAGATTGGTCTTTGGTCCTGGTGGTCTGTAGCATAGTAGTATGTGAATGGTATCTTGAGGTGTTGTTTGAAGATGCAGTGAGAGTGTTTCCATGAAAGGCACTGAGTTCTGTAAGTTTGGTTTGGTGAACCCCAGGTGCGATTTGAAAATCACTGCAAGACCTCCTCCTTTTTTTTCCAATTCTATGCTCAGATATGATACTGTAGTTCTTGGGCACCAATTCAGTCAGGATGGTGTTGCAGTCGGAAGTTAGCCAGCTTTCTGTAATGAAGAGGCAGTCTATGTTGTTTTCGATGATGAAATCGCGGATTTCCAGCCTGTGCTTGACTGCAGATCTGGTGTTGATCAGGGCGCATGATAGTTGTTGTGGTTGGATCGGTGTCTCCCTGCCTTTGATGGTTGATTGTGGGTTGGTCCTTAGTAATTGTTCTTTTTTTAGTCTTTTTTGCGTGGTGGTCGGTAAAGTTGCGGCCGTGTTTCTTAGCCTGTGGAGGGTGTCTGCTGTGTACTTGAAGTTGCACATGATGCTGAAGGCGGCGTTGCTAGAAAAGAAATTTGTATGACGAAGGCACTGGTGTGGCGATGATAGCCTTGCAGGGGGATGGAGGGATCGGATGGCTGACCACTGCTCTGGGGTGGTGAGAGTGACGGCTGAGTGTTGGAGCGGAGGTACTAGAGGGCGGTGGGCTGCCCACCTCCCTCTCGTTGATCCAGAGGAAGGCAAAAAAAACCCCTGGCTGCGTAGGCCAATAGTGCAGTCGAGGAAAAAATTCCTTCCTGACCCCCCCGAGGGGCGATCGGACAGGGCCCCTGGATCAACTTCTCGAGTGCCCCCGGAGCTTACCTGTGCTGAAGGTCCCGAGGGTGAAGGAGGGGGACCTGGTGCGGTAGGTGGTGCGGTGGCTGGGTCTCAGGCGATTTGAGGTAGACTGGCCCCCGGTGAATCTCTAGTGCCCCCGCAGTGTGGTCCAGTAGCAGGAGGGGTGATTCCCGGTGCAGAGGGGCACGGGGCTCTGTTGGACAACAGTGAGGGGGTTGTGGTGGCAAGCTGACTGGGCTAGGCTGCAGCCGTGGTCTGTCTCACCGACTCTAGCGGCTAGAACGTGGTGATTGAGACCGGGGCTGCGGTGGGGCCACAGAGGGGGGGGGGTCTGCTGAGTAGATGGACTAGGGGGTAGTGGGTCCAATCGGGCGGTGGTGTTGCTGGGGGCTGATGGCCTCAGGAGGGGGTCCTCGGATGCTGCACCGTTGGCACTGGGTGTACCAATATGGCCGCCGGCTGGGCCCAAGCCGTGGCTGGCCGGTAGAGGGAGTACCAAGATGGCCGCCGGCTAGGCCCGAGCCGCGGGCTGTCCTGGCGTTGTTGCCCGACCCGTCCGGTGAAGATGGTCAGTAGGGAGGGGTGCGGATCCGCCGGAGCGGCTGGTCAGTAGAGGGGGACGGTAAGTGCTGTACCTGCAGAGAGTCCCGAGCGGCCGGCCGGCTGACTAGGCAGAACAGCAGCTGACTAGGCGGCGACCGGATGGGTAGGGGGGACCGGCAGAATGCTGCAGGGGGAGAAGTGGAGAGGTGCGGGCTAGCCTGCCGAGGGCGGCCGGAGCCGCGAAGTGTCCTGAGCGGCCGACCGGCTGCTGAAGGTGGCCGCCGGAGAGTCAGAGGGGAGAGGGACTGGCGTGGTGGTCCAGGGGGGGCTAGGCCGGAGCCGCGGGGTGTCCTGAGCGGCCGGCCGACTAAGAACGGCGTCTGAAGTAGATCTGACGGTAGGGGGATAGGAGGGGGGAGTAGGTTAGAAGGGGGGGGGGGCCGAGGAAGGGGCGGCCAGTGGCCGAGCTCTTCACGGAGCTCTTCACGGAGCTGCTAGACAGAGGTCTGCTCAACAGAGTGTCAGCACTCAGACTGATCACTGTGAATAGTTCAGACAGATAGAAGAGTATGCCACTGCTCCTCCTAGGGAGTGATTCTAACTGTGAGGGGGATGGGCTATGTGTGACACGACATTGATCACTGCTCCTGATTACAGGGAACTGTGATCAGTGACAGTGTCACTAGGCAGAATGGAGAAATGCTTGTTTACATCAGCATTTCCCCGTTCCTCCTCTCTGTGAGAAGATCGTGGGTATCCCTGCGGACATCGAGTCTGCGGGACCCGCGATCACACTCAAGGAGCTTGCGGTGGGCGCGCACCTGCAAGCTGCTTCTTAAAGGGCAACGTACAGGTACATTAATATGCCTGTACGTGCCCTTCTGCCGACGTATATCAGCATGAGCCCATAGCAAATTTACTGCTACAGGGCGGCCGCGCTGTGCAGAATTACCCATATATACGTGATTCTGCACTTCCGGGTAAGGGGTGCGCCGCTTCTGCTGTGATTAGTTACAGCAGAAGCCAATCAGAGAGTGCCAGCCAATGGATGTCCACCTCCACCTGCTGATCAGCGAGGAGTGACAGAACAGAGCTCTGCCTATGTAAACAATGCAGAGCTCCATCCTGTCAGCAGTGATGTGATGGATTTTCTTTCCCTGCAAAGGACACCCCTTTGTAAAAGCACCACATACAGTACACAAATACTGGCTAGGCACATATTTAACCCTTTGATCGCTCCTGATGTTTAACCCCTTCCAGTGTCCATAGTACAGTGATAGTGCATCTTTTTAGCACTGATCACTGTATTAGTGTCATTGGTCCTCACAAAGTGTTAAAAGTTTCAGCTAGTGTCAGATTGTCCGCCGCAATAACGCAGTGCCGCTATAAGTCGCTGATCGCCGCCATTACTAGTAAAAAATTAAATTAAAAAATTACAGCATATACCCCATAGTTTGGAGATGGTATAAATTTTGTACAAATCAATCAATATACGCTTATTGTGATTTTTTTTTACCCCCAAAAATATGTAGCAGAATACATATTGGCCTGAATTTATGAAGAAATTAGATTTTTTTTTAAGGGATATGCTTTATAGCAGAAAGTAATATTGTTTTTATTTTTTTCAAAATTGTTGCTTTTGTTCTTTCTTTATAGCGCAAAAAATAAAAAACGCAGTGGTGATCAAATACCACCATAAGAAAGCCTAATTTGTGGGGGAAAAAAAAGGATGTACATTTTATTTGGGTACAGCGTTGCATGACCACGCAATTGTCAGGTAAAGTAACGCAGTGCCGTATCACAAGAAAATAGCCTGGTCATGAAGGGGGGTAAATCTTCCAGAGGACAAGTGGTTATTGAGTGTCAGGAATGGGAGAACCTCTGGGGGAATAAAGGATGGAAAAGGACCTGGGGTTCCTAGTAGAAAATTCCATAAATATATTCCATAGTTTGTAGACGCTATAACTTATGTGCAAACCAATCAATAAAAAGATTATAAAAGATCTGAACAAATTAATGGGGTGGGGAACTACATGGCAAATGAGGTTCAATGAAGAAAAATGTAAAATAATGCATTTAAGTGGCAAAAATATGAATGCAATCTATACACGGGGGGGAGAACCTCTGGGGGAATCTAGGATGGAAAAGGACCTGGGGGTCCTAGTAGATGATAGGCTCAGCAATGGCATGCAATGCCAAGCTGCTGCTAACAAAGCAAACAGAATATTGGCATGCATTAAAAAGGGGATCAACTCCAGAGATAAAATGATAATTCTCCCGCTCTACAAGACTCTGGTCCGGCCGCACCTGGAGTATGCTGTCCAGTTCTGTGCACCAGTCCTCAGGAAGGATGTACTGGAACTAGAGAGTCAAGAGAAGGGCAAAAAAAACTAATAAAAGGGTCTGGAGGATCTTAGTTATAAGTAAAGGCTACGAGCACTGAACTTATTCTCTCTGGAGAAGAAACGCTTGAGAGTGGATATGATTTCAATGTACAAATACAGTAGTGGTGACCCCACAATAGGGATAAAACTTTTCGGCGAAAGGGAATTTAAAAAGACACGTGGCCATTCACTAAAATTAGATGAGAAGCGGTTTAACCTTAAACTGCGTAGAGGGTTCTTTACTGTAAGAGCGGCAAGGATGTGGAATTCCCTTCCACAGGCGGTGGTCTCAGCAGGGAGCATCGATAATTTCAAAAAACTATTAGATAAGCACCTGAACGACTGCAACATACAGGGATATACAATGTAATACTGACATAAAAGCACACACACAGGTTGGACTTGATGGACTTGTGTCTTTTTTCAACCTCGCCTACTATGTAACATACCCCAGTAATTACAGTATATCCACACTAGTGATTCTGTCACCCCAATACAATTACCATAGAATGTGTCAAGGCAGATGTCCAAGAACAAGACAGGAGTTGTGAAACCCTATGGTACCAGTAAATCATTGTTGAGTTACATGGCTGGAGGTGTGGATTGTTGTCTAACCCTTGTGGTAGACATAAGATGACATAATGTGTAGGTGGCAGAGGGTGTTGTAGGTCCCCACACCTTTTTTAGGAATGGTTGTTCCAGTTTGTAATATAGATGGCCTTTTTCACACCCCTGGAGAACCAGTAGACATGTTAAGAGGACATTATATGTGGGTAACAGAGGCATTGGCGGTCCCCACACCTTTTCAGGATAAGTCGTTCCAGCCTCTTTCGCACCTCTCGAGAACCAGTTCTC